>LKNJ01000199.1:145637-265024 GCA_002120245.1 Maccullochella peelii | reverse complement strand
TATTCCATTTCATATAAACAGAATTTAAACCTTGGAGCCTCTGAAGCAGAGGTGATAAAATCTGTTTTATCATGCGTTTTCTTTCTCTCCATTTATGCCTCCTATCTTGCTGTGCCTCCGGTCTGCAGCTCTATACAAACAGTTTTGATGTTGGACTGTCCTTGGTGGACAGAAAATGCCCATTTCCATAGTAACACAGTGTTTTAAGGCCAGGAGTAATAGAGAGTGAATGCATACCTTTTTTGTTTATATGAAAAAATAAATGAGTAATAAGTTCTTAGATGTCTGAAAAGCCATTTAGTCCATTTTTCATCTTTTCCGAGACGTTTCAAAGAAAGAGTCTTGAGCTGTTTGAACTTCCTGTAAGGCACTCTTCAATTAAACTCTGAGATGTGGGGTTTTTTCACTGGAGTGGACACTGTGACACAGCATCCATCCCTCATCCATGGGAACAGAAACTTGTATGTGGTTTTAAAAAAAACATACACATATCCTCTGCACGTTTTCAGAAGTCTGATTTCATTGCACCATTTGGCATTCAGTCCCCAGTTTTGGTTTGTTGCATTCTCTTCTTAAAACATACAAATCCAGTGAGATGTAAGGTACGAAAATTACTAACTGGCACATTTGGTAGACAGGGATCCCTGGTTAATCCAATGGCTGTTCTCCTAGAGGGGGAGCTTGTTTTATGCGTGAGTGTGTGTTTCCGTGTGACTGTGTATCTGTATCTGTGTGTGTTGGGGTTAATAATGGATAATAATCCCAAATCTTAAAAGTGACTTCTTAGAAAAACAAAACACTCCCTTGATTTTTAAAATTAGGCACATGGTCACAAAATATGTGAGTAAACAATAAATCCTGAGGCTGAACTGACCAATTTAAGAGCAACACGCAGCTAGATCCCTTGCTCTGATCTTTGATCAGATCACTGTGGTAGGCAAAAAAACAAAATATCAAGTTTGTGGTCAAAATGATTAAATTGTTGTTTTTGGTTCTGCTTGTGTGGAGGAGTCCTGCAGCCCTAAGCCTCTGCAGGCTCTGTCTTTATCTGGATAAAGTTTGCAGGCAATTGGACAGACAGTGGCAGCTCCTGCAGGCCTTTGATTCCCTGCTCAGGTTGCAGGGACATCTCCCCACGCACTTCCAGCTCCTCCACAGGGGTCAGGCCCTCACTAGGGCTGCTGCTCTGGGAGGAATGTCCATTAATTATACTTCCTCTCGCAGCCTCGTGGCCCTGGCTTTGACTGGTATCAATGATCACAGTCCTATACTGCAGCTCTGCTTCCCCTACCTCAATTTCTTCTCTCTCAAATGTATGTGCCGCCAGTGATGGATCACCGTTCACCATCGACTGGAAGTAGCTGGGGTCCAGGAGCTCCTCTTTGACGTGCAGGTCGCTGGATTTGAGCACGGTGGCAATTACGGTGCCGGGCTGCTGTGCCACCATGGTCTGCCCGCAGGTTGTGTTGATGGTGACCAGGCGAGGGAGGTTGAGGTCGGAAGCAGTGGAACTAATGACTCCTGAAGAGGAAGCGCAGGAGGAGGAGGTGGAGCAGGACACAGTGGAGGAGCCCAGACTGGTGACCAGGAGCTGCTGAGGGAGGCCGTCCTGCAGGCTGTTGGCTCCGCCTGCTAGAGAGGCCGTCTGGATGGTGAGCACATCTTTACCACCTGCAGTGGTGGAGGGCATGGTGTGGAGAATAACCCGAGGGGGGGAGGAGTGGCTGGAGTCCCCGTTGGCCAAAACAGTGGTGAGGGGAACAGACTGAAGAGAGCCGGGAGATGTCAGGACCATCGGAACTGATGCAGGAGCAGAGATGGTCCTGAGAAGACAAAATGAACCGACTATGTACTCTTATCTTCTCTGACAGAGCTGTTGTAAGTGAATATTCAGTTTGCAAATACAGACGAGGATTATGTTTTAATAAACACTATTGAGAAAGTTAACCAGTGCACAGCTATAATCCTAAACAGCAGAACTAAAGCCCTTATTAATACAACAATAGGTGTTGTCAGCTGTACTGCAGAAATCATTATTCTCTTTGCTTCCTCTCTGCAGACAATTAGCTTAGGAAAAAGCCAAGAGGACCAAAGAGTTGGGTCTCTCTCTCTCTGACAACAACAAAAAATGGACATTACAAGCTTTACAAAGGTAGTATGTACTGCAGTGTTACTGGATTAGATTGGATTATATGATACAGGTTCTGCTGGTACTGTGTCCACCCCTCTGCATCAAAGGTTTAATCAAACCGTTTATCTCAATTTCTGAAAAGCCGACTTTTTGTACATTCAAGGTTTCAAGATAGAGTTGAACTCCTTTACAAGTCGCAGCCATGAGAAAAAGGTTGACAAGGGTTGAGTCGGTTATATTATGTGAATTTAAAAGACAAGTGCATTTCTGTGCATGTGTGTATGAGCACCATATTCAAGAATCTTTGTGTGTGTCAGGGGTTCACACATTTGTGAATTTCCAGGACGAATAAATAAACTTTCCACCTCGAAAACTCATTTGAAAACATTTTTGCTATCAAAGCATCCTGAGGGTTTGGAATAGAGCCTGTCCGATTCTGGAGATTTTTGAGGTCCATACTGATGTTGATATTTGACAGTTACAAAAAGTCCAATAACAACTTTTATGAGTTTTTCTATAACACACACAAACATTTTCGATAAGCATCCCTTACAGGAATAGTTTGATGTTTTGGGTCAGATACAAGAGTGGTATCAATCTCCTCATCTAACTCTCAGCAAGAAAGCAAATAGGCGTATTTCACAAAATGTCAAACAGTCCTTTAAATTGCTTATTTTTAAAGAATTGTGACCAAGATATGTACTGAGCATGTTTTCTGGTGGATAAACTATGTATTAAGGACACTGTTTCTGAATCTCAAACATATCCCTGACATTTCTGTGCTGTAATTTCGTGTTACTTACCCGCTGAGATATGGGTCGATATATCCGGAATAAGCTAACAAAACACCCAGCCGATTCATAAGTCTACCTCTAGTTTGAAAGATCATGAAACCTCTGATCAGAAATGAATGTTTTCTAGCACCCGCTGTGCTACATTCAAATAAAAATGAAACGAAACCATTCTTCATTTAGCTGACAGTCCCTCTCAGAAAAATTGCAGTTTGGAAAACTCTGGTATAAGGGTGTGTAATCTAAAGAATGTGCGTTCCTCTTGCCAATCTCCTACCTCATAGCTTGTGTCGCATCTTGGACAACCGACCCTTGGCTGGTCTGAAACACATGGACAGACTGAAAGAGATGCTCAGTCTGTCCGCCGTTAGCTTCCTGGTAGAGATATTCATCATTAGGCTCCTTCTTCATCTGCTTCACTGAGACTTGGTGGTGACCGTGAGCTCTCCCGTGCCCTTTGGACCCTCCACGGACCACAGACCGCCCATTGGTAGATCTCTGATTCCCGTAGCCGGCATTGGCATCAGAGCCCGTGTCTTCATCCTCGATCACCACCAGATCAGCTGGCATCTCTTTAAACTGATAGACCAGCCGCTGCCCCTCCACTTTAGCCAGGATGCCTCTCTGATAGTAGTACCTAGAGGAGAAAGTAGATAAAGAGCTGTTAATCACATTATAGACATTAGCATCATTGAAATTTAACAGCCTCATAGCATTTTAAACTGTCATTCCAGCGTGTTATTATGAACATATCTGTCTGCAGGGTTCAGAGCTAAATGGGAGCTAACGTGAGTGACAACAAAGCTTTGGAAAATGGTGCTCATTCGTACGTTCCCCTTACCTGAGAGCTCGTCCCATGGTCTCATAGTTCATGTCAGGCTTGTTCTTGTGTTTGCCCCACAGCTTTGAAACAGCCTTGGAGTCCACCAGCTTAAAGATGCCTTTCTCCCGCTGTGTCCACTTGATGTATTTGGGACAGGTGTTTTTATCCTGCAGTAAAGCCAGAAGGAATTCCCACAGGTAGATCGTGTTGCCTGCAAATTGGAGAGGAAATAAATTAAGTCTTGTTTAACATTCACATATCAAACAGTCATGGCGGGGCCTTAGAGCTGTGCTTTAGGCATCTATAATTCATTAAGAAATTTAGGGTTTTACTTAAAATTGTTATATAGCAGCTATGTGGTTACAGGAGAAACTTCTCTTTTCTTACCATTGTTGTGTCATTTGTGTGTGTGTGTGTGTGTGTGCATGTGTGCCATGGAAGGGAATTAATTGTACCAAGCCTGGGAGTAGATTACTCTCATTTGTGAGATGCTTTGGCCAGAAGTGGTTAAAAACAGCAACGCTCCCAGTAGTCACTTGAATCTCAGACACCATGACAGGGTGATGTATATGTGTGCAGCTGAAACTGCCGTCCCCGGCCCCCTCCTCGTTGTGTCACACTGTATGGTGCAATGAGGGTTCACATCAAGCAGCACAAGTCTGCTTCTATCGGTAGAGCATCAATGTGCCCTCCAGCCTGCAATCACTTCTGTTTCCCTGTGAAACACAGCACTCTGAGATCCCCTCATCCATTAACTCGCCCTGCTGGACTGCAGGGGTTGAGGACTGCTGTTTGCACACTCCACAGGAGGAAACAGAGCGCACACAAGAGGATGAGAGACCTTGATTTTTATTGGCTCATTACATAGGAATGGGCTAGTTAGTGAGGCTTACCTTTGCCCTCTTTGCTCTTCTTCCTGAGTGGCAGGTTAGGGGTGGTGATAGGGGAGCAGGGACGCACCGCACGCGGCTTCCGCACTATGATTCAAATTGAGGGGTAGTGTGTTATAAGGTGAGAGGTCACAGTGAAATTATGCAATTACCTACAACACTGACATTTTAGTACAAGATATAATTCCTGTGTTCTAACAAGGGGGAGGGGGACGACAATATTACCTTTGGTTTTTTTCTGCGGTTTTAAGGGGCACTTTTGAGGTATCTCATCCATGGATGAAGTGTCCTCGTCTAGGGACATGTCAAGGGCACTATTATCCATCTGGTCAGGCCTCAGAGGGGCGTATGTCAAGTCTGACTCCAGCAGAGTGCCATAGCTGTGAACTATACATAAACAAGACAAACCATATAAAGACTTTAAAGGCTGTATCTCATGCTCAAAATATGAACTATGTTAGATCAAAGTTGAAATGTTTAGCACCATTTTTGAAATTGTAGAATATACAAAATAACTTACTCATGCGCTTCTCGTCCAAAATGTTGTTTGGAGACTCCATGTTAAGAAGAGCTGCTGCAGCTTCGTTCGTCTCCATGCTGTCCTCTGCACCTGAGACTGTTGTTTCTGTCCACCAGTCGAGAACAAATCCATTAATAAGAAGTCCTTGTACGTAACTACTTTTTATATTGTGGTATTTGGGTACTTGTATGCCTGGGTCTTTGTTGGATACAGCTGATTGGCTAGCATGACTACCAGGCTTCTTTTCATGTCTGCTTTTGTGTTTGCACACACATTTCTAAGTATATGAATAATTAAGGAAAAAATAGGAAATAGGGCCCTGGAGCAGGTAAAAGTACCAGCTAAGAATTCTTGTAAATAGATGATGGTTCCGCTTTTTTTACAGGCCCGTAATTTCCAAATAATTTCATATTTTTGCATATTCAGGTAACCTATTCTGCAATGACTAAAGACTCTCTAGGTTATGCTAGCGATTTATGTGTACCAATTGTGTTAATGTGTACCAGTAATTAGTGTACCAATTGAACACTGTCTTTACTTTCTCAACCATTAGTATCAAATTACAGAGTTCTTTCTAAGAAACTTCGTGGAAATTACGGATCCGTAAAGTAAAGCACTACATAGATGGTGAGATTCACATTTGTTTCAAGATTTAGTTGTGAATCTGAGCAGAGACCAAATGTGTAGATTGTGATTTCCCTGCTTTGCGTGATCTTCCACATGTTTGCAAACGGCTGTGATCTGGACTTAAACACTAGTGTATTCTACATGCACCTAACTGAGCACAGTTCCCTTTATATGATAGTAAAGAAAAACATCTTTACCCGAGAGGTCCACCCCTCCCACCAAGATGGAAGGCTCCTCCACGACATGGAGAGTGGTGTCCACCATGATGCCGTTGGTCACCTCATCGGACTCCAGGCCTGAATAGACCTGCAGCAGATCGGCTGCAGGCACCTGCTCAACAATCACCGCTGGGAATACTGACGGGTCGTCCAGCTGAACAGAGAGAGGACACACACACATACAGAGAAAGGTATGAGATTTTGTAACACGGGAGCTATCACTGGGAGGCAGGGGACTGATGCACATACGCGTATGTATATGCAATAAAAACACCATTAATTCCTCCACTACACATCATAAATGCAATATAAAAACCCAAGATGACATCAGATTAATACTATAAGCGGATTTGGTCTCTTATTTTTATTGCCTTGTAAAATATTGTAGATTCATACTCAATTTCAGCTAATGTGGAGGCACATAGCATGGAGGAGAGTTAATTTCTGTGGTGTTGCAGCGGCCCACAGGGACCCCCTGAAGAAGACAGGAACCAGCTGCTTGATTTGGCCTACTTCTCCCGAGAAGTTAATCTTATGCTCAGGAATTATATAAACCCAAATGAATGTTAATGGATCAATCACGAACTGCAGACAAGAACCCCCTTCATCAAGTCCTGAACGTGCTTTGGGAATTCTAACCCTGCCGTCCCCATTTCAGGCACGGCGAAGCCTGATGCAGGAAGTAGCGAGGGGACAGAGGGAATTACTAGAGTTTAGGCTAAGCCATCAAGGAACAGCTGAGAAACCCAACATACCTGACAGCTCCTCAAACACAGACTGTGTCAAGAGTGCTCATTGGGCGCTTGGTTCGTGTCAATTGGAGGGACATGGGGACTAGTTTGAATAAGTCAGTCATTTAGTTCTCTAAAACGTTTTTTTTTCTTCTGGTTCTAGTACCTTATGTGACAGCTGTCAATTTGTTTATTTCACAGAGTATGAAAAACAGAAATCATCAAACAAAACTGAACAGTTTAATGCCATAATCATGGCTTTTTGTTTTATATGCATCAGGTGCTTTGATGCAACTGACCACCAGCAGATGGCAGCAGACTACACTTCAAAAATGTACCAAAATCATTTCTTCTACCATGTCAGTGCCAAGCAGCTAATGCAACTGGCTTTGGCGATTTGAGGAATAGCTTCTAAATACTATTATAGGTCCAAACCACACTGAAACAGATGAAGAGAACATCTTAACAGCACTGCTTCGGCCCACCAGGGATAGGAGGGAGTGCATTGCATCTTTTCTGAAGTTAAAAGATCAGTGAAATTGAATACATGCATAACTGGACAAACAACTTCTTAATACCATGCTGCCTGTAATCAGAGTGTAATTTAAAATGCCACCCTACAAGCTGCAACAACTACAACATTAGCACTGTTGACTGAACAAACAGACACTCAACAGCAAAGCAGTTCATTTAGAAGAAAATGTTAAGTGGTGGCCTCTTGCCTCCTTAAATGTACATGTGTGCATTATGTAGTATTTAAAAAAAAAATTACCAAACAATGTAGATCAATTAAGACCAGATTCTTACAGTCATGACCTGATTTAAAAGTGGAACAGGATAGAGAGAAAGGTGCAGTAGGAGGAACTGAATAAAGGCTTATCTGTCTCTTTGGACAAGTGTCCATTGTTGGTTTGGACCTCTGGGGCGTACCAGGTGTCTGGGCTTTGGGCCGTGGGGCTGGGAAGAGGGGGCAATGGAGTCCATGGATACGCTCCCATTTCGGCTACACTTTAACCAGGAAACTAACAGACCGGCTCATTATTTGGACATAGTATCAAACAGTTAGGCCTCCCGAGCAGGATCAGCCCAACTATTATTAATTAATTATTAATTACCCAAGGATTGTTTATAAGTAATTGTAGACACTGCACATAATGTAGGTGTCTGTGATTCTAGAGCAAGATGGCTCCACAAGACGTCTATCATAACTTTGAAGATCAACAACAAACAGCTTATGTCATCTCAGAAGCAAAACATTGAGGCCTCCTGGGGCTAATAAAAACCCTGAGTTTTGCTTTGACTACAGACGCTATCAATGTCTCACTGACATACACTGAATGTTTCCCATTAATCGGAGTCTTTGGTAGACATATTATCGGATAGCTAGACAGTGACGCTACCACATCTCTTCGTCTGGGTTTAAATGACGTTTGCTGTCCTTGAGTGAGAGTCAATCGTGTGTGTAGACAAAGGCATTTTCACTATTGGTCTGCTGAGCTCCTGAAACAACAGCACCTCCCACCCCCCTCCCGTCAAATGCAGAAAGCCTGGCAGTTTGCTGACAGAGCATGAGACGTCTGAAGCTGCTATCTCTGATGCTGTTTTGATGCTAACTGGATTCTGTTTTTGCTGGGAACACCTTCAAACCCGTCTTGTATTGTCATGTAAACCAAGTGTTGATTTGACAATTTGAAAAGCATGTTGCAATGTGCAAGATAATAACTATGGAAGAGAGAGACTGCTGTTTAAAGGCGCCCGACATGTAACACAGCCTAACAAATAATATCCTAAAGGGTTTTAACTGCTTGTTCCTCTTTGTTGACTTGAACAGGGTTTCTAGTAGGGAAACAGGAGCGATAAGAATCTGGCCGATTTGCATTTCTGAGTTCCCCATTCCGCTTTTGAAAGCAACAGCATCTGTGCAAGCTGTTCCCCCCACACCCGACTCTCTTCTGCTTTACCTGCCCAGTCACAATGGAACTGTCTATAATATCCTCATAATCATGATATTTGAGAGAGTAGCAGCTTGTAGCATGAGAGATACTATACTGTTTGTTTCTGTTGCCTGGAAATGTAGAAAAGTTTTTATGGCTACCTATTGTTGGATCAGAAGCTAAGTATCATCCTACAGTCATGATACACCTTAGGGAGCTACTTATTGACTGAAAACCAATATAGCATGGCTAATCATTACAGAACCTACTCTATGATTTCACTCAGCTACAACAGCTTTATTGTGGCCAAAATAAATCTTTACAACAGCCAGCAGAAACCAAATGGCCACTGCAGTCGTATGTTAGTGTGCTGTTCCTTTTGGGGGGTATTTCCAGGACTTGGTAAATAGGGGCATAGTGCTTGCATAACAGGCTGAGTGGGTGCAGCAAGGAACAAAACTGTAGCGCTGGAACAATGCAAGACCTTTTAGTGGAATTATCCCATCCCTTCCAAGCAGCCTTGTAACTGGTCTGACAGGTTAGGCCTGAACTCATGCTATTCAGGGATCCAGTGACAACGTGTCACTCTGATACACACATACAGATACCAGTACACATAAACACACATACAACCACACTTACAATCAAGCCTGCTCCACAGGATTCAGACACAGATGTGGGGATGAGATAACTGCACACCTGACCAGGGCAATGAAAAGACACAGGTTCACATCGTATGCACACACAGTAACCTTTGTGCCATAAACACATTCATGGCCAAGCCTCACCCTTTCCCTCCCACGCACCCTAACCTCGCTGCAGGTTTTTCAGTCTTTCCATTTCTGTGCTCCCGGCAGCCCACACTCTTCTTCCCAGACCTCCTCTGTGCTCCATCTTCCCCTCCGCCTGCCTCGTTTCCCCAACATGTTGTCAGAGTTAAAGATCACAGGCTCTGAGCCACAGCTAATCCTACCCCAGTGACCATGCTGTTTACACAAGTTTTGTTTGCCCTGCTATGAAAAGTCTTACATTTATCAACAAGATCACATACAGTTGAAAAAGATGGATGGTCAAACACTGGTCCAAAGGTCTTTTGATCAAATAAAAAATGTAGTCTACAAGCCCAGTCATGCAGAAACGAAACAAATAATTAGATTAAAAAAGTTTAAAATGTGGTTTCTCCTGTGTGATACTTACCTGATTGATTTCGTCCATCCCGTTGCTGGCAAATTCAAACACCAGTTCACTGGGCTGTACAGCAGTCGTCATGGCAATGGCAGCAGAGTTCAGAGGGCAGAAAGCAGCCTAAAATATCCTGGCTACGACTACTCCTGGCTCCTCGGCTGCACGGACAGAGACTCAGATTCACCTCACAAAATGGCTTCCCTGTCGTCCTCCTGTTTTCTAATCTGGGTGGTTAGCGCTCCGAGAGAGAGACCACGAGACGAGTTTCAGAGGAGTGCTGTGGCCCAGGTGGGAGCAGCCTCGTCCCTCTCTGACACGGAGGCTGGGTCCCGCTGCGCCTGGAGCATCTACACCTGGCAGAGAGAGAAAGAGATAGGGGCTAAGGTAAGTAGACATATTAGATCAGTTTAATTTCACTGAGAGACAAGAGAGGCAGGGAGGAGCAGAGATAGTACAGAGAAAGAGTCTTTGTGCGAGAGGATGGAAACCCAGAGCATTTTTGAGGCCTGAAAACTCACCATTCAGATAATAAACAGATCTACACAGCTTCAGGCAGGATATACGTATCTGGGCTATGTCTAGATCTGACGTACAAAGCTGAAAAAGCCACAAGTCAGAGAAATCAGATCACTGCTGCCAGATCACTCCTGCCTCCCCGCCTGGAAAACCCTCTAATAAACTCACAGAACGAGTCAAGACCAAGTAAAAACTCTGCAACAGGTTTCAGGCTTAATGACAATGTAACTGTATTCCTGCAAGCATCAGAAAGCTATTTTAATCTTGTACAGTTACTTTTACTTAAAATACCTTCATCTTGATCCAAATATCTGAGATATGACACCAAAATATTTAAAAGGTTGGCCTCATTTGTCCATTTACCCATTTCAGGCTCTAAGGCTTAAAAGATGTAACTATGTAAAGTAAAAATATCAGAAAACAACAAAAAATGCAGCTCACAATATCCTAGGGCACAAGGTGACATCTTCAAATAACTTGTTTTGTCCAACAAACAATCCAGAGCCCCAAAATATTCAATTTACTATAATGTAGGAGCAAGAAAAGCAGCAAATTCTCACAGCTGAGATCCTGGAACCATCAAATGTAACTAATCGGTTAACTTTTGCAGCTCTAAAATAAGCAAAATAACATATCAGCGTATAGTCAGGAGGATCTCAGTGCACAACTCATTCTGATTTGATCACTAACGACTCTCATTTCATAGCTGTGTCCGTCCCTGAAGTGAAGACACCCCTCAGCACACCACCCTGGATTATAAGGCTCAGGGGGCTGATATTATGACCACATGAGTGAGTGCTGGGGCGGAGAGGGGTCTGAACGAGCCCTCCCTCTACACACACACACACACACACACACACACACACACACACACACACACACACACACACACAGGCGAGAGATCACTTGTGTGATGATGCTCTGGAAGCCCCTCTGTGCAGACCCTTGGGGAGATACTGTGATCACAAGCAGTGGGGGAGGGAAAACTGGTGGTCGTGTGCTTGATAGTGTGTGTGTGTGTGCTGAGGTGTGTCCTGGCGACCCAATACCCAAAGGCAGGTATCGGGGCTGAAGGATGGGAGGGGCCGATGTTGGGTTGACATCGGCCCCTCCCATCCACCCCTTTATCTTCATCTTTCTGATGAGCATCCAGACAGAATAGTAACATGTGGCTGTGGTCTGGAAAGCATCCTTTTGGGAGGTAGAAGAGAGATGGGGGAATGGGCTAGTGTTTCATTCCAGTCAGTCCTTCTTGCTGTCTCTGCTGGGCAGCGTCCGTGCCCACCTCTGCCAGAGCTGGACGCTGCTGCCATCTGTCTGGAGCTCTTCAGTGCCCTGGTCTTCTTGGCATGTTTGCCCTGGGAGTGTGTGACAAGCCATTACCAGACTCAAGCAGAAAAGAGGAGATATACTGTATGAGGCTTCCAAATGGAGGAAGATGTGTAAATCATGTAAAAAAGACAAAAGAAAATGCGTGTCTGCCTGCTAAGTGACTCCAGTTGCACATTTCACATGGACCACACACAACCACACATTTACAGCTGATGCCCCATCTGCCCTCTGTGAAGCCAGACCAAGATACCCCATGTGGGATGAGGTAGAAGTGCAGCGGTCTGTGTCATATGGGATCATTCTGAAATTGCCCTGTCCAGCCTCACTGCCTTCTCCCAGATCTGTGGAGACACACAATGCTAAAAACACCAGGTGTTCTCTGTAACAGAGCATCTTGATTCCTCCTTTATAGTTGTCACAGTTTGTGTTAGATTTATGGAGCTGTTAGTGTGAACATTTCAGCTTTTGGGGGTAAATGATGAACAAATCATCAGCATCAAGTCATTAATGGGTTATCAGATGACAGGAAACGGACTGCGGGAGTTTGGAGAGATCAGCAGGAGTCAAGATAGAAGTAACCAGTAAATCTTTTATTCTGTTTCCCATATTCTGTATTTGTGTGTCTAATTGACTTTATGTGTATGAGTATGTGTATTCATACAACAATGAATCAGACTGTGTCAGTGTTTATGCGTTTTCTATATCCCTCCTGTCAGTGCATCATTGGTCTGGATGGCCCAGTTGGCACGGTGCTACCAGCAGACAGGGATACAAGAGAGCCAGCCATTAGTCAGATGCAGCCTGCACATTATCCCAGAGCACATGACAACAGCTGCCTTGTCCCAGCACAGGGGCAGGGTTGTAACTGCACTTACTACGTCATGAAGAGGAGGAGAACAGCGAAGGGAGGGATTTTACTGGGATGTTAGTCAATGCAAAATAGCCCACAGAGCAAATAGACTGCCTGTGACTCGCTCTGGGTGGGGCCTTCTTTTGACAGACGAACCACATTTTAGTGTGGTTACCAGGCGGGGCATCCTGGTGACCCAGAGGTGTGCAACTGTGGTGTCCTGGCTGAGTTTGAATCCAACCAAACACATGTGCTGCATGTCATCCCCCTCTCTCTTTCCTTGTAATTCCTTGTGCTTCGGCTGTTAAAAACTTAATGAAGGCAAAAATACTTTTTAAATAATTTGTGCTAAAACTATTAGTCAATTAATAGATAGCCAGTAATTGTTAATACATTGACAACCATCTTAATAACCAATAAATCATTTTAATAGATTTTGGCCACTTGGGGTTCTTTCTTTCCACAACCAGCAGACACGGAGCAACATTAGCATGCATTTTAAGTTATGTTTTTGTCCACCTGAAAAATGTACGCAATATTTACTCTCATTTTAGCTCTGTTTTGGTCTCCACCAACTCCTGAGGGAAATACCTGACTCTTTAGGTGCTAATTGCTCCACTATGTTCACCAGCTAGTCGCTAACTTTGTCTTCTGTTTGTGCTGGGTAGGTAACGTACAGTCAGTCTTTAGAGCTGAAAACAGCTCCCTGCAGCATCTGGAAAAAACTCTGATAAGAGGGGGAACCAAAACAGTCAAGATGCTGCCCGGAAAACCAAAACAATGAGCTGAAAGATGCTAAAACACTCCATAAAGCTGAGGGGAATATAATAACATGATAATTCTCTGTGGTTTCCACTCCCTTCACATTACACGTTGTCATGTGATCCATTGTTAATATAAAAATACTGATAAGTTCCGCTTTAAGAAAAGAAAAAAGAAAAAGAAATCTCTGAACAGCTTGTGCAATGAAAGAATTTAAATCATTTATTTTCTGTTTATCAAAATTGCTGCCGATTAATTGATCAAGTAATTGTTGATAAATGTAAATAATTATCAGTAGCAGCCCTAAAGATAATCACTAATATGGATAGCTGCTTCATCATGGCCCTTGTCTGTGACCATGGTGATGTGATTCTTTCTATCAATCTCCTGTCCTCCTGCGATTACAACTGCATGTTATATATGGCAGCCTGGTGAACAGCAGACTGAGGAGGAGTATGAAGCAAACACTGGCGTACTCCACCCCTACAGCATGGTGACTGCCAGTCGCAATAACAACCAATTAGAGTCAGGATTCATGAACAAATGGAGCATTCCCAGAAGGCCCTACTTCCCCCGCTTTAGTCTTTTCAGCTGAGCTCATTGTTGACCATGAAAGGAGGTAATTTAAGCCAATTGAATGACTATGCAGTGACTCACCCTGCATGTGGCGAGTGCAAACATTGAGAGATGCGAGAAAAGTACCAGGGCAAACTTTACTTATCAGCCATTCTCAGCTCAGGTTACAAATGTGTATGTCTTCAGGTGACATGTTCAGCAGTGTACTGGGATGATTGCGATACGGCGGTCACAGGACTTAAAGATGGCTTCCGCTGGTGTCAGAGGGCGGGTGGTATTCCTGGTATGTGAAATATTTTCCCCCACACAGGTATGGGCAGTGCAGATATGAGTGGTACAGACTGAAAAATGGACATAAATCTGCACTCAACATCTGCAAAGGTTTCTAAACTGACAGAAGGAGTGATTTTGCCCTTCAATCTGCCACATTTCAATAGTAACAGAGAAATCTCAACCATATATGAGTCCTACAAAGGTTTAGTTTTGCCAATTCAGCTGTGCAGAGAAACACTGATGTGCAAGATGGCAGAAAATGTGTGGGCTTACCACTACAAATTATTGAATGGTTGTCAGCACAGACATGCTGTTTTTGCAGGGTTCTCTGGGTTCCTGTAAAGGAAATGACTCAGTGATATGAGGCTGGAGCTCATTTCTGGAGCCCTGTGATAGCCCATATGGGCATCAGAGGATCCTGGTCATCATTTCTGGACAGCAGTTCCCTTTTGGGCATGTTTTGGTACAGATGTCATTAAACTACACACCAGTATGTAACAATAGCACTTTTAGTGCCAAGGAAAATAACTCAAACACAACCGTTTTGGCAAAGTAAAAACATGGCTCAGTGCAGTGAAAGAAGGCAAAGTCTTGATTGAGTTATAGTATCAGAGGAGGCCATAGTGCTGGAAAAGTGTTTGCTAATTCAATTCAGTAGGAAGACAGTAATTAAGGAGTTGCATCAACTCCAGACAAAAAATACACAGAGGTGGTTTTCATCACTGCTACAGCACTATGTCAGCACCATAAAAACTGTTTTGTATACAGTATTTTCTGTGCATTCTACAGTTTACTCACCACTCAGCATTGCACAATACAGCAAGTCTCACCATGTTTCAAACTCCACTCCACTTTATTGAGCTGAATAAAGGAGTGCATTCACTGCAATCCTGAGGCCACACAATGCGTGTGGCGATAAAATGGCAGAAACGGGCACAGAGGCAGGCAAAGACAGTGGCTAATAGCATGCAGCTGCAGGACACAAGGCATAAGAAACACAGACACTGGGCACTGCGTCCGAGCCAGCACTCACTGTGTCTGTCATAAAGTAGGAGGCATTTGGCTCTGCCGTGCCGAGGCCAAATGATGACTGAAAGAAAAACGTCACCTCGAGCACAGGCTTTCAGAAGGAGAATGGAATTTAATCTCATCTCCTGCGAACCTTGTACTTTTCCACTCAGGCTCGAGGTTCTAGGAGAAGGACCCATGCCTTCCTGTGACAAGAGTTGTTTGTGCCAACTAACACACTATTAGTGAAAACATTTGGCATATTTTGGAAGATTAGACATTAGCTTTAGTAGGATAACATGGTCTGGAGAACAGGGATGAAAGCTCAGTAATGTGCCCAGTGACAAAAGTTCAAAAACGTCTCCAGAGACCAGATTCCACTTCTTTTTTGGTAAATTTTCATTCAAATGAAGATTCACGTTTTCATGCTGAGACCTTACAGGCCGTTTTCTGTCCTATATACACACTCTTCTAACATACCATTTATCATAGCACAGTGTACTGGACTTTCTTGTTCAGGGCATACAAGAGAAATAATGACAGCCAGAAATAGCAGTGACATATTTTAAAAGCGGGTTGAAAAAACACCCACAAACTGACCTGTGAATCTTGCACTCACAGGAACAGCATCACTGAGCAGTGGGTTTCTGCTGCTTCCTGTCTGTTAAACCACACTCAGAAGAAAATTTCTTCCTCTGTGTAAGAGCGGAAAGTTCTCAACTCCCCCTCCTTCCTTCTCAAACAACATGCCATTGCTCTCGTAGAGATGAGACTTGTGACACAGGTAGCGTTTCCAACATGAATAATATAGTTACTAGAAATATCTCCACAAGTGACATAAAAGAGAAAAATGATTGATTTTCAATTGGACTGTTTATAAAATGACAAAGCCTGGTACTGTAACACAGAATTGCGTAATGTTTTAGTTGGTAATTTACAGGAAAAGATGTTTGGCATGCAAGAGTCAAAGTCTCCAGTATATTAAGCTCAGATGATTGGTTATGCAAAGACCAATAAATCCAGTATATTCGAATAACAGGCTTAAAGTGCATTTCTAAAATACGATCTGCAAATGAGATAGCATCACAGTAGATATTCTCTCACCTTCTGACATTTTCAAGCCTGCTACACTGAGGTTGTTTAATGACAGTGATGGTGAATTAAAAGGATCACAATAGGGCTCACAGAGCCACACCTGCCATTTGCAGGCATCTCTTCCTCACAATGCTGACACAAGGCGTGCAAACACAGACAGACCTTACTAACCCCCCACCCCTCCACACACACACACACACACACACACACACACACACACACACACACACACACACACCTTACTTGGCCCCATGAGTCGGTTTTACAGAAATTCTCAGAACAAACTACATGGTTCCTGTCACACAGTTTTAGTTTGTAGGTCAGAACGCGAGACAACAGCACACTAATGTGCTGTGTGTGCAACTAGAGCACCCGCAAACTTTTTATGAGCCACACTGAGAATAACTGCCCTGAAGCATATACAAGCCATTCATTAACAATGTAGAAAAATTCCATCGGCTGAATTTACTTCTGCTTCTAGTTAACATGAACAAATGATAAGCCTGAAAATGTAACCACACAAATCCAAATCACAATAAATCCTTCAAAACTGCACAAGTGTCATTAATTTCCGTCTTGACTGTATCACTGCTGTCTTACCAGATTAATCCAAAACTAGGTTTTGCCTCAGAGAAGCACATTTTAACTTAACAGATGCAGCCCATTTGTCATAAACTACCCCCAGCAGCCTATTTCTATTATGTGGCAACAGGCGGCATGTCACAGATAGGAAGAACCATTGAAGTTGTGAAAACAGGACAGGAAATTGCAGCAAAGTTTTAGAAAAGACATCTGCACCCCCAAACATCACAGTTTGATGCGCTGCGTGCTGCTGTAACGTCCACAAGATTTTATTAAAGCATCTGGACATTGTCAGTAAGATGCAGAGTAAGACTGATCTAGCAAGATGTATCAACGGTGGGGAAAGTGTCTTTTTTTCAAAATTGCCACTCAAGGCAACACAATTTAAAAAACAGCAGTGCTGTTGAAATGAATTTGAAAACTGATCTTCAGCTGATATAATCTACCACCAGTGATGTTTTACAAAATGAGAATCCTGCCACCTAAACGTTTTCTACATTAATCTTCACTAATAAAAAAGAAGAAGGAGAGATTAAAGGTTTGATGAGAGACTGGATTAGCGTTGGAGCTTGGCAAATCCATGTTTTTTGCTAACCAGAACTAGCTATAAGAACCCAACCCTATCTAATGCATGGTTTAATGTTCAGAATTACTATTTTTTTGCCTTGCCAGTCTAGCCAAGTTCATAGCATTGGTCTTATCCAACCAAAACATGACAACATTTTCTCTAAAAATCCCAAAACAAAACGTGCAAATGTATATCTTAACATACAAAGATGCAACGCTTCGTCAAACAATGCTATTTATACTTTATTGAGTTTGCAGGTTTGTCTGCTCAGCGGATCAGTGCTCTTGGTCTATGCAGGCCACAGTCAGAGCTGGTACATGTGGCAAACAGTACTTGTACAAATGTTGAGCATCCATTGTTACTTATACATCTAATTTGTTTATTGGGTCACATTAGAACCTGCTTTGAATGGACACTTCAATGGACAATGGACACTGTTCAGGTGTGCAGGACTTATTAATGATGTCTGGAAAGTAAGACGCCAGTTTGAACTGCTTTGCTTTCCATAACCGTGTACACTTTTACTAAATAATATAGCAACCAATGCATCTGGCTCAAGAAGATAGAAAAACTTCGTCGTCGTCAATTTGTTAAGTTCTGGAGATCTTGTGTCTCAGCTCAATCACGTAATTTCTTCAATTTCAAAATCACAATGATTCCAAGTAAAAAAGACAAGGATAAAAAACATGCAAGTCTATGCATGTGTGTCAGTTGCCTCACACTGCCCTGCTGATTCCTTTCTTGCAGACATATTTGAAATGCTTCATCCTGACTCTGCTGTTGTTTTGGTTGCTGTGTGGGATCAATTTGATGCATGACTTGGACTGTAAAAGCTAAATTCTCTCCTCTTTATACAGTAAGCAAGCCTCCCACAGACATCAGACATGTACAGGAGGCTAGTGCACAGAATCACCTCGCTGTAAAAGAAAAAGGACAACACTTTATACAAACATTTACATAAACGCTCCAAAAAACAAAGCTAAATCCAAATCCTGAAGTGTTTCTAAAAACATTGACTACTGTGCTGCATAGTGTACCTGCCTCTGAAAAAGCTTATTCACACACCCATCTCTGATGTGTTTACATTCATACCAATACAAACATGTCACAACACAGGTATACTGGCAGCAGCAAGAGAGGATATCATACCCAGAAAGATCCCAGCAGCATACTCTAAACCAAGCTTAAATAAAAACAAGGTGAAGGATGACAGTCCTGATTTTCTCTTAAACTATAAACCACCAGGGCAATTTTACCACTGATAGCAGCCATCAGATTATGTAACTTCCCACAACAGCTAATTTTCTCGAAGGGAGAAATTCCATTAGGAGCTTATATACTGTATGAACTTTGCCAAGATACTTTCCACACCAGCCTTGCTGCATACTAATAGCTACGTGTTCAGATGGAGCACTGAAGTCTCAGGGCTCCAAGTCTGAGTCAAGGCTGGTAACAGGGGACCCGGCTGTTACAGAGGAGGCTGCATACCAAACAGGTCTGGACACAAGCAGGCTGGTGTGTCCACCCAAAGTCAGGCATGTAGCAATATGTAGCAGGCAACATGCCTAGAGAGGGAATAAAATCAAACAGAGATGAAATAATCTAATTTTTCTCTGTCTTGTCATACAAGAAGCTCTTCTTAAAAAGGTATAGTTCAACATTTTGGGGATTATGCTTATTCACTTTTTGCCAAGAGTTAAATGAGAACATCTATACCACTCCCACATCTGTACAGCATAATATGTAGCTAGAGCCAGCATCCAGTTAGCATAGCTTAGCATAAAGACTGGAAACAAGGCTCAACAGCAAGCCTGGCTCTGTCCAAAGGTGCCAAAATAAGCCCTGTAAAACTGCAACTTGTCGATTTTACATGTCGGTTTTTGTAGGAAGCAAACAAAAAAGATATAACATATTATTTAGTGAGCTTTAGATGTGCTGATAAGTGGATAGCATGTGTCCCCCTGTTTCCAGTCTTTATGCTAAGCTAAGCTAAACAGCTGCTGGCTGTATGTAGCTTCATATGTAGCGTGCAGACACGAGAGCGGTATCAAGCTTCTCATCTAACTCTTAGCAAGAAAGCGAATCAGCGCATTTCCCAAAATGTCAAACTATTCCATTGAATCCACTATCAAACATTGTTTTCTGAAATAGAAGCAACAAGGACACACAGAAATGCTAATTCTGTCTGCTCACAGTATGTCACGCTGCGGTAGATTTATATCTGTTATGTATGTTAATGTTTCTTCTGTTGGAAAGCTTAAAACACTAAGAAACATGCAAACTTGCAGCTTTAGCAAAGCTGTTTTTAAGATTCCTACAGATAAAGCTTCGGTTTAACAGCTAATAACGACTAAATCAGCTCTTCTCATCTGATCCTCCGTAAAGCCTCGCAGATAGGACCACTCGCACTGAGACAGCTTAGCCCCTTCAAGAGAGCTTATCTGATTTCACACACTTGGATACTAGGTCAGTGTGGTATTAGGTATCACTGGCCAATGTTTCTGTCTAATCTTGAAGCCAGTAAACGTTTCAGGACAGAAGTGCCGAGTCACTGCATTTCATGATGTCATGTGCATACTTCAAATAGGGACAAAAACTGTGACTGTGGCTATGTGACTGAACTAACGAGCCTAAACTACAACTTGTGTAGTCATGACGAATGTTTGGATTGCATGCTTTAGGTATTACAACATTACTTGCACTTCAGTCACTTGCTCTTGTCTTCTTGACGTGTTTTCTGTAACTATGCCTGAACTGTACTACACTACAAATAACGTAAAAGTTAGGATTTCTGTACTAATACCAACCATTTTCATTTAGATCATTTATTTCAGCTGCTGCAAACATCAATCACATATTAATTTCACCTATTTGGAGATGTGTTTGAGTCTGTGCAGGAAGCAGAAGGACTGCCCAGCATGGTCAATATTTGAGAAGGCTTTATGAAATACACTCATTTATGATAGTCAGGCGGTGAGGAAGGTGCAGCATGGGTGCAGGAGATGAGGACAATAAACTACCTGGCTAAAGAGACAGGCGTGCATAATCTGGTTATATAACAAAATATTTACATGGTGTTATTGTTTAACTATATTAAGGATCTGTAATAATCATATGTGGGAAGTAGATGAAGATAAGAATATGAGTTTAATAAAAATATCTTTTACTTTTTCAGGATGATACATACATCAATGACAGGCTTATGTACATGGTAACCTTTGCTCTAGTACTACTTTGAATAAAGAGGCCTGACTATCAGTCTCCCGAGGGGCTGGGGGTATGTTGTTCTGACGAGAATCACAATGCAAAAATGAAAAGGTAAACAAGGAGCGGCTGTTGCTTAGGAACAAGCAGAGGGAGAGGGCTTGTAAATTAGGCTCTGTGGTACGAGAGAGAGAGAAGGTGGGCCTCATTCAGCTCAGCAAAGGCCCAGTGTGTTTGCAAGGACACATGTTGAAGAGCAGGCATGACAAGCATAAACAGACGACTGAATGGATTTTCAAACTGCTCCTGCCTGTGTAGTAAACCACTGTTAATGTGTGTAGTGTAAAAATTATTGGTATTGTTTGTATTTGCGTACAACCAAGGACATCGTGATTCACTTAGACACTGGAAGATGGTGGTATGAAAGTCATGAAAGAGTAGTTTAACATTTTGGAAAATACCTTATTTGCTTTCATGCTGAGAATTAGATGAAAAGATCGATATGGTATGAAACTGGAGCCAGAAGACACTTTTCTTAGCATAAGAAAGAAAAAATCTGTTTACTAGCACATCTAAATCTCACTAATTAACATGTTATATCTTGTTTGTTTAATCTGTACCCGGCAAATAACTCCCTGTAAAACCGCAGTTTACAAGTTTTGCAGTTTTTAAGTTTGATTTCACACCTTTCGGTTTTTGTATGAATTAAACAAACAAGATATAACGTGGTCATTAGTGAGCTTTAGAGGTACTGGAAGGCAGATTTTGTTACCTTTGGACAAGAGCCAGGCTAACTGTTAGCTCCTATATCCAGACTCTGTGCTAAGCTAACTGGCTGCTAGCTTTAGATTTAACGGACAGATATGAATAAGGTATTTTATTTTTTTATTTATTAATTTATTTCTCAGGGACAATGCAAGAAAGCATTGCAACAAGTTACAAAAAAACATGTTACCGATGTATTGCATATAGGATTTCCAGCCAAGGCTAATTTGCGACCCCTGACCCTGGTTAGGCTTTTCTGCTAGCAAAAATACATTAGTTAAATTGAGCACTTAATAAATAGTGACATGATCATATAAAATTACAATATTTACACCACATTACAATCATTATACTAATGATCTCCGCATACTACAACTGGCAAGAAAGCGAATAAGCACATTTCCCAAAATGTCAAACAATTGCATTAAGTGAGAGTAAAGTGAAATGTTTGTTTTGATGTGAATGGGGCAGCACTGATAAGCAGCCATTAAGCTAAAATGTAAGAAGGACTTACAATATAATTTTAGTCTCAATTGGGATTTGCTTGATGGACAAAATTTGTAAAGAAATGAAAATGTCCCTGTAGAGTTACTATCCCCAAAATCAGTCATTTCTGCACGCAGCAGTATGTGCACTGAGGTTAAAACTGTTAATGTTAAAACAGGGTAAGGGGTAGATTTTAGTTTTGTGGCGTTCATCTGTCAAACCTGTGGTTTAGCCTTGTTTTTCACACATTGTGTCCACCACCCCAGCTGCATGTCACAACAAATTTTCATAAAAAGGACATCATTGTGCTTGTAAATGTGGCTCTTTGAGGCTCAATTTAAGCTGCCACAGTCCTTTTATTTATGGTCACTGAGCATTTCACAAACAGGCACAGAGAAGGTGATGAAAAAAGTGACATTTAAATAACATGAAAGCAAAGCTTGACGCAGAGGCAAGGTTTCAAAACAAAAATAAATAAATGAAAAAATACATGAACTTCATAACTCTCCATAACTAAGACCTTTCCACTCAGACAGGAGTTCAACAGATCATTTGAGTGCTGGAGTCATTATGGGCATGGCCAGTTTTCCATTTGACAGCCTGCTGCTGAGGCTTCCAGACACAGACACCACTGCAGCTGGGTGTCTGGGACCAAAGCCCCCGAAAACCATGTGGGAAATCAATTTCCCTCTGTGCCTGGGTCAGAAGCCTCTTTGTACCAAGTGATACAGCATTAAAGCCAACATGATGTTTAAATTAGCATGAGGGAGTGCAAGGGAGGTGGCAACTGACACTAGCTAAAACTTATTTCACTGAGGATGTCAGTTTTATGTTCACATGCATCTCACAGTTGAGGAACCCATTTTTTTGAGCCATGTTGCCTCATGCAGGGTGGAACCCATATAATTGGAAAGAAAAACGTTGCAATGTGGATGTGTTTTCAGGCCACAGCATTATATAGTGTAGTGCTAGCAATTTATAGCTGTCTGTTAGCTGTATCATTTTCCCGTATTTACAAATGACCATATAGTTACAAGTGACCATGCTTCAAACAAAGACAGAGCCAACTAAGCTGTGATGGAATTTTTTATGAGGTTTAGCATGCTGCTTTTATCTAGCACAAAATAAACTTCACACCTCAAACCTGCCTCCACCCACGCAAGCTCTACAAAAGATTAGAACTTTTATCAAGATACATGCATTATCACAATTTCCATGGTGCAGTAGTTAACTAGTATATTGATACACTTTAAAGTTAGTTACAAGAACTGCATGCTACTAAGAGGCAAGTCATCTCTAAAAATACAGTCTCAGCAGTATTTGCCTTTGTAGCTCACTGTCTAGTATTCCATTATTCATGATTAGTATATTCATTTTTAGGGTCAACTTTTTATTTAGAGATGTACGGGAAGCACTTTGCATACACTTTTATTTGTAAATACATCATCATCATCATCAATGGTGGAAGAAGTACTCAGATTATTTACTTAAGTATATAGTAAAAGTATTATAACTACAGTGTAAAAATACTTAATTACAAGTCCTACAAGTCCAAGTCCTGCATTCAGCATTTTACTTATGTACTCATTACACAGCAGAACGGCCCTTTTCAGTGTTGTTGCATTATATGCGATATTATCGGCCTATCATTACTGATGCATTAACGTGTAAGCTGCATATTAATGTTGAAGATGGTCAACATGGAGTTAATTTTAAAACAATTTCACACACTGTTTGGTAGTTGATTCGCCATTCTTGGTTTTGTATGTAAACTCTTGGTCTGCAAAGAAACTATAGCTGTCAGTAAAAAGTACACATATTCCCCCTGAAATCTAGTGGAGTAGAAGCATGAAGTAGCATAAAAATCAAGTATGGTAAAAGTACCTCAAAATTGTAGTTAAATACAGTAGCTGAGTTCATGTACTTAGATACTTTCCACCTTTGCGCATGATACACTGTGTTGTGGCTGGACTAAGTGGACTTATTTGCAGCCATGTTACGAGGAGACTCTTACTAGCACAGAATGTGTGCCCTGACCGGCATGGTACGTTGCATAACCAGGAGTGTTCAAAAGGTGTGACCTGATATTCCACATATCATCTCTCTCAAACACAAACTTTCTTTCTTTCTTTCTCTCTCTCTGTGTCTGAAAACATGACACTCTTGTCTTTCACCAAACCCTGCCAGGTTGGTGATATGAGTCTCATAAATGTGCCTTCTGGAGCCTTCTGTGACCCCAAAGTGGCTCACATGTAGAGGGTGGATTCTGGTGGATTTAAGGGGGTGTTAATGTGATAAATTAGTCTTTATCAAAAGATGTGACCTCACCATACGTTACTAAGGCGAAAATAAAAATCTCTCAAAGACCTAAGCCAACCATTGAATGTTTTGGAACAGAAAGGGTTTTCTAATCACTGAAAAGTCCAGCATTACATCACATCCTTTTCAGTTCTTGGGAAACAAGTCTGAAGTGAAACACACAAGAAGACAAAACACTTTATCACTGCTTGTCTGATACAAATGAAAGATAGGTTTTGGCTGAAATGAAATCTGTGTGGCCAGAGAAAGACTCTGGGCTCTGTGTTCAGATGTGATGATCACAGCTCTGGTTCGACATGTGCTTCAGAACAACGGGCTGCCAGTCCCAGCATGCTCCGAGTTTGAGACAGTTGCAACATGGCGAGACAGTTGCTCAATAGATTTAACTTTATTCATCAAGGAAGGATTTCCTGAGTGTGCCTGCAACACTTTAACACAGATACACAAGTGGCTTTGACCTGCTGAGCGTAGCTATATCTGGAGCACCTGGAGATACAGTGTGTGCCTTGCTCAGTGGCACCTTGACAGTAGCCGTTAGGGCAGAGGAGAGAGTTACACATTAACTTTCCCCACCCAGTTTTTCCCAGTTGGTCACAGGAGTTCAAACTTCCCGTCACAAGCCTACTTCTTCAACCTTTAGGCCTCCATCCACTCCAGAAAAAGAGAGTGCTATGGAAATTAAAATGGCAAAGAAGAAATGGAGAAACTGACATGGAAATATGATGCAAATGCATCCTTAAGCAGCGAAGCAAACCATCAGAACAAGACAGGGAGCTCTGACTCTGCTTTCTCATTATTAACATTTTCCAGCCAGGTTTATTAAAAGATAATGATCACGAGTAAACAAGACATGTGTATCTACTAGTTTCACTATGAGTCGACTGGTTAAAGAACAGTTTGCACCCGGCTGCATAAAACTGAAGTTGACTCTGTGTTTATTCTATTCAAGGCGTAAAAAAACCCCAAACAGCTTGTGCCTGACCATACAAAGCTCTGTGTTTATTCTATTTGAAGCATGTACCTGCAACATGAAACTGAATAACGCCTCCATTTTTACATATCTCGGCATGCTGGGACTGTGGTAATAAACTCCACCCCATCTCCTCCTCCTCTCGTCATGATCTTCTCCTGCACCGCCTCCGTCATCTTGCCCAAGCCTAATGATCTAATTACAGGCTAAGACTTGTTGACTTTGTATTGAAAGAAGAGCCAGCCTGACACTACTGTCCAGCCTTTATCAGCCTCTATGTCCTCTGAATGAGCCACACACACACACACAGAGTTTTACTAAACAACACCTTCAGTATGAGTTCATCCTATGAGGCACGAGGGCCTCATTTACAATCCAAATTAGGGTGGGCACAGAGTATGATGAAAAAGTTAGGCCAAATGCAAACTCGTGCCTGCTCAACACAACAGAGCTATTCACTCACTGGGTCATGGTCACAATTCCTTTGCTCTTCCACTGCAAGGCCAATTGATCCAAACCTAATAATAGTTCAGTAACTGAGCCTATTCAGATATTTATTTGGTTTTTCTGAAGTGATCTGTTCTCAGTTGCCTGTCTTGGGCCCCAACTGCAAGTTACGTCAGACATTACATCAACAAAATCAATTCTGAATGCCAAACCGATGAAACAATCACAAGCTTAGGTATTTTGAATAGAACTACTAACAACTACAAACTACAAAGTCGGACCAAAGTTGGATGAAAAAGTTAGGCCTGCACTGGTTCAGAGCTTTTCTAGCATAACCGCAGTGCTCTGTGCAGTATACTGCAGAAGCATTTGAAGACAGCTTCAGAAAAAAAAAAAAGTGGGTGTGAAATCTGATGTTGCTCAAACTGTACCCGTGTTTATTTAGCGATATAGTATGTGCACAATGTTTTGTGTGGTCCCCAAAGTGCAGAGTCGATTTCTGGTGAAACAGGAAGTGCGCATTTTATCTCTAGCTGCACTGAGCAACTTTTAGAAACAGATTCTTAACAACATTAAGCAGAATAATTTAACTGGTTGATGGGGGAAGGTCAATTAATAAGGGCATATAAAAGAGGAAGCAAAATGCTGGGAGTTCAAACTTCCCTTTGAATTGAAATGAAGTCCTTGTGTGTCTCTACGTTACAAGCTACAAGCTACATTCTGTTCTGATGAACTGAAGATTTTGATGCATGAAGCACTGTATGACTGCCTCCATGCACAGGACTGTGGAGAGCAACAACAGCAAAACCACAGCAGTTTTTTTGTCTACTTATGCAGTATTTACCATTTTAAATAACAACTGTACTGAATTTGGAAAGCAATCATGGATCAAAATCAACACAATGTGTAATTACTGATTACTTCACCATGAAAAATACATGTGGGCTTGGTCCAGGGGCTTGCAAAACACTGTTCCCGCCCTTGCTTCAGCACACCATATAAGGCAACAATTCATAAAAGAAAAGCAACAATCAGACATATCAGCAAAAGATCACTCATGTTAGTTCTTAAAATGACAAACACAAAAACTATGACCTATTACTTGATCTCACATGTTGTCAACCGAGTTTGAGGAAACTGCAAGCCAACATAAAAGCTTAATATATAAAACTCCCGTAATCATGTGAATACTGTTCGTTTCCTTGAACGAAATTTGATACAGAAGTAGGTTTGGGAGACATTAGATGGGGAGGGAAACATGTACCTAAATATCAATTGAACTTGCCTGACTTGTTAAATCCCCGTAAGAAAACCTTAACATGTCAAGTGTGCTAATGAAAATGCTACGATAAAGCCAAAGGGGCAATATATGCAATACGGTAATATTGATTTAAACTTCTTAAACTTAAAAATTCTCAGAAACCCATTTGAAGCCACTTGTTTCTACTGACAAGAACCATCAAAATAGGTAAAGTGTGAAGAGGAGGAGGAGAACTATTCATCACTAACCTCAAAGGCACAAGATTCGGTTGACAAGGTCCATAATAGCAACCAAACAAGTGTCGATCTCAGTAACCAATGAGAAAAATATACAGCAAAAGTGGAAACGGGGAATAATCCAAGGTGCGTTCAGAGGGGGACAAAGCTGTCTGAAGGTGTGGACCACTGGCCAACCCCTCACCTCTTTCTCACAGCGACAAAACAAAACTAGAGAGGAGGAGGAAAAAAAAGACAATGGCAATGGCTGCTGTTTGAAGCAGAAAAAGCAGAAGTGTAGTGGAGCAACTTGTCCTCTCCCTATGAGTCACGCAGCACTGTCGCCATTGGTAGGGGAGCCCTGAGGCAGAGTTCTTTCACCTGTCCAATCAGCGACGAGTATCGGCTCTAAACGCAAATCCATTCAGGTGAGTCCTACGTGTGGCAGGGATTGGACAGGGCTGCAGCGGGGGAGGGGAGAGCAGAGAGGTCCGACCAGAGGGCCGCACCTCAAACAGCCTGAAAGACGATAGACGGGTTTCTCCTGCAGAGGCGGAGGAGTGCTGGAGGTCTAGGTAAACAGTTGGACAGGTAAGCACTTACTTTAGACTTTGACCACACAATATGGGCCAGGCATGGTGATTAAAATCAGTTTGGCAGCTCAGAAGTAAAGTTCACATCTCTTTGTGTCCCATTAAAACATTTACAGTGAATTGTGAATCTATTAGCCGTGTCAGTGGGCCAGTTAAAGCTGCTGACTTGTGGGGGAGTTGTTCTCCCTGCAGCAGAAAGCACCATAAAACAACGTCAACCGGTGGGAGGTACAAAGAAATGCAACTGTAAAGTCGATTGTGTTTGTGAGCAAGTGCTTCACCACAGAGGCCCAAGAATCCTCTCATCCTCCCCCTCCTCTTCAAGATTCAGTGATCATGATCATAGGAAAGCTCCTCAATCACCACATGCAAGTTTAACTCAAGCAACTAGGTATTCGTGTCTTAAATTCTACATTTACTGTTATTACAATATGTAGAACGTGTCGCAGATCAGCTGCAGTAGGTGACACAGATCATTTTTACTGACACATATCTTGTCGGATTCAGTGTACAAAGATATAGCTGAGACTCGATAAGTATCTATCAGAAATAACACTCAAGCAAACAGGAAGTGGTGGTCTGTGGTGAGCATTGGTGCACTCTGTCTGTGCATCAATTTATACATGTTTTCCACTGAAAACCCATGTGGTACTTAATGTGGTATTCAACAGAAGCAAAAGTTGAATATTCAAATAAAACCCGGCTTGAATTGGGATTGTTGGGAAAGAACATAAACATAACCTAACACGGGACTTGGAGACTGATATTTTTAAAATGAACCCATTAAACTCAATTAAAACTGCAGCAGAGTCTGTTTGTCACAGACCCCCAAATCACCCTCTCAGTATCCATCGAGTGCTCTCATCATCACATTAATTCTTGCTGGCCTCCGTTCAGTACAGTTCAGCTCAGAGTAGAAAGCTGATGTTTGCTTCAGAGCAAATTGATAGCCTTGCTGTGAGGGGACACCAAACAGGCTCCACTTATCACCGCCTTTGGAAATACTGTCCACCACGACCCTGAAGCCTTGGAGGAAACTGTTGACTTCTTGTGATATAAACTCTAAAGGCTAATGCACTGCAGTGACGCTAGAACCCCCGACAACTCTGTAAACATACAAAAACACACACATGAATGTACACAAGCAAATTTAATTCATGTTACTCCCCTTAAGTAAGCCTCACAGATAATTTAAATCTCTGTACGAACACCAAACAGTATCTGAGGCCTAAAGAAGAGCTGCATACATTTAGCACATTCCTGTCAATGTTAGGGATGTAATGAATCAATTGTAATTTATGCTGTGAGTTGTCACTATCAACAGCGTACTTTTTTTATCGTTAAGATTTTCTTGGTCTTTAGTTTACCCTTATTCTAGATCTTATAAACCAGAGATTGAACATTTTCAGACAGTTTATCTACTCTGAAAGAAAAAAAGCCATCAAAGGAAAGGGAATGTCTGCAAGCATTTGAGAGCTGCAGTACTAAGCTTTGACTGTATAGGCACAAATTTAGCATATTCTTTACAAATTTGGGAAGTAAAGCAAACCGTAATGAGACTGCACTGCATTCTAGCGATCTGTTAATTGTGGGTAATCAGATGTGTCGAAAAAATATTTCCCGAACAGAAAGTCTCTTAAAAGGAGCAAGCAAACAGATGAGAGGGAATGGCTGGCATCAAAACCACTTCATGACGCTCCCTCAGTGAATGCTAAGGATCATATTTGTTCCTCTAAGTGCCAGCATCTTCTGAGCCAGATATCACACCGTCCTTGGAACTGCAGTAACGTCAGAATCTCTACCTGCACATGAGCCCTAATTAAAAGTGTGAGCTGAATATCCAGAATCATACATATAAAAATGTATCCAAGTCAACATTGTGAGTGTGAATCAAAAATAACCCGAGGATTCCTAGCGTGAAAAAAATTAATCCAACATGTCAAACAAGCTTGCAACCAAAATACCTGCCAATGCTGAATATATTTTAATGGATAACAAAGCAATTAAAACAATAGATTTCTGCATCAGCCTCATCTATGATGTCTGCTTTCTGAAACATGCAATAAGTATTAGCACCTAAAGGATTAGTCTGCTAACAAATTAATTGATCAACAGAAAATTAATCGATTATAGCGGCTAGTAGTTTGAGTTTTGCTGAACAAATACGAGGATTGGTTTGCTTTTTTCAGCTTTATGTCATAAAATAAGTGCGTAAGAAATCTCCTGACATTAGTTCAAGCTCTGGTAACTTGTAATGAGCATTTGTAATTACTTTGGATACTTCATAAACTAAATGATTATTTGATTAAGCAAATATCAGATTCAGTCATTGTGGATTGGATCTAATGTTTGTATTGTGTAAAGTCTGAAACACACCTCTGGTATATTGGCAAGAGTTCAATACTGAACCTTTCCTGTCAAAAAAAATGTCAAGGTAAAGCAATTTTATTCATATAGGCCAAAATCACAAATTTGCTTTAAATGGTTTTACAATCTGTACAACAGACACTCTCTCTTGAGTCAGATAAGGAAAATCTCTTTCAGGTAAAAAGGGGAAGCCTCAGGTTGAGCGAGAGAGGACGATCTTTATTCCAGGTTGGACAGACAAGCAAAAGATGTCGTATATACAGACACATCTTACATGTTTAAGTTAATGTTTTGGCAAAAAATTGTTGGAAAATCACTGCTCAAACGTTTGGACTACTCAATTGAATATAAATAGAAAAGCAGCAGGAAATGTTATTTAGTTAAACCAGACAGACGCACATCTTTGGTCTTTGGTTTAGAGTGTTTGGAGAGGCACATTCATGGCCTCAAATCTAGACTAAACTGTAAAGCCTCGGGAGTGGCATGTGAATAATGTGTTATTGTGTATTTTACGAAAAAAAAAACTGTTTTGCACTTATTCTCTCATAAGAATTTACAATCCTTCCAATTATCTTCTATAATACTGAACGCAAACTCACCCAGATTTGCACAACAAATCACATCCAAGCTCTGGGGAAAAGCAATAAAAGATGTTTTAAATTGCTGGTGCTTCATGACATGTCACTGGAATACAATTAAAATCAGCCCACAGTGTGAAAACACAAAAAGCCTGTCTCACACAGTGCATTGCGTTCCTGCTTTATTCTTACAATGGTGGCATATTAATTTGTGGTAAACAAAAATGCCTTGATGTGTGATCAGTGCAGAGTCACGTGACCCTGGAGACTAACTGAAAGGACACACCTTTCCTTTGCAGCCTAAGAATGAAAAAAATGGGTCACCGGTTACTCTTTTGTGCTAGTTCTGCATTACAGAGTCCAACCACAACAAAAGCAGGCCTCAAAGACCCCGAGTTCTGCAGTAAGTCCCGATTAAAGGTCAGAACACAGCAATGCTTTGCACCAAGATGCTGGTGTGGTTAAGGCCTGTGTCAATGAACTCCCTTTAAACTAAAGGAGAGATATTAGATCACTAATTGCATGATGTTAATCTCCTTGTTTATCCACATGTCAATGTCAGTTTGAGCTGCTAGATTCACAATACTATCACAATCTAATACTGCTAATAATGATGTATGCACAACAAAACATGTTAATATGACAGTAGTTCAGTTAGTTATGACAATAAATGATATCTAAGCCTGAATGCTTATTCTAGGGGTCAAAGTTTAGTAAATGGAAGCCTCAAATAGCACTCACTGTGTTTTATATTTTGCTCCCACATGAACTTGATTTATATGACACACTTTATCTAGACATGTCCAACAACTTTATACCAGACAAACCACTAAGAACTGCACTCAGAAAATTCTGATCCCTCAGTAAAGAGTTACGCTGGAGGACTGTGGACAACCTGAAAAACATTTTGAAACAATCCTTGACAGGGTGAGATATGGGAGCCTTTGGAGGACGCACAGAATTATTTGTGTAGCTCGTAGGTCATCTGATGGCTGCTCTAGCTGCTCAAATACAGAGCAGGGAAGCTTTCAGCTGGGGCCGTCAGAGGCCAGCTAACAAGACAGAAGTGCACCCCACAAGACACACGAAATAAGGTAAACAAAAGAGCAGCAAGGCATTATAATTAACCCCACTGAGACAGACAGAGAATTATTGTAGGAGAAAACACTCAAAAAACATCTGTCAAGTCTGGAGTGTAGTGACAGATTGAAGGAGACCAAGGTGATATGTAAATATCACAGTTATTTTGGTTTAAAGGTGTGCCAGCTGGCTGAGGTTAGACTTTGTTGTTGCAACAATCTAGATGTTCAATAACCAGACAGTGCTATGAAAACGTTATCATTCTCAGACAGTGACCATCGATCGAAGATGATCCACTGTGCTGACTATAGACATACAGAAATAACAGAGAGCTGTGTAGGTGTCCAGCTATAAAGACAATGCATTTAGCATGCAACAGCTCATCCAACTGTATTAGCACCTCAGAGCAGAGTTTGATGCACAGACCACAGGCCTTTAGCAGATAATATTCAATGTGGTATTCAGTTTACCTGACTTTACTCAGACTAATATGTAACATGAACCATGCACACACTTGCAAATAGCTTCTTGGAGAGATACTATTGACTAGGGGTCCTTAAAAAGTTCAACAAACTGTATAGACATGAAGACTGAAGCTGAGCAAATAATTTCCCCTCTTAATATCACATGGTTACTCAAAAATAAGAGATAAAAGGGAAAAATCAAAGAAATAAATTAATTTGGGGACCAAATTTAAACCTGCATTAGGCTACTTTGGGGTATCCAGCAGATAAGAAGCAACATTAGCATTAATTTGTAGGCCATTTTATGAATGGAAGTCCAATATTCACTCTAATTTTAGCTCCATTTTGCACTTCACCAACTCCTGAGGGAAATATCTGACTCTATAGCTACCAAATGCTCCACTATGTTCACCAGTTACTCACTAACTGTGTCTGTCTGCCGTTTGGTGCTAGGCAGGTAGTGTGCAGTGGGTTTTTAGAGATTCTTGCAAAATACAGCTGGCTAGCATAAAAACATTAATTCATGTACTAAATCTGGTCCCTGGGCCAGTGGTTTGAGACCCCATGTATATACTGGGGCTTAGGTGGAGTTCCTATAGTATTCAACGTATCTTCTGGCTGGGTTGGCCAATAAACCAAACAGGTGGCATAAATCTTTTAGATTATAAAGCAACATACAGTAGCTGTTCAACAGATAAGCAGGCGCTAGCTGTTGCCGAATCCACGTACACACATACAAACTGCAACTCATTAATTATCTAATACAGCGAGCAGGCCAACAATCCAGATCCTCCACATCCCATCTCTACGGGCTGTAACTGCTACCTGCAGCCAGACACCGGTAGAAAGCATTCATTGCTACGTCACGTCACTTACCACAAAACTGTTGTTTCTCATACAGACATCTGATCATAAACAATCTCTGAGGTTTGGAAAAGTCCATCTGTGTCACACCAGCTAATTCAGGGCTAAGAGCAATGCCGGCTCCAGTTTATCTCAAGCTCATTATTAATAAAATGCCATGAGGCCCTAAGAGCATATTGCTCTGTCACTCAGGGTCTAGATTATAATACCCATTGGCTGCATGCAGTTAAATAATTCAACAAGCCTGTGGACTGCCTGTCATTCTGAAATTAACCCAAAAGAAAAAACAAACCACAAAAAGTAGCTACTGATGGTGAAGACAGACAACTGCCCCTCAGATGAGATGAGCTGCCAGAGCTCACTGCAAATTCTGTCAACTCTGTCTTCGCTTGTATTAGCCACATTTGTTGAAAGAGTTTGTTAAAAGTTGAATGAGGAAAGATCATTTGGCTTTCTTTGGGTAAAGCTCACAGTTTGAATCCAAGCACTGCTGGCTGAGCTGACTCATGAAAGGCCTCTGTGAACCACTCACTACTACCTCATTAGCCCTAAGAGACATTACAATGACAGGGTGAAATATCATTATGCACCAAAGTTGCAGGCACAGCCAGTTTCTATTTTTGTGAGGAACTACTTTGTGTGGTCAAACTATAGTAAGCTAGAACAATACAAACCAAGCCATCAGTCCTTAATGTAATTACACATACATCAGTGATACAGCTTATAGAGCACCATAAAAATATCCAAGTAATGTGGTTAACTAATCTCATGATGTCAACGTGCTGCCAGAGTGAACACATACTGTATACTCTGATTCATCCTACAGTACATCTCCCTGCAGACAAAGTCATATATTGGCTAAGGTTGTGTAATACAGGCAAAACATCATAGTATGACATTTTTCTTACTTTCCCTGCAGGATTTCAGCTTTTTCAGCTGAAACTAAAGGGATGTCTTATTTAAGTCTTTCGTTTTAGTTTGACATTTTGGGAAATAAACTTACTCGCTTTTTATCCAAGAATTAGATGAATAGATCGATACCACTCTCATGTCTGTCGGTTCAATGTGAAGCTACAGCCAGCAGCTGGTTAGCTTAGCTTAGCATAAAGACTGGAAACAGGGGGAAACAGCTAGCCTGACTCTGTCCAAAGGTGAAAAAATCAGTTTATCAGTAGCCTACCTATAAAGCTCACTAATTAACACGTTATACCTCGTTTGTTTAATCCGTACAACAACTGAAGTGTAAAAACATTACTTTGTAGGTTTACAGGAAGATTTTGTTACCTTTGGACAGGCTAGCTGTTTCACCCTGTTTCCTGTCTTTATGCTAAGCTAAGTTAACCAGCAGTGAGCAGTAGCTTCATATTTACTGTACAGACATGAGAGTGGTATCAATCTTCTCATCTAACTCTCCGCAAGAAAGTAAATAAGCGTATTTCCCAGCTATTCCTTTAAGTAAAACTGTAATGCTTTTATTCAAATGAGTCTATTCTCATTTGATTGACCTAAAACACAAGGTCAAATTGTCCTCTGCTTACATGCTAAAAATAGATCAACTGTAAGCCTGTATTACATCATGACAATCCCCATATTCATGGAGAAACTAAGGCACAATGACTCGTCCAAGTCACATGCTTGTGAGACAGGCAGCATGAGAGCAGAATGAGGCTACAGGTGGAATTTCCCTCATCTCTAATTTCTCTCTGACGTCATGTCCAGGGGCAGCGGTTTACTTTGCTGCTGCCTAGCACACAAACATGTCTGACAAGGTGATATTCAGGTGTCAGAAGGCTGGGGTGGTGAAACATCAGCGTACAATTAAGGAACTTTGCAAACAGCAGTTCCCCTGTAAGCCCTCAACAGCAAACAGGCCAACATGGGGTATTTTTTCTACACGGAAAAAAGGGAAGTTAAACAGTTTTATTTCTCTTTTCACAAGTCGGTTCCTGCATTTCTGCAAGTCATTTGAGGTTTCAGCCATCTCATGACGTCTCATGTTTGTTTAGTTAAAGCATATGAACATTGCCATCTTGTGGTTATTTCTAAGGCACCAAATTACACTAATTGACACCTAAGAAAGGGTCATTACGTAAACATGGTGGTCTCAGTAAAGTGTTTTTTCATTCACCACACTCCTTTTAAGCTTGCAGGAGTTAGTAAGCAAATAAACTTTATTTGTGCATGTGTGGGCACTTAACATTAAAACTCTGGGTACAACAACATCATATTTGCTCCTGGATACTCAAATATCTCTGAACACTGTTACAGGGAGGTAAACCTGTTTTTACAGAGTACCACATGTGCTATCTTGCAAAAGAAAAAAGCTGCTGGATTCCCGTCTCTTGTAAGGCCACTCTGAAAGCTTTTGTGAAACTGGAGTGCTGCTTTCTAAATAGGATAAAAGCTCAGATCTTCTTTTTGTGGAGCCAAATCAATACTGAGCAGCCCATTAAGGCAGGCGGGTACATCTTGGGCAAGAAGTAGAAGTGTCTGATGTCTGAAGAGTTCCTCATCACTACCGGACAGCTCTCCATTGTTGTCCTTGCTCATCATCGCACTCCTCAGCTGATCGTGGCTGCTGATGGTGACGTCAGTATCACAGGATAAGAAGGCTACTGGGAACTGCTTTAGCCTCAACCACACAGTCTTCTATCTGCAGCGTGCACAAACACACACACAACTGACCATATCACTCAAAGCCTGTGCAGCATTAAAACTATCAAAGCAGAGAGGAAAGGGGTGAAGTATAGGCTGAATGTGTGGACAGAAGCACGGCAGGGTGTTTCTAAAACAAGGGCACATGCTTGAGACAAACGAGATGACTCCACACTGGAGTATATTTGGAAAGTCTTGCTCTGGATAATCGCTTTCAGTGGATTGAAGTTTCCAATTATCGACAAGCGTCTGCCAGTGTTCCCACCATGCGAAGACTGTAGGGGAGGGGCGACAGGGTGGGTGAAGGGCTGGTGGGTCCAGCTGGTCCTGTCTCTAGTGGGACTGACAAGCTAAACGCTCGTAACTCTCCCCTTCCCTCTGCGTCACAATTGCAGTCAACCAATGAGATTGTGTTTGTCTGTCCCATGATACAAGCATCTTAGCTCAAAAATGTAAACATCTGGCAAACATTTGGACTTGCCACAGAATGCGGATGATCAACTATTCCAAAAATATATTATATTTTGTCAAACATTGCAGACATATATTTACATAACATTAATTTATATTTGTCCTCCGAGGGAGTTTCATGAGTATTTGAGACTCACTCCCAAAGCAACTCTTTCCCATTTTAGTGAACATTCTGATGCTTCTTCAGTGGAATGGGTGACACACTGTGGAGTCAGATTATCAATGGCTGCTATAGTTTTTCATAGCTTTCATAATTTTTCATTGTTTTATTTTATGTCAAATAGGGCGGTAATATGGTCTGCAAAATTTCAGGAATCAATAGTGAAAAATGGCCATCACAATGTCCCAGAGTGCAACCAATAATCCAAAACAAAAACATAATCAGTTTACTATCATTGAAGAGTAAAAAAATAGCAAATATCCACATTTTAGAAGCTGCAACTGGTGAATTTTTGGCATTCTTGCTTTTAAAAACTCACTTTAAATGATTAGTCGATTGTCCAAATTGTTGCGATTCATGTTCTGTCGATAGACTAATGGATTAATTGACTAGTAATTTCAGCTCTAATACTAATTAACTCAAATTGTTCTGAGGGGTCAGTTATGAATACATGTCCCATGTTTTCTAGACAAGGCCACACCTGGCAAAACAGACTCAGAGTCAGGAGTTAATGTTGACTATGGAGGACAAAATGAGTGCTCTCTGTTTTTATTAACTATTAGTATTAGAGCTGTAATGATTGTAGTAAAACACAACTAAGTACTAAGAACTGCACTGGCATTCCTCTTATGATTGTGACTGCTATCTGACATGTACAAATAGATTATTAGTACAGTTGTAGCATTGTCAAAAGGGCATCTCTGAAGCACTAAATTGTCTTGATTTTCAGCACACACACACACACACACACACACACACACACACACACACACACACACACACACCATCATTGCAGTCACATGCCGGCTGACTGACACTAAGGGAGTCACAGAAATCTATGGAGTAGCAGGCAAAGCAGAGCTGCAGGTCATGTATCCCAGCGGGCTAGTACTAACATCATAAGAGTTTAGTCATGCTTCGTCTTTAGTTGTAGTCTGATAACTGTGTAGGCATAGTGCAATAAAAGGGCATACAAACTGTTATAATATCCTAGAATAGGCTATATCATTATACAATGTATGCTAAAAGTCCTGATTATTTCACATGAAATACATTTAATATTCCTCCACGGGGAACTCACATTATATCGCTAGTTCCATAGTTAGTTACAAGAAAGCAATAACTATAAAACAAGCTTTAAAAGATACTCAGTGGACTCACCCTGGTAGAAGTTCTCATCAGCACAGTATATTCCCTGGCTTTATGCAGGCGGTTAGTTGCTGTCCTCGTGAAACACGGCGACGTTAGAAAAACATTATTATCCCTGGTGAGAGTTGGAGACACAAGGTACTGTGGCTACATCATCGCACAGTCACTGGTTAGTTCACCCTCCTGCTGCTTTCGTGGGCTTCCTGACACAAGGTTGCAGTTTTCTCCGGCAGGGGCTGATGCGTGGGGAATTCCTAGCAGTCACATTTTCCTGGGAAACGATTGGCCCGGCACCATAGTTTGGCTGCAGCCTGGTAGTAGTAAGCGAAGACCACAGGGAACAGGGACATGTTTTACAATTAAGCAATAAGCACCGAGGGACGGTGGTGGACTAAAAAGACGTGATGGAAAAAGTTGTTTAGTGTCCGCGCCCAATCCATATAACTTCAAAAGTAAATAATGATTAATAAAAATTGTATTCTTTACCACCAAGGACTAGCTATGGTTTTTGCACTGTAAGTTAGCTAACCGCTGAAGAGACTGGTATCTAAGCGACAGTGAATGAGTTTTCGGTTAATGTTTAGTAAACCGTTATGCGGTCACAGGTGTGGCGTTAGAGGCAATTTTATCTACAGCTCACACGATTTAGTCGAATTAAGTTGCGGACGAAGAAATGTCGGTTGTACAAGCTAACGTTGGAGTTTGTTTTAAGTTGAGTTTGTTCTCCTGTACTGCGTTAGACTACGTTATGTGTTAAATGGACATCTTCCGGGAATGTCCAAGCCCTTGTGAGACGAGAGCAATTGAGGATAACTCCTCAACGGGCGGGGTCTACACTAGATTCTCTGGAAATGATGATCGTATGTTGAGAAAGCTCTATTAAATAACTTACTGCGAAAACACTCATCATTTGTCAATAATAATGTGCTCCCTGTGGTGATAAAAAATTTGGTGTGATTTTGGGTCAAAGATAAATTATACGTTAATGTTTAGGGTTTTAGACCATAAAAAAAATCTGTTCCCATACCGGGAGTCGAACCCGGGCCGCCTGGGTGAAAACCAGGAATCCTAACCGCTAGACCATATGGGACACATACCGGCTTATCCGAATTAATCCATTTTCTCCCTTACCGTATGTCATTTTGGATGTTCTTTTGTTTTCATTACTTTAGTGAAAACGTTGCTCTAATTACACAGCAAGCTGTAGTTACCATGGTAGTTACAAGTTACATCTAAGGCAATCATGTTATTACTTGTGTTTTGGGCTGTTGTGGTGTATTATTTACAACACTTGGGAGCTGAGTGCCATCTAATGGTCTTTCAATGTTACTGTGACTTGAATACAAGATGTCAGCCATAGAAACCTTGTATTAGTAAAAGTCACAGGTTATACCTAAAGTAATTGATTGAATATAGATTAAATTAATCGATAAATCGATTTAACAAATTAAAAAAGCTGGATGAAACCCTAAAACATACGAATCTTTACCGTGTTCCGAACAAACTAAATGTGGGTGCTAAACATATGACGTAATTTTCCCTGGAATGATGCAAGTGTAGAAACGGGGTCCTCTCAGCAATATAAAAATACTCTAGCTATATTTACAACGAGCTGAAACTGATTCACACCAAGTAAACATGTATAATCGACAATATCACGTTCAGTGACACTGTTAGTTTGTGTTTATATGGCTATACGCCTCACCAATTTAGAGCCAGTCGATGTTAATGTCCTCTTTCAAGTGTAAGTGGTAGCGCCCTTAGACTAGCAGAGGCAGCCAAATATTTGCCAAACTAGCAATCGTTGGCTAGTCAGCCAGCTAGGAGTTAAAATAGTAACCGATAAAAAAAAAGAAATTTCTTTACACTTGAGTCGCTTACGTTTATGCTAAGGATTTAGGTTTCCGTGTAAACAGGATGTCAACTCCAGCAAGACGACGTTTAATGAGAGATTTTAAACGGTAAGCGGAAGAAAACAACAGAAGTAGCTATAGCCAATGTTAGCAACGTAAGGCTAGCTTGTTAGCGTTAGCCTAAACGGCATTCTAAATCTAAACTACAATACCACTATCAAATAATAATACAAATATACATAAAAACACGGGCGGATTATAATCGTGTTTTGGCTTTGGTGGCGGCACCTGCCGCTAATTTTGTGTAGTATTAACAAACTAATGACCGGTAAGCTATTGACAGGTAACGATTATTATTAACGTTACTGGTAGTTAGCGCTGACACCAGCTATAGCAAGGTAGCCATGAAGTAGTAACGATGTTGTGTAACTTACTGCTCGCTTTCTATATGTAGATGTTGTACTACTGCGATTTATTATCGTATGTAACACAATCACTTCTCATCGAGCCTTCCCCGAAACTGTTAATGGTTCTGTTCATATATGATTTCGGTGGGCTGTATTTGTAACTGGTTATTGTAGATACAGTTCAAGTCGTTGGTCAGATGGCCCTTCACAGCCCGATGAAATGTTTGGGTAGATGTACACTGTCAGATACACACTGATCAAGGGAGCTCCTATCCCCAGGCCTTAATAGATCACTATCTAAGCCTGAGGATAAGCAACCATCTGTCATGCAGGCACTATAAACCGGCTGACACTCAGCACAGTCGGCTATGGCACATGGTTTCTTAGCCCTGATCTACAGTATGTTCCAACTAAACAGTACTGATGGTCACAGAGTCCAAGATCTAATCCAAGTTGGTCCACTGTCAAAATCATTTTAGTATTTTTTGACGACGTGACTAATGGACTAAACTTAAATAAACATTCATTAGGAATGTGGTTGTAATTACCAAGCAGGTAAAGGCATTGATCATTTTCACTCAAGTAACAGTCCACTATAGACAATATAGACACATATTTTACCACTTTAGAATATTACTACAGTATGACTGATGTCATTATATTACAAAAATGTAAAATCCAGATGAATAATTAGTATTATATTAATGTTTATATTTTGTTGTTCTACCTCCCAGCTGTAAATCCTAGTGAAGTGTTTGTCAGTGGGAATTCTGCAAACTCAGTCCTCCTTCAGCCCACCCCAGGCCTAGAGATACAACTTAGGGCTTGTATTCCGGTTTCATATTCAACAAACCTTTGCTGTCTGCTGATTTGTACATTCAAACTTTTTAATATTAATAATTATTTTTACTTATCTGCCCTGTTGACCACCATCGGTGGTATGCCTAGTAGTAACGACGTTGACTTCTATGTGTTATGCTTTGTCTAATAGAACATGCCTTTATTATTGTTTTTACTGTATCTGTTAGGCTGCAAGAGGATCCTCCAGCTGGAGTTAGTGGGGCCCCATCAGAAAACAATATCATGGTATGGAACGCTGTCATTTTTGGGTAAGTTAAGTTGATTTGCTAAAAAAGACAGAGAGGTATTAGCCATTTTAAGTAATGAATTATTTTGTAAAAGTATTTACTGCTTGTTTTTGGACATAAAATAAGTTATAAAGCTGTAGTGTATATGTCAGCAGGTTTTGTGAGTATTTCAAATTAGGGTATGAAAAGTTCATGGGAGATTTTTGTAAGTTGACTTACAACCTGTCTGTTACCTCTCTTTCAGACCGGAGGGAACACCTTTTGAAGATGGTAAATCCTCTTTAAAGCTCTTTACATCCAAATGATTTATCATACCAAACCCTGCTATGACATTAATCCAGCAAATATTCATGATGACTCTAAAAGCATTGGCTTTGGAAGTTAGATTATATCGACTGGTATGGTTATGAGTAGATTTTATATAGTGCCTTGAAAGTGTATCAGGTGAGAGTTTGTTTAGCCAGTTAACTAACTACAACTACTGATCAGGTCTCCTACATGGACCAGACCAGAGTCTGTGTTTTTGAATAAGTTTAGATGTTTTTACCAATAACTTACAGGACTTTGTCAAATTGTTCTACAAAACCAAGAATGGCACTAGTTGTCCAAGAAGGCAAACCTTTGACTTGGGAGTCAACTTTCTTCTTCAGCATCTGTGGACCATGAAAAAACCTGTTCAGTTCTTTAGAGCTTTTCTTTGACAGGCACCGTTTCACTACAGGAACCAGTTTCTGATCACTAAGTTGGCAGCGCAAATGATGTAGTCGTGCTGTTGAGTGTCATATCAACATCACCAAAACAACCAGACTCTGACAATTGGTTAGATTCCTGTAATGCATTGTTTTAGTTATTGTATTTCATTTCATACTATTTCATTGCTTTTTTCTTTCAGGAACCTTCAAACTTACCATTGAATTCACAGAGGAATATCCAAATAAACCTCCAACAGTGCGATTTGTCTCCAAAATGTTTCATCCAAATGGTATGTACTTCACTGCCAGGGGTGGATAGAAATAAAAAGTTGTTACTTTTACCCTTTATTTATCCCAAGAAAACTGACTCCTTTATGCTCTTTTGCAGTATATGCAGATGGAAGCATATGCTTAGATATACTTCAGAATCGTTGGAGTCCAACCTATGATGTCTCTTCAATCTTAACTTCAATACAGGTAATCTAACACTCCTTTATGCAGATAAACACAACATACACAACAATACAAATATCCAGTCAATTTTTGTAAACAATCTTGTAATTTGTACATGTGATGACTGTCATAAAACCTTATTAGAAACCTAACTCACTGACATTCTTTGTTGTGTATTCAAAGTCTTTACTGGATGAGCCAAACCCAAACAGTCCAGCCAACAGCCAAGCAGCCCAGCTGTACCAGGAAAACAAGCGGGAGTACGAGAAGAGGGTTTCTGCTATTGTTGAACAGAGTTGGCGTGACTGTTGACCCCTGTTATCGTTCAAGTATGAACAGTGTCCAGCCCAGAATTAAGAAACCACCAATCAAGAAAACAACTGATCTCACAGAAATAAAATGACACATCTTAAAATCCTTCTCAGTATATTTGTCCCATAACTGTTGCAAAGTTTGTATGCTGTTGTGTTGTGGCATTCACTCCTGCCGAATGCTATTGTTGGGCAAAAGCGTATGTTTGATAAAAAGTTAATGTATCTTGTTATATCTGGGTTACTTGCTACATGCCCCAACTCTTTTCTTTAAAAAAAAAAAAAAAAAAGCTAATAGCCAGTCTTTCTGAAGTAAATCGGTTGGATGATACAGTAAGTTAATTAGATGCGTTTGCTGTGGTTTTCTGTGTAGATACGGAAAGTTCATATCTACAAAAAAAAACAAAGCTGTTTGTGGATGTTTCTAATTCTGTTTCAGTGGCCTCACTCCTTTTGATTTAGTTTCTTTTTGCCTTTTGAAAGCCTTTCAGAGGCTGGACATCCATCCCTCTAACAAGTTGTCAACTCAACAGATGCCCTTGGGGGTCATTCTTTTCTCAAATGTACTAGTAAGACCATGCCTTCGATTTTAAAAATGTTCTAGATGTTGGTGAATATATGTCCCTCTTCAACACAGAAAGAAGACATTTAGTACCCTTTCCAGGCACTTCACTTTGTTTCATGCAGACTTTCATAATGCATTTCATAATATACCTGATGAAGGTCAGAGAGACCGTAACGTAATCAAATATTTCAGCAGTGTGCAGAAGTTCTCATTGTTTTCATCATGCTGACATTCAAAAGCTGTGTGAGAACATTTCTATGCTATTTTACAATCGTACAAATCAGCTGTCATAACAGGCTGATTAACAGCAGTCTGTTTCCAGATTATAAAACTTTGCACTGGTAACCCATGTAACAAACTGTACATTTTCTTGTAAATAAAATAAATCTACATCACTTGTCTCTGTTGCTTTATAACAGTACCAACATATCCATCTTAATCAAGTTCAGCCTGTTGAAGGTCATCAGTTTTAATTTATTCAGTTATTACAGCTGTGAAAACAAGCAGACAAGTTAACTGTACTCACGTAAACCAACACATCTGACATTTAACAAAGATCACAGCTTTGATTTTCTGATCAAGGATGCAGCTTGTACTTGTAGAATGATCTCCAGGTGTTAAAAGAGCACAACAACATTGCATGTATTGCTGAACAGATGTATCACTATAGTGAGACTGGTATGAGCACCTAGCTACAGTTTGATGTCACTGCCTCTCTAATCCTCGTCTTTCATGAGTCAACTGTCTACAATGTTCACAAACAAGCAGTGAAAAGCAGCATATTCTGCCAGGTTCCTTAAATAGAAACAAAAAGTGGATTTTGGTGACAAAAATCACAGAGCCATTTTTTTGAATTCATGAAATAACTGGAGAATCATCCGGACATGATACCACAAAGCACTGAACAGAAGCTTGTTGTGCAAAAGTGAAACAAATAGACTGGAATGGCAGGAGACAAAAAGACAAATAAAATTCCTTATCCTAAAGCCCCTGCTAAAGCTAAAGTACATTTCATGGCAAAGGAATGCAGAAACCACAGGTGACACCTGAAGGATTCTCATTTATTAATGTGTGTTGTAAATTGGTCACACAAGTATAAACAAAACAGTTACACTTGAGTGTGATTTGTTCTGAAGTCCAAGTCGATGACAATTTGCCTTCTTTTCCTATTTGCTCTGCATGCAATTAGTGAGAGGCCTGGGGTTTCACAAGCTCATATCGTCCCACCTGTCCTTCCTGTAAAAGCTGACCAATGAGCTGGTCTTTGTGTACTTTGCGACTGACAATGAGGAACCGTTGCCGTCCCTGTCCGTACGACTTGCTTCGCAGGCCGTATTTCTGAGATATCTGGTGGATCTGCTTGCGTTCATCGTTGGTGAGGTCAGTTGAGAAGCGAAGATCATCCTGACGGTCTGAACTGGCATAGTTACGAATGATGTCCTCAATATCGCGCTTGCTGAGCTGGTTTCCTGTTTTGTCCGTGTCCAAACCCAACCCTTCTCTGGAGAACTGCTCCTTCACTCGGATTGGTTCTGCGATGCCTTCCCCATCTCGGCCCAGACCGCCTCCTTTCCAGCCCATCTTGCGGAGCAGCTGGTTTCCTATGTTGTCTTCCTTAATCTCCTGCCTTGTGGCCTCCTCACCGGAGCGAGCCAGGATCTGGGAGCGGGATATGGCGTCGTTGTGACCCTCCTTTCTTAGGTTGGATTTGACCACAGCCTGCGTCTGTCTCAATGTGGCTAAGGCCTCCTTTGCTGCAATGTGCTTCACTATTTTCTTGGGCCCAATTCCTGCTGCCACATACTGTCCTTCCAAGTAAACTTCACACCTCCAGCGATGATCAGGCATAACCGTAAACTTGTAATCAGCAGTCACTTTATTAAACTGAGCTGTGTCATTAATGATACAGATTGCATTATCAGAGTTTTCCAGGATAACCAACTCGCTCAGGTGCTTCTTTTTGCCACCCTGTAGCCCAAAGCGTCCACCAGAATCTGACAGATTATTTCCTCTGGAGTATTGTGATTGTTGCTGTTGTTGTTGCTGCTGCTGCTGCTGCTGCTGCTGCTGATGTTGCTGCTGTTGCTGTTGTCGTTGCGCCTGGTTCATGCGAAGTTTCCTGACTGCCTCTTCAGCCGCGGCGTGCTTTGAGCTCTTTTTAGTGCCTGTTGCCTGCGCCACCAGCTCATCCTGCAGGAAAACACTGCACAGCCAAGCACTGCTGTTGGGGAGCAGGTCGAACTTATAGTCTATCTTCATGCGATTAAAAGCTGCAGAGTTGTTGAGTATGCAGATGGCGTCGTGAGCATTGTCCATAACCACAAACTCTGTCCAGTGCTTCCGTTTGTCAGGCTCGTATTGGCCCTTAGAACTGGGGGTCGGCTTATCCTCTGGGTTGCGGAGCGCAGGTAAAAAGGCTGGGGTCGGGCTGTGCATCTGGCACACAACTATGTCATTGACCACTGAGTGTCTGTATTTGCGCTGCACCACACAAACCTCAACTGGTTTCAGGAAGAGTTTTACAGCCTGCTCAGAGGCCCGATCCCTCGCTCCGTTTTTACTCCCAGAGTATCCAGTAGCAAGATACACACCCTGACATCTCAGTTCACAGGCATAACCGTCTGTTGGTACTTTCCTATTCTTCGGTAGGTCAGCCTGAGGAATATCCTTCAGGTTGACATAAATATACTCCGGATTAGTCTTGCAGGCCTGAATGCTGCGGCTCAACATGAAATTATAGTTTGGCGACTCACTCCCAGTCATGAACATGGGGTCCCTAAATGCAACAGCCAACGCAGATGCTACATTGGCAATCAGCCTTTGCTTCTCATCTAATGTTGACTGAGATATAGGAAGAGGCTGCGATGAAGAGCCTGACTGAGAAGTGGTGGGACTGCTCCTACCCGGGCTGTTGTAGACTCTGCAGAATGGCCTGCTTGATGACGGACGGTCCTGATGGCTGTACCCCAAACCCTGACGTCCCGAATCCCAGCCTCCTGATCTGCTCCCTCCCCCGTACCCATTGTATCTGTGGGGCTGAGAATAGGAATCTGAATTTCGAGAGGTGTGGGATTCATACTTGGATACGTAGTCCTGCTGTGTTTTTGCCATGAAGTTTGAAGTGGACCCACGTCCCCCATAACCCAACCCACTTGTACTACCTGAAAAAATCTCTCTGTCTCGGTCTCTATCTCTATGGGAACCCCAAGAGTCAGAACTGTATGACGGTACTCTGTCAAAAGCCGGCCTCAGGGAGGAGGAGCCCTGCGCTCTGCTGGTGCTGCTGTAGGAAGAGTGTTCAGAGTCCCACTGTCTCGCACCGTACGACTCACTCCTCCTGCGCTCCTTATCGTTCTCCTTCTCATCAGCGCCACTTCCTCCACTGCTTCCACCACTGACAAAGTGTACAGGCTCAAACCGAGGCCTGGAACCAAATTTTGACACTGGCATTTTCCTCATGGGCTCGTCTCCTGCAATAACATGACACAAGTAAACAGTTAGAAAACCAGAAAGGTGTCCAATATGCACTTACACATGAATCAGTTATCATCTCAGATGGGCACAACAGGGTTAATGTGATAAAAGTCCCATGAAACTGGTTTGAAGGTGTGATTTCATTCATTTCTGTAAACAGAATGTTGTGGCAAGATGTAATGTTCAAGTTTCTGAGGTAGGCAGGTCAAAGATTGTAAAATGGGCACTGATAGTAATGCCTAAACAGGAAGTAGAGGTACATGTTATGAGTGATGGGCCATACAGGTCTGAGCCTTTAAAGAATAAGTCTTTCTGTCAACAAATCCCATGAAAAAGCTAATGTTGAATTGATCCTGTTGAAGTGAAACTGTTAGAAACTGCGTCACATGTTTCTTCATTATGATGAACACGGGCACTGTAGTTTAGTTTGAGTCAATCCCACGTACACCTCTCATGCTGTATTAAATACTCAGTGTACCAAATCTGGAGTTCAAAATAGTCCCCAACAAATGCACAATTAACTTACTTACTTATTGGCCCTTTATGATTAAAAAAATTAAGTTTACATTTATGGCCTGTTTTTAAAGATTTACAACTTCAGTAGGACTGAATGTGCTTGGCTGAGAGCCACAGACCGACTGGAGAAGTCAGGAAGTATGGATAGACAAACAAACACATTACAGTTTGGTCTTTTCATGGGATTTGTTGACAATAACAAAAATATTGAACATTGCCAGCCTTATTTTTTATGTTACAATTATAGAAACTGTTTATATGAAAATGTAATGGTTAACAACATGGAACTGGTATTTTTCATTTAAAGAAACTTTTAAAACACAACCTAGATCAATACTCACTGCCATCAGAAGAAGTAGGTCTCTTTTTTGCTTCAAAACTAGGACTTGAGTCAAAGGAGGGCATTTCGCCAGTGTCAGTCCCTTCTGCCATCACCAGCACCATCCAAATCAAATCCAGGCCATACCTGTTATTGAGGCCAAAGATGTGAATTAGACATTGCATGAATGGATGAAAAAATACAAACACAACATCCGGACATTATGAGTTAATACTCCATGCTGCCTATAGAGGCTCAAAACATTCCCTGGAAAACAAACACCACCTGCCAGCAGCATGCAGCGGCTGAAATACAAACTATGTGCCTGGGCAAAACATGGCATTACGCTACTAAACATTTTACGGATATGATGTTAAAGGAGAGAAAATCGGCTGCATTTTGTACCAACACAAGGCCTTGACAGAGTGACGCAGTAGGCCGACAGGGTGCATCTCTCACAAGCAAACATGTTTAAGAAGTTAAACATAACATGTATCAACATTTAAATGTGCTACTAGTTAGCTGTGTCATATTCTCACCTTAAGGTGTAGCCTTTGGTCCGACTTATATCTCTGTCCTTCGGCTGAGCAAGAGACAGCGCATTTATTTTTATTCTTATGATCAGCCGGCTGTTATTATCGTGCTAGCCTCGTTTAGCTAGCTTAACGTTGGCAACCCGCTGGTGACTGCTAGCATTAGCCAGCTAGCTTAGCTGGCGCAGCCTGTAGCTAACCTAGCTCTACGTTAGCAGTGACAGCCTGCTCGTGTAGTTTTTTTAATCAGATTCATCTCGTCCTCAGAGAAAACCGACATATGGGTTTGTGTCCTTTAAGATGAATTTCCGAGGCGGGTACTTGAAAATGCTGCGTGAAACCTCCTGTGAGCTACAGATACCCATTCAACTAACTAACTAGCAGGAAGCATCCATTTTCTGGTCCAGCTACAGGAAAATCATGGCGTCTGATGACACACCGCACTGGCCCACAATGCTTTGCCGCCGGACAGTTCAAGCTCAGCGGGCTGCTGTCAGTGAGTCATTATTGTGTACAGAGCCACCTCTGTACACAATGACTACAAATACAAACTGAACTGGGTACAAACAGCAATATGCTCAATATTATCCACTGACAGTTGAGATACAGTATTTTAATCCCAGGTTCACTAAAACTGAGTGTAAGCAATGATACAGGAGCAGTACAGAGTTACAGTATAAAGTAAGATGGTGATGCTTATTTTGCATTGTGTGAAACCCATATAGTCACCTTTCTTACCTTAGTTTACCTTACTTTATACTTTATTAAAGTGATGTACACATTAATGCATCAATAATCATAATCCATAAAAATAATATACAATATTCTGAAACAGATCTTTCTGCATGATGAGTACTTTTACGTTTGGTACTTCAAATATATTTTGATGGTAATACTTTTGTGTTTTCACTTAAGTAAAATTTAAATGCAGGGCTTCTGTTTGTAACGGAGTATTTCTACACTGTAGTATTACTACTTTTACTTAAGTAAAACATCTGAATACTTTTTCCACTACTGTTTCTGCTTATAATGTTCTGTACAAATACGTTTTTGACTTCATCTCCAGTGGTGGTCGAAGTATTCAAATGCTTTACTTAAGTATAGATAGTAATACCACAGTGTAAACATAGTCTGTTACAAGTAAAAGTACTGCATTCACAATAAAGTGTTATATACTCTTGATTGTACCTCATCCTTCTGTTGGTTTTGTTGTACTGTATCTGTAGGGCAAGACAACTTGCCATGTTATAATTCTTAATAATTGCCTGTAATAATAACACCCATGTGGGCGTGCAGGACCTTTAATTTGCAGTTACTAGTACTATAGCTGTCCAAGTAAAAAGTAGAGTAAAAAGTGCAACATCACCCTCTGAAATATAGTGAAGTAGAAGTACAAAGTTTCATTGCAATACCTAAGTACTTTAAAACTGTACTTAAGTACAATACTTGAAGAAATGTACCTTGTTACATTCCACCATCCGCTATCTTAAATTGTGACATAATAATTTTCTGTTGTCCCCATCATGCAGAGCCTAATAATAATATATTAGACATACTATGCACCCCACGCTTAGAATGATTTCCAAGATAAACTTCATGTGGAAATGCTGCCTTAATATCAGGCATTCAGATATGGAATGTAACTTTTTTATATAGTGAAGTTTCTCTTTTATGCCCATCAGGTCCTATTTTATTGTGCTATAGTGAATGCTGTAAATGAATTATGTAACTTCGTGTTAACTATGCTGTGCTGCCATTTCAGCCAGGTCTCTATTGTAAAAGAAAGTATGTAACTCAAGAGATTTCTTGGTCAAATACATTTTAAATACATAAATAAAATAAATACTTCCCAATACAGGAACTGACTGAACATTAAAGTGTCTCATACTCATTATATAGAAAGTGCTGATTACAGGTCGTATCAGCTCAAGGTTGAGTGTCACAGCCCATAGAAACTACAATAACTAACATTATTAGGGGTAACCATGATCTTCCAACACTGTGAATAAAAAACAAAAGCTTAATATGTTTGGATCATATTTTTTATTGAAAATGTACACCAACGGAATCAAACTAAAGTAAGATATTGAATAATTTGTAGTGTGGGAGAGTTTTTGACTACAAGAGGTGATGACTGATACTAGAAAAATGTATGGCATTTTCTGACACCAAAATGTTACTTTACACTGAGTCACGTCCAAAGATCATAGGTAATAAACAACAAGTCTCCACTTCAATACACAAAATATATCCTTATAAATTATATAAATGCATGAGTATTTGTTTTTAATACTCCTATCTGGGATTCAGTTCCACGCCACCTTATACTAATTTGGCAAAAGGGAGCTGAAATCATAGGACAGAGCAAATATACATTAATAATATGCACCATTTGAAGAAAACAGCAATGAAGTTGAAATAGAATGCAAAATGAGTTGTTAGGGGACAAAAACAAGCAGGTCTAGAGGTCAAAGTTCACAGCGGTAATGAAACAAAAAGATGCATGCAAAATATAGAATAGGCTGGTGAATGTTAAAGCACAATGTGTAATAAAAGGCCATGACATGTGACCTCCATGGTATTCAACAGTGGCATGTAAACATGGGCACCATCAAATGAAGTGCTAAGTATAAAATATTGCTTTGGCTTTTGCATGATTATGACTCCAATTTAATTTTGCCGTTTCGATTTTGATGTTCAGAAGCAGGAGATTATCATTTCAAACTGAACTAGATTCAAGAAAACAACATGACTACACAGAATACTGTACTGCTTTTTATTAAGAATCCTACTGAAAGATGAGTGCATAGTTCAGGTCACTGCTATTTTAAGTAAAGTAAAGATCAAATAATGATTTCACCTCTAAGTCCTGCAAATGTGTGAACCCCAAACTGATTACTCTAAACTCTATTAACTACAAGAGTCTCTTTATATACATTAAGACATAACAGCAGATTTAAACTGTGCCCGGTACCCAACCTGCCTGGGTTTAGAGCTTCATTAGGTGGTCAGAAATACCATGCGAGTCCACATAAGGCCATATTCAAGAAAAAAAAAAAAAGAGATGCGATGGGGAGAATAAAAAAAGGTTCATACAGCGAGGAAAACAGGAAGAGGTAAAGGGTGCTTAGTTCTTGCTGAAGTTGCAATCCCCTCTTCAGGTGGTCAAGACAGATTAAAAGAAGCTAAAGAGACAAAGAGAAAGAAAGCCGGCAGTTAGAGAGGTGGCAAAGCAGAAACACTCAAAAAACACAAGTCAAGCTTGAGATTTAGAAGTGCATCTGATATCAGGTAGAACTCAGATATGGGTTTGATTATCATAAACACAAAGTTAGGTGGTAAAATCCCCGGGATCATAGTCGTTCAAACGATACATTAAGCATAAAATCACGAGATTATATTGTGCCCACTGAACAGTGAATTAAATCTGAAGAACGTGATTGTCTTGTGAATCAAAATATGACAATAAACGAACAAATGCGCATGAAAATCGCCATCACTACTAGAGTGGAAAAGGTGTTAGTCACAGCAAAAAAAAAAAAAACAGTGCACATATGAACATAAGCAGAGACAATAAAGCAGGAATTAGATTGCTGAAGGTGAGGTTAGAAACACAGATACACATTGATCAACATTATAGCAGAGAAGGTAATGATTAAGAAACCCTGAAGGATGGGGTCCACAAAGCCTCTGGTCACATTTGAGGTACTCAGTGCCCACAAAGGCTGGTCCCTTAGCAAAGCTTGAGGGCTGAGGACCTACTCAGTGCAGAGCCAGGGATTACTGCAAAGGAAAGTGAAACCACACAGACCAGTGAGCGGAGGATTAGGAGGAGGGAATGGCTCTTTCTCCTGATGTATTTTGACCCTGGTATCATGTGGAATCCAAGGTAGTTTTCTCTTTCATAAGACAATAAAAGCAACCTTGAACCTTGAAGTGGTGAAAACATAAGTAATAACTGAGCTCAGCAGATGCCCTGTGATTCGGAGCACAAAGACATAAACATACCTGAAGGTTTTAAATAGATGAATAGAAGCAACAAGAATTTTGGACTTTGAGGCGTTAATCAAAGCTGTGAGAAGATTTAGGACCACAATGTCCTCTACAAATACAGATGTGGGACCTCATAGTAACGCTCATTGGCATCAACATTCATTCACTGACTTGTAGACTTATGGTCTCCAATTAACACCAATCAACTGAAATGCTTCCCCATGCATATCAAGCATTCCCACTTTCCACATTTGGGGTTATTAGACTTTCATCTAATTTCCTAGTTTGCAGCAATATTTGTCATACACAATGATTATGGCCACAGTTGTAATATTTGGTGAAAAAATTGGCCTTTATTTTCCTTTGAGATAATATTTCGTTTATGCGTAGCACTGATACAAACAAAACTGGTCCCTGCAAGACAATGAACATCTTCACGCAAATGACTTTCAAATGTGCCTTCATAGTAAGTCAAATAAAAAGAAAGTTACAATTGCACTGACAACATTAATATATAGTTTAAAAACAACATCACATTTGTGTATATAAAAAAAAGTGCAAATGTGAAAGCTATAACAAGTATGCACATAACACATGACAATGAATGAGGTATGGGAGAAGTGGCAAAGAGATGAGGCTCACAAATACTCATGCATCAGGCTGAAGTGAAACAGCATCAGCAAAGTGACAAACACCAAAACAAATTAAATCTCAAATTCAATTCTTATTGTACGTCTAAAGTATAAATGGCAAAGGTAATAATTAGTGGAAGTTTTAAAGTTATATTTCTTAAGATTTTCATGAAATCAAATCCCCTTTTTGATACCGTTTATGGTTTCTGCAATAGCCTTTCAACGTATTTACATTCTGTAATTATCTCGAGTCTCCATTGTCAGTGGCGGGGTCCGACATTCCCAAGGTGGATTAATTTTCCCTTCATGCATGAGGGATTAGCAGGAAAAGATGCATGTAATCCAGCATTACTGTAATTCTATCTCATTGATATTAGCCTCACTGTTTACTGTTCACTCGCCTATAGGCGAATCAGATCTGTATTAAGTAACTGCTACTTCTATTTTATTACTGCTGCTGCTTCACATTAAAATGCTCAACTGGCGAAACACGGGTTGGCTTTTATTGTGAAGCAGTCACAGGAAACGCAATGTATTCATCACCACAATCAGCGTCAGTGATTGCTGATCAAGAAAGCGTCTACAAAAGAAGATGATGGTAATCAGTAATCGAGGCAGTGACTAATTACTAACAAGTGTGTTGGTGATGGTTGTTTACAATCTCAAGGTAAGGAGTTATTTCAGAGACTGCAAGAGTTTGTAAAATTGATTATCACTAAACTGCCCTTTAATCTGAAGATGGAACTGTTTTAATTCTTTATAATCTATTGGAGGTCTTTGACGACACACACACACACACACACACACACACACACACACACACACACACACACACACACAGGTCCAACTGTCTGATGCATGCTTCACTTTAGCTTCAACACATTTCTGCCCATCACAACAGTAGTCATGGATGTTAATGTTTAAAAAAAAAAAAGCTCACTCCATCATGCAAAGAATCACTGAATATAAAACAAATATGGAATGCATTTTTTTGTAAATTTGTATAAAAAGACAAGCTGAATAATTGCTTGTACAAACCATATAATAGACAAGCATCATTCAGGGGGGGAAAAAGTGATGTCAAACTGATAGCAATGCCCAGTGTCTTCCAGAGAGCAGGGGGGGGGCATGTGGAGGGTTGAATTATGGGGTGAGGGTGGGGAAGGGGTACTGTAAAGGATGATGGGGTGGAAACTCATTCACAGCAGGATGGCCACAAGGGAGCACTTTTTTCTACAGGAATCCTAAGCTGGAAATGAGAGAGAAGGGCTGTTATTGCTTTCTTTTGCGTTAAACATCATCACGACACACACACTGTTTCGGTGACATCACATCAACATTAGTGATCAGATGGCATTTAGAGGAGTTCATGCTTTCAAGGCAACTTCACAGGTTTGAACGTACAGGGGTTAGGGTGCAAGTACAGTTGTCTACTTCTTGGAATCAGACAAATAAATGTTTCTTTTCTTTTTAGAGGTTTTGTCACGCCCTTGAGCTTTAAACAATGTGTGTGATTGTCTTCCTCATTGCTCAGTGTCTTGCTCATCAAACAGCAGCTTGTTTTCATCTATTTCGGTCCTGAGCTGCTTGAGGAGTTTACAGATTGCAAGACAGATGTCTTCGTTCACTTCTACCCCTCCCCAGCGGTTGAGTCTCAACAACATCTCTCTCTGTGGATTTGGCTTTTGTATCTACTCAAGAGGCAGGGGTGGCAGAGGGGGTCGTCATATGGCTGCAAGATCAACAAAACATGTCATCTCTATGAACAGAGATGGGCCCTGAGGCTGTTTGCTGCTCTGGTGTGACCTGTTAGTCTCAGTTCAGCCTTGAATGGTTCTTTGTTTGATTGCAGGGCCGGGTGGGGAAGGACTTGGGAGAGCCACAAAAAAGGAGACTGTTGAGGATTTGGGCAGGCAGATGGGGCAGTACATCAAATGGGTGTGTGGGGATCTAATAAACTGGTTGATTTAGAAGCTGGCACAAGGACGGTAAATACTGCCAGCTCAAGGATATGATCGACACAGATGTTACCAATGATATATTGCAGGCCTGCAACACTGAAAACATCTGATTTACTGCACCCACTTCTCAGATTGTATCACATTAAACAACTTTAAAAAGCAATTTAAATGCATGTGAATTAAGATGATAGTTTTAACAGCTTTCAAAAGGTTAATTTGATTGTGTTTAAATTCTAATGTGGAGATGCTGAAAGGTAGGTGCGTGCACAGCCTGTTATTTTAGGCCAGGCGCAGAATGTCAGTTTCAATGAAGGAAAAAAATGCAGAGTATCCACAAAGTGGATTAAATCTCCAAACACTACTCGGTAGTGTAGGAACGTTGCCCTTTTTCAGTCCAATAAGGTTTTAGGAGCTTTAGGAGTGCACATTTCTGCCTCCATCCTTACATCACCAGTAGGTCACTTAGGTCTTCTGACCAGGGCTTACTGGTTGTCCCTCATGCTCGAGCCTTTGAAGTGGTGACTCCAACAATGTGAAACGCCCTTCCTATAGACATACGATCTGCGGTCTCAGTTGACAACTTTAAAAAGCAGCTGAAGACTAATTTATTTAAACTGGCCTTTGTCTAGCCTTGTGCTGTTTGGTGTTTGTAATTTATGTGTGTTTTTAAGGTCTGTTGTTGCTGGTCTGATGTTTTATTGTTCGTTTCTTTTTACCATTTTTATGGTCTTGTTTTTAACAATAGTACATTTGTGAAGCACTTTGTGATCTTGCTCTGTGAAAGGTGCTATACTAAATAAACTTTACTTACTTAATCCAGTGTGCAGATTCTCTTTTTAAATTCTAATTTGGATAATGACTTATTTCTAACTTGTATTTTAGAATAATTCTTTATTCATGCGCATGTAATAAATAAAAAGCTTTGTCAAAGCCAATTACTGACACCTCATTTATGTTTTGCATAGTTGGTGGTCTTACCATTAAAGGTGCCTCATGCAGCATGCAGCAAGTGCGGGAGGAGTTAACTGGAAAACATTATGGATGCAACATAGGTGACACATGCACTCACAGGACAGATTCACATCTACACAACAAGCAGTGATCAATAACTGTGTCTTCTGGGAACTGAAGAAAACACTGACTTAATCCTGAAGGTTAAATACAGATAAAACATTATTATTATCCTTGTTAACACTTGTGTGTGCAAGGCCTCTCTAGTCGGTTTTAATCAGTGACCCACAGACAAAGTTGCACAGCTGCCCCCTTTTTTTCTTTGGAAGAGACATTTTCCAGGCAGAGCTCATAAAACAAGAAGCAGCTGTGAAGGAAAGAAATTAACAGGGAAGAAAATAAAGCAAAAAGAACCTTCTCAGTGCAAGTGTCTTCTTCCTTTTCTAAACAGGCACGGCGTCACATCAGCTTCAACACAAAACCAGGAGTTGATTATCAACATGAAGGAACCAACAACGTCAACAGCTCACTACAACCATCTGGCTTCAAACACTGCCTCGAAGTGAGAGACATGTCGTGGAGAGCAGTCTCGTACATATGATTTAATGAAACTGTTGGAATAAACTGTTGGAGGGAACAACAGGATTAATGTTGTATATACCAAGAAAATTACTGTAGATTCATTTAAACCAGAAGAGTGGCCACTGTGACTACAATAGAACTGATGGAGAAAAACTGTCAAATAGTTTCCATGAAGCAACTGAAACAATTAGGAACTGTGATCTTACTTCATTTATCAGCTCCCTTTCAAGTTAATGGAACTGTCTAGTAATTGTTAACAGAGTTACAATAAAGTTATTTACACAAATCTGTTCTGAGAGTATTTATTTGATGATTTGTGACTGGAATTCGCTCATCAAACTATGCTGGCAGTTGGCAACCTTTCAACTATTTAGAGGAGGACCGCTTGTCATTTTCACCAGCCTCTCCCCCTCTCTGCTCCTCTTATTTTTCCACACTGGTGATACATTATGAATTCTACTCAGCTCTCAACATATTCTGTTATTATATGGAGGGTAAACTGGAGCATTCATCTGCCTCTCAGAAATAACGAGCAGAGTGAGAGTCTGAGGGAACGCTTAGGCTTAGCCGGAGCCTTTAACTACTGTGCGCATTCAATTATACAAATATCAGTATCAATAATGAGTGGTGACAGAAAAACCACCAAGCGCTTGATGATATTAGTGGGTCGGACCAAAATTAAGTTCTGTCTGCAGCACATGTGCACAAAGTGGAATGAATGCTCAAGATACAGCTACATATTTTAGTCTAATGCACAACATGAGGACCCTTTACCTCAAACAACTTCTCACATATTGGCAATGGTATTCATGTACTGACGTGTAACAAATCCTGAAGGAAATTCTCTGAACAGAGCCCAGAAATCCTGAAATGTCAACGTAATCATAAGAGGCCTTGTTTCTCCCTGGTTCATAGTATCCAGACTTTTCCAATCCTTATACATCTGTGGGGGGGGGTTCGTCTCCTGCACCTAAGATAGACAAGGAAGGCACAGGAGGAAGAGAACAATACTTACTTTTTCCTCTCTTTGTCCCTCTTGAGTGTGGTGGAGCCCCCTGCCTGCTGGGCTTGGTTCTGCAAGAGCTCTGCAGCAGTCTTTTTCTGTTTGAACATGTTGAGCTCGTCGTCCAGGGACTTCTTCTTTTCCTCCACTTTCTTTTTCTCATCCTGGTGGAGCTTCTTCAAGCGGTCAAACTTCTCGTGCAGCTATGTTGTGGTGACAAAAGAAACAATGCTTTGTGTTATTCAAGACGAGAGCAGAAACTCCCTTAAACAAAGACTAGTGATGCACATAATACTTTAGGATGGGGTAGCATCCAAGTTTAACGATGATACCTCTTTCTCTGCTTCTTTGAGCTCAGCCTCCTTCTCTTTGACTCTTTGGACAAACATTTGCCTCATTTCTTCTTCTTTCTTCTGTAGCTCACCCATGAACTCATTCCTCTTAGCTTCATACGTTTCCTGAAGACTGGTAGAGAAAAAGGGGATACAAATTAATAGCAGAAACATTACCCCAAACTATGCACAAACCCAGCGTGGTGCAGTCTAGCAAAAGAATAAAATGTTCCCATGAGAAATGGAAGCAGAAAAATTCAAAATGAAATAGAGAGCGGAGTAGAAACAAGCAGATGTAGGTGGAGAGCAAGAAGATAAAACAACAACACAAGTCCAGCCATATGAGAGCAGTCTCAAGTCTACTACCTGAAGGGCTTGCTGTCAGGGTCTGTGTCCTTAAAGCCCATCTCCTCCAGTTTGCAGCGGCGGTAGAGCTCATAATGACGCGTGTGAGTCTGCTCTCGCAGGTCCTCCATGTTCACTCTGATCAGCATTTCTCGCAGTTTGACGAAGTCACAGTGATTCTCATTTTCCACTGTGAGAGACACATCATAGTGACACATGAATGCTTTACCCACATCAGATGGCATCCTATTCACTATGGATTATGTCATTTGCAATTTGTGTACAGTGCAAGAATAGAAACACTATCATCACTTACAAAGAGTAACTCCAGGTTTAAAAATACCAGAGATACCGTTTATATGAATCTAATGTCTTATAATATGAGAGAGTATTTCACAGACCAAGTCCTACCAACAGTGCCAGTTCAAAACAGAACAGTGTTCATGTCCTGTGGCTTGTCTATTGATTTTGTTACTGGGCCGAGCTAAGCACCACACTCCCACAGATCATGTGACATCATGTAAGTACACATGCACGCACACAGTCAGTCTGTGGTAAACAGACCCAATATCAGGTAAAGCTACCAGCCAGAAATATTATACACTGCAGTCTGTAAGCATTAGGACAGCGATATGCTTTTCATTGTGTTGGCTGTAATCCAGCACATTGAATTTCAAATGAAACAATGACTGTGAGGTGTTGTGAAGTGCTGACTTTCAGCTTGAGGGTGTTCATATCCATATCGGGTGTAGAAACAGTAGCCCTATTTACCCTGGGGTATAAAAAAGGGCTACAATTTCTACACAGATCATTGGATGTGGATGTAAACACCCTAAAATGAATGCTAAAGCAAATGACAGTCAAACTCAGAGGTAACAATACATTTTAAACCTAATTTGCCGGAGTACAAAACTAGAGCTGCAACAGTTAATCGATTAGTCAAAAATTAATCGGCAATCATTTCTGTTATTCGCTTATTCGTTAAAGTTATCCATCAAGCAAAAATGCCAAGTGATCTGTGGTTCTCGCTTCTCCAGTGTGAGGATTTTCTGCTTTTTTCAGTTTTATATCATTATAAAACTGAACATCCTTGGGTTTTGGACATTTGTTGATGTCTTACTCTGAGAAATTTTGTTGAGCTACTCTGTGACCTTTTATAGACCAAGCAGGTTAATCGATACTGAAACAATTAAGTTGCAACGCTATACAAAATCAACCCCAAACTGTCCACATCCTTATGGATTGCACTGCATTTAAGCTGTGTGCTGGCTAGACCTAGTCCTGGCAAACCACCCACTTTAAACACTTGTTTAAAGCTGTACAGTTGAGGCTGGAAAAGTATCAAATAGCTTAAGAGCAGATCACCGTAACTTGAGCTTTGCCACATTTCAGATACTCGTATAAGCTAATAGAAGTATTGGGACTCCATTATGGATTGGTCAAGTAGATCAATAACAAATCGACATAGTCAGTGACATAAAATTACTAAATCTGTAAGAGCTAAGAGCTGCTGCAGCTCTAACATACAGTATAATGGAAGAGAGGGTGCTGCAGCTAAATGAGGTTATATAACTGGTTATCAACTAGTTTGCAACAGCTGTTGGAGCCGAGGAGGAATATGAGAGGAGGGAGTAGATGCAGCAGCTCTGACGAGAAGGAGCTCGCTCTCATTTCCTGTGCAGGATGTGACCTAGGCTTACCCTGCACCGTCCCCCAGGGGTACTGCCGGGCCTTCACCATCTTGTTTCCAATCTTCACTTCCTCCGTGCTCCCCACCACGGCAAATGGCAAATGGCTCTGTGGAGCAGAGGGAAAGGCAACGTTGGTATACTGCCAAACACACCTGGGAACTGCAGATTCAAATCACATTCTTGCCACAAACCACCATGTACATGCTGCAGCTCTGCCAACATTTCATTACAAAAACATCCAAGAGCATTGCTACAACTATCTCATTCATAAATGAGGTATCAGGACAAAACATACACAGAGGTAAGGATACATTCCTAAGTTTACATCACTACGAAAACTGAAAAAAATGCCTTATTCCTATTTACGTAACCTGACCATTAAGAGCTCATTTTCACAGGCACCTAGAAACAGTTCTGGCAGGAGGATGTATTACCTTTTTGTCAGGACAGAGTCATGGTCAGACGACAACAGCCGAGCGGCCGCGGTCTAACACAATCAGTTAGCGAGAGTTAAGGCATTTCCACAGATTAGAGTTCCTAAACAGCTAAGTGAGCCTTGGCTCATTTGTCAGTGAGTACAGGCCTTTTCCCACACTGCAGGCTTCCTGCAGAGTGAGCTGGCTGATTGTGCTGCTCTGAGTCTGAACACACTCCTCCCCTGCATGGGGCGGCTTCCTGACAGCCTGAGCAGACACAGACGATGCCTGTCCTGATTCTACATCACATGTTGTTTATGCCGACGGTAACGCATAACAGAATTCATGTTAAAACTGACAAACAAGAAATGTGTTGCGTGAACCACCTTAAGTTTTATAACGAGGATTCAGTCTGACCAAAATGACTTTACACATCACCTCTAATATCAACTAAGTAATATGTTCGGTGTAAAAGCATGTGATGTAGGTAGAAAGCCAGCTGTGAGCCTTACGTTCATGGTGGAGTTGATCTCTGCCACAGACTCGTCATCAGTGGGGAACTGGTAGATCTGCACTCCGTTGCTGACCAGCTCACTGGTGATTTTGATTTTGAACTTGGCCAGCTCGCTCTTGGAGATGGCGTCCGACTTGGCAATGATTGGGATAATATTGACCTGCAGTTGAGAAATGGGGATAGATTTAACGTAGGCTGACACAATGACAAGGTGCAGAGAAAGCTTTGAGATAGCTAGGAGCCGCTCAATATTTAGCTGCCTGTCTGTCAGTGGCAACTTTTACTCACCACCATTTCTGTAGTCCAAATTTGGAAAAGAGTTTTAAAAGAGTACCAAAAGGTCAAACACATTACAAATGAAATAATTCTGGTCTTTTAGAAGTAATAGCCCCAACTGAACAACAGTCTGGTTTAGTAACAGAATAAAATACACCTATACGTATTTCTTTTATACTCCTTCCGATCACTAGTTGCCCAGGATTAAAGTAGTAATTTAAACTACAATGTCATAAAGGAAAGGGTGCTGAATAACCTGTGCTCTTTTCATCATATTAACGCATCACTGTACCTCTCTCTGGCTCCAGGATCTCTGCTAATCAGGCCTTTGTGTATTGCAATTGCATTCTTAAGCACAGAGATATAAATAGTACATGCAGCAAAGGGAGCAGCAGGCTTCCATCTCCTGCTCCAGATCACTAAAAAGCTCCCCAAACATGATGTTAATAGTCAGACTCAACAACATTTATGCTATTCATGTTATCCAAACAGAAAGGCAGGGCCATTCTCATATATGCACAACTGGCTGATGAAAAATGAGCCTTTCACTCCCACACAACTATTTTCTACGTCTCTTGTCGCCTACACAATCCCAAATTATTTGCTCTCCAACTGTGGGCCCCTTTAACTAACAGCAAGGCATGCTCTGGGTCATGTGAACAAAATTACTTTACTGCACCCCTGACTTTGGTGAGGATTCAACATCTTGCTCAAGGACACTTCAGTAGAGTACTGTTTGAAAGGCCCCCCAGCCACCCCAGGTTAATGTGTAAACAACAGAGAAGGCTCTGCTCTGGATGAAGCTGTTGTGAGCGCTTAACAGAGGGCACAGCTGCCCTGGCAAACACTGAGCTGACTCTTTGTACAAACGCCAGGAGGTCCATGCAAATAAGCTACTGTGGAAAGGACCTCACAAAAAAAAAAACGAGGCAGGGGTCACTGAGCCGACTGCATTTCACAGCTGACCTACACCGACGCAGTAACAACACCAGAGCCAATTTGAATGCAGGCAGATGGCCTGGAAAAGGTTTATGAGCCATGACTAGAGTAGATAGATCACATGCTGCAAACAGCAACACAGCGCTAAAGGATTTACCTACAGTATATCTGTGACGTGCTACAGTAAGTCTATCCATGTTCGCTGCCATTATATAACAGTTACTCTTTAATCAGTCATCTGCAGTGCAACTTCTCACTTAACGCTAAAAAAATAACAATACAGACATTATGGCTATTAAATTTGTGAATCGTGCACAATTGCAAATAAACTGTATGATGCTTTTATACTACAAAAGCCATTATTAAACCCTAACACTAACTGGAATTGATCTGTAATTCATGGAAAACACCAAGAATAGAAAGTGGATCTCTGAATAAATGATCCCCCAGCTCAACAAATCAGCAAAAACAAATTCTACTGGAAACTTTGAGACATAAAAATGGCTTCTGGCTGATGACAGTAGTTTGATGAAGTGACGTGAAGCTCACCTTGCTATCAAGTTTCTTCATGGTCACCAAGTCCAGGGATTTGAGCGAGTGCCCCGTTGGAGCGATGAAGTACAGGCATGCGTGGATGCGGGTGTCGTGGTAGCTGTGTAGCGTGCGCTTGATTTTCAGCTCCTCCTGTAGATATGCTTCAAACTGTGCGTCAATAAACTCCACAATAGACTTGTAGCTGTCAGAAAAGGGAGAAACATGGAAGACATGTGAGCATTTCTTTTCTGTCCAACATACTGTTAATTAGAACATGTTCTGTTCTGCTACTAAACAACATAGTGCTTTTAGTCATGTGCATCTGTGCAAAGCATCACAGTTACAGTATATAAAAAGGGAAGCTACACTGATTGGATATAAATACACAGTGCCTTTAAGTTCCTCCTTATGTAGCCAGGAAATGCAGACTTCTTTTGCCCAAACTGGACTTTGGGAGGCAACAGATGGAGTATTCTTTGCTGAGTCACACAACAGCATTTACAGTTTGCGACAAAAGCTGACTGTCTCCTGCATCATCTTTGCTTCCAAATTTGTGAATGGATTGTACTAATGTTTGTCTAGAGTGTCTTTAGACATTCTGGTTGAAATAGCACCAATATAAAGTAACAATGAAATTAGTTTTGTTTAAAATGATGAAAAACACATTGTTAACCTTTTCCACTTCTACACAAATGTAAATGGACTCAGTATAGCCACAAGTTTTCAGCTGGGAGGCATCAACTCCTGAATTTAGGAAATATTATGAAACCACATTGTTTTTCCCGGGTATTTGTGTTCAGTTGGTCATCCATTAACCAGTGAAAATAAGGCTTGATCTAAACCACTAAAAAAGCCACAGCAGGGTGTAAAAAGTGGGAGCCAGGCATAAATATTTTGCTTCTGACAGCAGCCTGGATATGTTACTAATAATATTCACTATTAACATGCTACACTGTTGACCAATCGTCCATTGTGTGTTGAAGCAAAATGTCACAACTCATACTGTTAACCCACGTATCATGGAACTTACACCTGGTATTTACACTTTGTTAGCCATTTGGGAGCAACTTCCTGGTTAACACTTAATTTTTAACAAGTTGGTAGAATCCATCCTCAGTTTTGGTCTCTGAGGACAGACTGTCTCATTTGGGAGAAGGTCTAACTACCAAATGTTTACTTAATAATTGACAAGAATGATTTTCAAAATTGTCAATTTTCGATCAGCTGATTAATACAATACGTGCAAACCTGAAAATGATGCATGCTATAGAAAATGTTCAACCCCATGCATTGAGGACTACAGGAAGCCTCAAAGGCATCCACTCTTCCCAGCACACAAACAAACAGACACAAACACAGAGAAGACACTGTAGGATATTCTGCCAGTGGCAGTTCACATGACTATGAGTATGTGCTTGTGTAAAATGCAGTAAGTCCACGTTATTTCCTTTAAGACTGTGAATTTGCTGCTGAACAAAGTGTAAAACCTGGAAACAACCGCAGCCTTCCTATTACAGAGAGCTTACAGGGTTGGAGCTCACATGACAACTTCTCACCCTAAACATACATCAGGAACAGAGTCAGCAATTACATTGTAGATGGCAAGCTTGGTAACAATATGTTATGTTTGATGAAATACTTCATGTTTAATGCCAGAAAAAGCTTCAGTGCTGTGCCAGGAAAGAAAGCATCTACATCTGATTTCTGTTTTTAAAAGTTGATACTATGAAACTGCTGAGGAAACTGCTTGAGGTGGAGACTTGATTCCACATCCAGAGGGTACATTTGCAGGATCAGGCCTGAATGAAACCTGAGCTCAGAAAAAGCTCAGAGAGAGTCATTGTGTGTCAGGAATGTTGTGTTCACAATCAAGTGTGGATTTCTGCTATTGCTCACAAAGCCAGACCATGTCAGTGAAAAAAGAACTGTATAAAAGAAAATAGGCTGCTAAGATCAGACATTTCCCACTCTTAGAGGGAAGATGTAACAGTTGTCCAGACTGTTTTACCTGTCTTCTTTGTTGATCTGGTCTCCGAAGCCTACGGTGTTGACGACAGTGAGTTTGAGGCGCACATTACTCTCCTGGAGTTCATAGGTGTTGGACTTGAGCGTGACTCCCGGCTGGTTGTGCTGGGTGGGCTCGCCCTCAAACTTGGTGTTGAACAACGTGTCCATCAGGGTGGATTTCCCCAGACCCGTCTCGCCTGACAACACAGAGAAGATGCATCATGTTACTGGGTTTCTACAAACCTTGGTCTTGAGCTCAGTCAGCTGTCCTCTTCACCTCAACGTACATGGCAATGTCTATCATTTTACCCTGCACACTTCCACACCAGCAGAAATGTTATTATATTGACCCTTTTTATTTTGTCAGCTTCTGATAAATGTGTGTTTGACACTTTTATTGACCACCTATTTCATGGAACTAAAAAAGAAAGTGTCTAATGAAGTGAGAGCAGATTGAATGTGATATTTTCAAGATGCTTTGAACTAAATATATCATTTTCAAATGCTTACAGCCACAAAAACAGCAGAAGTAGCTGCTGATGTATTCTGACATCCAGTTACTGTTAGGGGCTGTCAGATGACTCAGATACAGAGCTCCCACTGTAAGAAATTCTATTTTTATTCATCACAGGCTGACCTACAGTCTAAACATGTTAGCCCATTTCTGTAGGATCTCTCACTATGTTCCAAATGTCCAATCTTTCCCTCAGAATCCAAAGTAACTGATGCATCAAGGGTCCTTTTGCCTGTTTCTGAGCTACACTTAAGTCACCATAGAGAAGTCTCTCATGCTGAAGGCAATTTGGCATCTTATTTGAAGACGGGCCAAACTGGAAAGGATTGCAATCAAACCTAAAATCATAAATAACACAATATAAACCCTGTGCAGAAATGTCAGTCATCTTTAATTCAATGGAACCATTCATCTAAGCATTGCTGATTCCCTGTTTGGAGTTTTAGACCACAACCAAATAATAAAAAATAAATAAAAAAAACAGATCACATGCCTTTGCCTCAAGTAATGCTTGTGCTACTGTGAAATGCTGTGAGTCACACAACAGCATTTACAGTTAGTTTGCAACAAAACATGTTAAGTCTCCTGCATCATCTTTGCTTCCATATTCATAAATGGATTGTACTAATGTTTGTCTAAAGTGTTTAAATTCTGGTTGTAATAGCAGCAATATAAAGTAAAAATGAAATTAGCTTTGTTTAAATGACGAAAAACACATCATTATTGGCCTTTCCCTCCTTTCACCCCTACACAGTTATAAAAAGGACTCAGTATATCCACAAAATAGCAGAGGGGTTTTCAGCTGGGATTCGAGTCAAAACCATGGCACTAAAAATGGCCACCAGGCATCATCAAAATCTTTAAAAATGTAGACACAGATTGTAGTACTGCAACTACACCTCTTCCTTTGCTGTCTGAGGAGTTCATGTTCCCCAGATATAGGCTGATTCCAAATAGCAAGAACTGTTTGACTGTGTGCAGCAGGCAGTAATGCAATGTTGCCAAATACAGCAACATCTAATGTTCTAGTCAGCAGTCACTGATACAAATGGAGTGGAAAAGATATTCTAACAATATTCCCAGTATAACACAATCCAATGAGACAGCATCGTATAGTATAGCCTTAAAAATGATGAGTTGAATCAACGCCTCTCTAAAACAGCTTCAACACAAACTGAATCAAGTCGTCTTTTAGCCTAAGGAGAGAGAGGAAAGCATGTTCACACATGACAAACTTACCAACACAGAGGATGTTAAAGCAGAAGCCGTGGTTGACAGACTTGTTGACCAGCTGGTCAGGCATGCTGTCAAAGCCAACATGGCCTGCCAGAGGGACAGCACGAGCACCTTCACCCTAAAAACAAAAGAAATCAAGATAAAACATCAGGTCTCAATCACTAGGCTCTCATGCCAGTAAACATGCACTGTATTCTCTCTAACACTCTATAATTAACATCTACATCTCAGAAATTAGAAGAGAGAAATTACATTATTTTACCAAATAACACACAAATTACCACACTTTCCAGCATATTTGATTATGTTCGTCTTTGACACCGACTTCAGGTGAAATGTAGCTCACTTCCTGTTTCATGAGCGTCCCACAGACCAGACAGCGACAAACCACAATGTACATATATGGAAAGGTTTCGGTGTTCATGTCAAGATAACTGTAAAACAACAAAGAGCTTTGACAAATATATTTATATATATACACATAATCTAAAAGCTGATTTTGACATTACAAAAATGGCAAAATAAGAACCAAAGAGTCCATTTAATGTAGCCAGTACTGTGTGTTTCTGTGGTGTTTCTTTGACTTGAACCCTTAAACCCCCTATTTTTGGCCAGTTACACTTCAATTCACTCTACTATTACACTGTACACAGTCTATCTCTGGACCAGAGTGACAAAAAATGGTGTGTAAGAAAAAGTGTAAAAGCACTGTTGTTACATGTGTGTGTGGGCGTGTGGCTGCTGGTGAGCATCTCCATCTCTGTGAATTATGAGGTGCAGGAAAGCAAAGAATTTAGATTATACGGCAAAGCAAGAGCTCTCAACCAGCCAGACCTCAGCCAACCTGCCATTATGTGGCTTAACATAACACAAATGTTGCTTTCCAATGTGGCATAGGCTTTGAGAGGAAAACATTCCGTTTGAGGGTCAGTTTAATATAACTGGAGTAGCTCATGGTACTGGACAGTTGTGGATTATTTGGATAGTTGAAACTGGGTTTAAACAGCTGAGGGAGTATTTGGAAAACTGGGGGTAATGTGACTGGACAAACAGCCTTTCCTCTTCAGCTGCAAGTGCAACATTCCTGAAACCATTCCTGCTTTTTAAGACACTCACAGGCAAGTTACACACAGCAGGTTTTCATTCATTGGGCCGCAAAGGGATATCAAACTGCAAAACCTTACTATTCTGAGCACTCTCTGGGTGTAGTGGCCTCCTTTCCACCACCTCAAACAAAAAACATTCAAACTTTACACACGCTTTTCAAATTGCAGGCCTAAATGCCTATAAACATCTAGAATCGGGTTTGTCCTTATTTTCTGTGAACATCAGACAACGCCCGACTGAAAGTTAACGGGTCTTACAAGAAACAATATAACGGAAATGAGCACCGTAGCTGTGCTGAAATGGGGGCGTTGAGAATGAATGGCCTACCGATGGCTCTATAAAAGGTTATCGTTTTAACGTGAGCGAATACAGTCTGCTACACAGTATTTAAAATATTTCAAAAGCACCATATCGCTTGAAAGGTACTTTTAGCTAACGATATCAGCACAGGAAATCTGCAGGCGTTAGCTTGCGAAAATTAACACCGGAATGAAAGTATTTTAACAGAAAGCTACGACCGAGCAGCCTTGGGCCTTAGGCTACTTTAAAATCTGCTATTATAAACGATTTAGAAATGCATAATCAGATTTCTAATAGTTAACAGTAACTATAAGTAATTTTGTGTTGCGACGTTACACTGAATTTTGAACGTAATATAAGTCAAGGTGGTGACTAACTAGCTAAATCGCATTCTCTTGCGTAAGGCTAATATTTAACGCTTATATTACTGAGGCTAGCAAACGCATTTCAAGAGGTATATGTAGATGCAGACAATGGCATTCTGAGTGAAATATGCTACTCACCGCTTGCCTCGCTATCTCGGTTGACGCCATGGTAATAGCTGTTAGCTGGAGGACGAACCCTCTGCTGCTCTCAGTTTAGCAGAGGAAGCTGGATCACTCAAGTTACGCCAAGAGACGGCCTAGTGGGAATGTACCACTGTTCAACAGGCTATTTCAGGTACGATACTGTGCTCACATTCAGATTTGCTTTGCTAAGGCAATTATAAAATCCACATCTCCTCCGGCTCGTGTTTTTGAAATATTTTTTCCAAATCATTATGACTAAAAATACGCACTGTCACACTGGAGCTCCCCCACGGGATGCCTTCGTGGTTTCGTCCAGTGCGAATGGAAGTGAACCGCAGTTCAACCTACGTTACAAACGATAACAATTATTTAGCAGCAAGAGGCGAAACCATGGGAAAAACTAACACACCTGTAGCTACAACGGCAACATACAGATATATTATATATATTAAGTGCGGTCATAAACACACACATGTGAGGTGTCTGAACAGAGGAAGTAGGGCTGATGATGGTAGCTAACGGCTACATACTCTTTCATCGTAGATAAACCACAGGGACTACATTTTTAAATATTTAGGTCGTATCATAATTTATTTGCCTATGTTTTATCTAAATTATTTCTATAGCTAAATATGATAATATATTTTGGGAAACGCCCATTCAAGTGCTCTGCGCTACAGCGACCAATAGGGAGAAGGCAAGTGAATTTAAAAAGGAGCCGCGGTGGTTGAGACAATAATTTTATACCACAACAACTTTCCGGTCTCAAAGCTGGGTAGCAGACCTACAGCGACGATCAGCAACTGACTGCGGTAAAGTTAACGCCAACTGCGGTGTATTAAAGTCACTGCTGCGTTTGTCAGCACTAACGAAGACGTGACTACGGTAACTTAAGCTAGCTAATTTATATTGACCTAATCAATCGACGTTAACTTGGATTGGCTGTTAGATAAATGGCAGTAAGCTAGTTTAGTTTTACTTTAGATAATTAAAACTAAACTCTACTAAGCTGATGTTAGCAGTGTGATGCTGGCTCTCATAGTAAACGAACGTTATGTTATGTTTGCGAAAGTCAGGCAGGTTTTGTGTAACGTTTCTTAACTCGTTGCCATGACAAACAATAATGTAATTAACGTTAATTAGATTGCGCTACACGCAGCAAGACAGCATAGTGAAGAGAAAGTGTTAACCATAAATCAAAAATGGAGGATAAAGACAAAGAGACGGCAAGCTTGTTTTTCAGCAGTTAGGGAGCTAGCAGAGAACCAGTGTCATTAATTAACTATTAAGTGCTGTAACACGGCCAGATTGGTTATTAGTTGTAGTGAACTTTACTGTTAGCTTGAATGTTTAGTGTCAGATGCTAAGTAAACACAGGCTGGCTACCAGCCATAGTGGATGTTATGTTTGGACCTTTTTTTATGTTAGTTTTGACTTCACATAACCTCATCCACTGGAAAAAACAGTTTTACACAAAAATGGCCATAACTTTTTTTTTTTTTTTTTTTGTTGATGATTTTTGGGATGGTCTACCTAATAACATTGGGTACACCTGTGCTCCTAATAACATAACATGATGAATTGACAAAAATATATAATCTAGGGTCACTTACTGGCTTTGTCCCAGAGCTTCAACCTCATCTTACTGTCTTCATCAGTGGATGGAGTTATCAACTGATGAAGTTGTGATAATTAAGCCATCTGTTGAAGAGCATGAGATGTGATTTTAAAGCTAGTATATGGAACTTGAGTTGTCAAGGTTATTTTGGTAAACTATTTCTAACCAGAGAATATTTCACATTTATGCTTTGATTATAACTGAAACAGTTAAGTGATTATCAAAATACTTGCATTTTTCTGCTACTTAACTGATTGCTTGACTAACTATTCTGAGTTCTAAACATTAATGATGACTTGGTTCTATTCAGTGTGCTCTTGTTGCTATAACGTGTCAAAATGTCTGCCACAGAAAGGTCCCTTCCATGGTGATGGATTGTAATGTGTTGCAGTCACTAATATCAGATTGTGTTTTCAGATACAATGGCCAACATAATCTTTGCAGAGCGAGAGAATGCAGGTCTTCATCCACCTACTCTGAAGATGCGACCGCGGCTTCAGTCTGCTCCAGGTATGGAAATGCCAACGTTTGGGGGGGGGGGTTTATTTCCTTGTCTGTGTGGAAGTATGCATTAACTTTGTGTTTTGTTTTTGTTTTTTTTGGGGTCCTCCCCCTCCCCACCAGAGAAACTCTTGAAATCTCCTATGACTGCCAAAACCTTTAACACTCCTCTGCCATCTAGTCGTAAGGCTTTTGGTACCATCAACAACAAAATCTCAACCCCTGCTGTCAACACACAAGAGAAGAAATGCATAAAACAGGTTGGAATTAACCATAATAGGGTTGCAGGCTCTACTGTGACATTTTTGATCTATACCTGTAAGTTATACATGTACTAATGCAATATTGTTCCCCACAGGAAACTAAAGTCAAACATGCCCCTCACTCCAAAGCAGAGGAGTATCCAGAGATTGAGAAGTTTATCCCTTATGACCCACTAGGTAACTATGACTTCAGCTGTACAATCACATTTCAGGGATGGTATTTGGAGGTAAAATGCTGCTTAATCAGACATAACCTTTTCTGTGCCAATCCCACTGCAGTATCACATACAGCTTTGCCTCCTTTGAGTCCATTAATGGTTTATTCCCTCAGAACTCAGCCCACTGAGGCTCATCTGTGTTTGCTACATAAGAGAACTCGCACATGCCAGATATGTTGATGATGAATCTAAACGTGTATAAGCCTCATTCACCCATGATGTGGGTGACCATGACCTTGTCTTTTCACAATGTTTTGAAACGCATTTTAAAACCTGAGTTTACATGTATTTTACCAGACTTTGAGAAGTACAGCGTGCCTGAAGATTTGATTCCTCTCGGTGGCTTTTCTCTGCCTGGACTGGCCTGTTTCCCACAAGCTCCACATCTGTGTGAGGATGACCTGGAACAGTTTGTTCCACTCCCAAACCTGTCATCTGTAAAGGTGCCAAAATATTCAGGTATCAAGTTCCTATTAGGGCTGACACTTTTTTTTGTTTGTGTTTTTTTGTTTTGTTTTTTAAGCACAGGGTGGCCAGTATAGTTAAATCCTTATCAGAGTGTGCATGTCTCTGTCACAACGTCAATTATTGTGACGTAGTACATTTCTAGAACAATCAATGGATAAAATAATAGATGGCTTGTCTGTTTTGTCTAATCCATCAGATTAAATACTTAAATTAATTTACTATTTAGAGAATTAAATCCAGTACAGCAATAAATCATTGATTTGCAACATTTGTCTACAATGATCAAAATACACCAGATATTAAAGGTATACTAACATCTGACTTGCCAATTTATTTTGTCTCATAGCGTGTGTGCATATCATACTGCCCAACCCTAAGCAGATTTGTGGTGTTGGTTCACCCATCTTGCAATCATTTTCTCACTTCTAGTATTATCTAGCCAGTTTGTAATTGCCTAGTTTTTGACATTTTTGATGCCACCCCAGTACAAAGGAGGTGAATGGTGTTTAAAATATGTACATTAAAAATGTATAGCAACTTGCCCTGGTTACTGTGAATAATCCAGGCTTCTGAAGTTTCCATTGGAGCCACTTTGTCACAAATGGAAGATGCCCCATTCTACATGAATTTTCAATATGATCACAACCACAGAATTTCTGTGAACCCCATTGTATCTCTTAAATTTAGGGGAAAATGACCAGAACTAGTGGGTAAAATGTTATCCTGATATGAATGATGGACGGATTTGGAAAAACAACCTGCAGCACTGCATAAGAAGTGACAATTGTCTGGTAGCTGTATGGGACACGGTATCATTAACTTTACTGCATCTCCCCTCTCCAGATCATTGCTCAGAGATGGACGCCTTTCTTCAAACCATTGACGAGCTGACCATTGAACTTCCTCCAGAATTTGTTGCTGACTGAAATGTTAATGCATGTTTCTGTTGAGAATACTTTTTCTTTTTTTTTTTTTCAACTGAAATAAAGTCGTTTTATCCACTCGTATCTTTTATTTGCTCTGCTCCCTGTTTGTAGCTCTGTGCCTGTGTATATACTTGGTGACAGGCTGTGAAAGTATCAGGGAAGCATACACTGTATTACTTCCTGCTTTGAAGTCCATTAGTGGTCACATGTACGGGGTTCTCGCTGTTGGTTTTGCCTGAGATTGGAATGAACTTTGTCTCATTTCCTCTTGCTAAAAGACTGTGGCTCAGTATTTGGGGATTAAATCATCTATAGTATACATTTGCCTGTAACGTTCGACCGTTAATGGTCGATACAGTTGGAGAGTCGGTGAGCGCTTCAGACAGAACAGGTGAGTAACATCGGCGTGGCAGTAAAACGGTCATTGTTGAGGTGTTATTGAATGAGGGATAAAATTGAACGTCTCTTATCGTGCTTGCAAAATGAGGAACTCTTTCTAGTTGCACTTAAAACGCTTATAATTTCGTGTTTACACATTTGTGAAATGTTTTACACGTGTATGTATTAAAAATAAACGTTTCCCATAACACACGGGATGAGTGGAGGGAAACCGTTCCCCCTTTTAAAATCTGACCCTTGATATCTTCTGGGTGTTGTCTAAATAAAGGGAAGTAGCCTTGGACTCCGCGTGCAAGCAGCCAGGCACCATGTATGAGGACAGATCGGATGATGCTGGATGTGACTCAACTGAATCTGAACCAGCTGTCAGCAATACCGACACCCACGGCAGCAGGACGTCCACACAGGGAAGCGTTGTGGAGCGGCTCTCGAGATATGGCATGCAGGTCATGCCCAGTGCTTTACAGCGTAGGTCGAGGCTGCAGAGGCAGCAAGAAGTCACTGACAGCTCCGCACCGGGAGGAGGACTCGAGACAGAGGCTCCGGAGAGAGGCTCGCTCACACCCGCTATGCGTAAAAAATACCTGAAAGAGTTACTTTTGAGCAACCCATCACATAGCGGGTTTAGTAGCGTGCTGTCCTTGCAGACTCACAGTGTGTCCAACGAGCAGGACGCAGACTGGGCTTTGAATCCGATGGAGCACGCGTGGATGCTGTCTGCAGTGGAGGGAAACTATGAAACCATACTGGAGTTCATCTCCGCGGACCCCTATCTGTTAACTAGGAAGGATTTCATCAGCGGGTACTCAGTCCTGCACTGGCTGGCGAAGAGAGGACGCGACGAGACTCTGCTCAAACTTTTGCGGTACGCAGACAGTGCGGGGATCCCTGTGAATGTGAACCTGCGGGGCAGCGGCGGGCTGACCCCGCTGCACGTCGCCAGCATGCACAGGCAGTACATGGTCATCAAACTGCTGGTCGGTGCTTTCAGTGCCAACGTCGATGCCATGGACTACAATGGTAAAAGAGCCTGGCAGTATCTGGAGAAAGACGCCCCGGCGGAGATGAAGGAGTTGCTGGGGACCTGGGATGACGAGCACAACTGCGGATGTGCGCAAAATGCCAACAGAAACGTCAACAACAACAGCGCCGGCGCAATGAACTTGACCGCATATGATGAGGTCGATGGTGGAGAGACAGATGAAGTGAACTCTTTTGACCGGACTAAGAGGGGTATCAGCTGGAGGTTTGGGTCTTTAAGGAAGCTGCTGCCCTCGTTTTCATTTCTTGGAAACAAAAGCTGAGTGTTTATGGCGCACACCTTCAAATATGTGCATTATTTCAGTTTTAGTGGTTCTCAACCTTTAGAGGGGTCACGCTGCAAAAATCTTCTAGAGACTAACATTTCCACTGTAATTGAAAAATTAAGTTTTTTAATTAAAGAACTAATTTTAATTTTATGTAAATTAACAGTGATCAAAAGCTATAAGACAAACAAGTCTTCCAATTTAAACATCCGAGAAGGAAACCCGCTCCTAACACTTGTGACTTGTGAGGAGGGGTCACCAAGGGGACATTGCTACATTTAAAAAAGGGGTCTGGAGCCAAAAAGGTTGGGAGCCACTGCACTATTTCACAAGGATAAGTATCAATATTATTCTTCAGGGAGTCCTAGAAAGTAATTTGGTTAAATTTAAGAAAGTACTGGCACTTGAGTAAATTCTTCATTTTGCATCAACTTTCACTGAACTTCAATAAAAACATTAACATGAGCTTCTACTTCCTGCTGACCTATTTCTGCTTGTATCAACAACTCAAATGTTAGTGATTGCTGACGTGGCAGAACTTTTCCACGTTTTAGCGCTTCAAAGTTTCTCTTGCTGCTAGATTAGGCTGCTTGAACAGCAGTGCCGTCTTTGGCACAAGCAACAAAGCCAGAACTCAGTTCCAACCAAACTAGAAATAACCACAATCTTCCATGAAACTGATTCAGAAGTGTTTGCTTTGTGGTCAAGAGATTGAAATACCCGTCATAATGCTGCCGTTTCTTTAGAGCTGAGTTAGCATTACCCCTCCCCATATGAGGTTTGGTGTGCCTCAGAAAAACACTCAGCATTGTAAATGGATTGCGCAGATTCAATCTGGGGGGGTGGGAAGGGTGTACAACATCATTTCAAGTTTGATCACAGATCTTTTATTGTCAAACATGAGCATAACCAGAGTATCTGTACAAAACGACTGCTGCTCCAGATAACATGGCTCCCTCCCCACGGTCAGGCCCAGCAGCTGGAGGTCCTGGCAGATGTTGGGATGCTGGGATCCAGAGACCCTCATGCTTACAGGCCCAGCTTGGTCCTCCTCCAGTGTCTCCTCTTGGAGTTGTACCTGAAATCAAACAACATTAAAAAACGAATGTGTCAGGAGAGAACATTTAGACTTTATGGAGACCAATTAAGTATAAAATGGTCAATGTGACAAACGTTGAGTGGAAAAGACAACATAACCGAGGGCTTTAATTTTGTACACCAAAAATGTCACCTCTATCAAACAAGACTGTCCCAGTAAAATATTTCTATCCTCTTCTGCAGGTAAATGTGGTCACGTTCTCCCTCATTTGTCTGTAGGCTTTTTATCTCAGCAATTCATTTACTGACAAGAGGAAATGCTCATGTCGAAGTATTAACAAATTTATATAGGGAACATTTTAATTCCTCAGAAATACATGCAGCATTAAAAAGAAAAGGTTACTATTTGTGTGAACAAAAGAGGGACACATTTATTCTGATATTGTAGCTACAGACAGATGACTGTCAAACTGAAATCAAAGTTTAATACTAAAACTAGTCATAACATTTAAGTGATTAAAACTGCTCTGTATCATGAGCTGCACTGACAACGATAAAAATGTCAGAGCCATTGAGGAATCCACCTCTTACTACTGAGGTCTGAAACTTGATTTTCAAGCGCAAGCTTAAGTGGTTTTATAGGTTCACTCCCTGTCCTGTATTAGTGGTATTCACTTAGTAGTCCAAAACTACTAGACACCAATGAAACCAGTCTGCTCATACAAATAAGAACCAGTCAAATTAAGGGCAGGTTCAAGGGTTCAGTTGAAACTATGCAAATTCTGTTGATGCTGCTCTTATGTCAGAAGTCACAAACTCACAACACACCCTGATTACAACAGCCGGTGTGATATTTAGTCAATCACTAAAGTCGCTGCAATAATTAGGTTCATTTAGTGAATGTAAAATGTTTTGAAATCTACTTTTAAATGCCCCTCTGAAGAAACAAGTATAATCCCTTTACACTAGCACTACATCATCGTGGCAATTATGGGGCTCATTCCACCATAGCAATTTCAGGAAAGCAATTTAGTAGGCAGATAAGCCATTTGGGCAAACAGTGTGCAATGTTCAGCTACAAAGCTTCCTCATCACCACCACAGTGAGCAGGAGTAAGAGATCTGTAGCAGAAAGATACTCTCAGCAGGGTTAATGACAGCACTCTACTGCAATGAAGTGCTGCAATTGCAGACCTGCTTTACATGACATGGAGTCTGTGCTTCTTCCCTTCATTAGTCAGCCAGTCATACATCTCAGCACTTAATAACAGAGTTCAACAATGAAATGCAGTACTGACGTGCAATTTTAGAACCACTTAAAAACAGACGGCAAGCTCTCTCGGATAGAAGATTTAACCATCCTGTACCCTTTGGGGAAATTTCTTTTACTGCTGAAATTATTAATTGAACTTTCTGTGCAAGTAAATATTTCAGGCCATCACATTGGTTTTGCATATACACATAATTGCCAGTTCATTAGGTCTACCCGACAGCCCTGCACTAACTCCTGCCCTCATGAAAGTTAAAATGTAAACTTATCTACTTATGGTCATTTTGGAGGCTGCAGTTTGCAAACATGGCATCTGTCAGTATCTTACTCATCATAACTGAACATTAAAAAGAGCTGGTTGTTCTAGTAGACTGCATCAGTATAAGCTAGGTGTACCTAATAAACTGTGTAAACATTGTGTTAAGTACTGGGACTCAATATTGACTTCAAATCCATATGCTGTGCCCAAATGTACAGACTTAATACTTTCGGGATAAAGCACCTCCATCATATATGGTGCACAGCACAAAAACCACGCATACTATGAACTCACCTGATCTTGTTGCCAGTCTTCATTCTGATCCACTGAGGAATGGGCCTGTTCTGTTTCTGCTTCTTGGCGAGGAAACGCTTGATCCTGAAAGTCTTGTGGGACGACTAGGAACAAGATAGAGCACCATGTGAACAGACGTTTCTAATGCTGTATGTCCGCGCCTTCAAATGAATACACTTTTAATATTTATAAAGTAAACGTGAACAAGCCAGCAGCTAACGTCTATGTAGGAAGTTAAAAGCTAACACGCGTAGCACCACAGAGTGGGTACCGGCTAGCATCGTTGAGCAGCTTTAACATGCTCATAATCCATCCTTTTAGACAACATACAGATTTATTAGGTAACATTGAGATATTTATTAATCACTTAACGTATCGGAGCAAGTTTACGAGGGCTGCTGACATGGATGTTTAAAGATTTTGTATTTACCATTTTGTCCACAGTCCTTTCCCGACTATGGCGGTGGTCGAAGAGAGAGAAGGAAGTGACGTTGCTTTTTTTTTATCCAATAAGCGTCCGCCGAACAGCGACACCACGTGGAGGTTTTTTTTAACGTTCATCAGGAGCTTCAGGCATGTTTGTGCTTTCTGAGCCTCTGTGATCCGTCATTTGTAAGGAAAAGTAACCTGACGAGCTTTAGCCAACACCTAATCAGTAACTAACTTAAGTTTACACGTGACTGACTCAGTCCTATTACTAACTACTGAGATATACGGACACTAAAAAGCTGAAATGAATACAGTCTGTATGTTTATCTAAACACGTCAATTACGTTTTAGTAGTTTCATTAATTGCAAATATGTTAGGGAATAGGCACCACTGAAGTAATATCAGCTAAAGCACGGTCTGCATTATAAGGAAATTTTGTGTATATGTCTTGTAGAGGGGCCGTTAAATCTAGTGCTCAAATGATTGCTCATATTCCTAATAAAGTCAGACAGACAGCAAATTTCTGTCCCAGTCCTGGCCATTCTTCGACAAAGATACAAGTCTAGTTTCTGAACTGAACTAATGCAGTGTTATGAAATGGCTAAAAATCTCATAACTAAACTATAAAAAACTATACTAACCCTATTAAAAACCACCAGTTTCTTTCTGTATTTTTGACCTCTTTTATTTCCAGTCAAAAGTGGCTCCTGTATGTTAGCATCACCAGCAGTGATGTGTTCTCATGCTGTATTCAGTTTAGTGCATCACACATTAATATTTAAGGAGAGTTTCAGATTAGAAAAGGGGGAAGGCCACAGGTTTCATCATTCTGATTGAAGTCTGCATGCATGCATGGCTTTCACATGGCAGTCTAGTCAGAAATGGCTATTTCTCCTCAGTCTCTGAATGAATGTATGAATAAAACCAATGATCACAAACTAGGGAAGTACAGACAATGTACTTCAGCATATTGTGCCTGTAAGACAACAACTATTTCAGAGTTACAGGCCATCGAAAGTTCTGCAAATACGTTTGGATTGTCAAGCTCCCCAGCCAGGGTAAGATATCATTTGTACACTTCAAACTGAAAATGGCAATGTTACAACAGAAATCTCATTCAAGACAGTGTGGAAACAATATCGATGAGTTTGGCAATGTTGACATATTGAGTAATCAGGAAGTTCAACACCTGTGAAGTTATTTTATATCTCCAGAGTGTGATATGGATGAACATGTTGAAAGCTAATGTTTGCACTTTACACGAGAGAAACAATACTAAAATAAGGTCACTTTGAGTTCACTTGGTCATAGAAAGCTTTGGCTTCACCTAATGTGCCCTAAAGCCAAACTCTTTCTAAAGGTTACTGTTACCTTTCCTAACACATAAAACTAAAGAGGGTCACATTCAGGCACTAGGAGGCTCCACAATCACATCTCTGCCTCCGAGACTGGGAGAGCCGGATGCAGCCCTGCTTGAGCTGCAGTGCACGTCGCCCTGAGGCGCCACATCGCTGCTCTGAGCCTCACAGGCCTGTCTCCCCTCTCCTCACCAAACTTATAATGCCATAAGTAGAAATCTGCTCAATCGTCTCCTTTCTCCGCCACTTTGTCGGTCTCAGTATCTGCCTTCCTGTCAGCAGAGTTGGATTCGGCTCCTCCTCCGGTACCTCGATTGCGACTTCTGGCCCCTGGCTGGTACAGCTGAATAGCTGGACGGTCCTGATGCAAAGAAACAACGCTCTCAGAAATACTAAAAAAAACTTGCGAAAAATGACTTGGATGATTTGCAAGGCTAGAGTCATTACCTTATTTCGTAGCCGCTCTCTTTTACCACTCTCCTCCCTCTTGTGGTCTCTGGCAGGCTTCTCCAGCCTCTCAGAGTGAGTGGAGTCTCCAGTGTTTTCACCCTTTCTCTTCTCGAAGACACGCTCTTTTAATTTTTTTACTTCGTCCTCCCGCTTCCTGCTCGAGTTCTCTCCATCCTGCCGATCTCGCCTTCTCCGCCGATCTTCATCCTGCCGCCTGATGCGCTCCTTCTCTTTCTGCCGCCGCTCCTTCTCCCGCTCTCGTTCGCGCTCTCTGTCTCGATCTGCGCCACGCTCCCTGAACTCCTTCCGTCCGTCTTCATCCGCTCTGTGTGTAAAGCACAAATCCTCTTAAAGTATTCTGTTCTAAGTGAGCAATGGATATTCAAAAAATGACCAAAGCAACTCACTTCCTCCCTCGATCCTCCTTATTTTCAATGTTCTGACGCCTCTTATGATCAGCACTCCCCATGGATCTGTCCTCTTTATTTGGCTTCTCTGGTTTCTTGGCCTTTTCTTTGGGCTTCTCAGAATCAGCATCATCACCTCTGTCTGGCTTCTTCAGGAGCTACACAGTTGAAAATAAAGACAAAATCATAACGAGATATTGGAAATTGTTTTAAATTGCACCAATCCACTGCAGCACACACCTTAATTTTTGGTTCTTCTTTAACATGGTCCTTGTCTTTCTCCAGTGGTTTCTCGAGTCTCTTCATCTTCTCAGCCTCTTTGCGCTTTCTTCTCTCCTCCTCCCTCCACTTGCGGCGCTCCTCATCGCGCAGACGCTTGCGTTCAAGCTCCCTCCTTCTTCTCTCTTCTTTCTTTTCCTCCCGGATTCTCTGAACAGCATTAAAACAGGACATGAGGTCAGCCTTCATCATGCAACTGGAACAGAAACTAAAACATTCATAACTAAACCACACTATTGTACAGTACTTATTTACCTGTTTATTCTTCAGAAAGTCCAGCAGAGGAGTTGTTTTTTTAGCTTGAAGAGACAAAATAAGTATGTTTAAATGTATCCCTCCAGCTATGTGTCTGTTTTAAAATATATACAATGTTGTTTCAATGTTGTTTTTTAATTAAAAGGGACTGTTCACCTACCTACAAGTTCCTTTGACTTTGCCTCAAGCTCTTCCAACAGGGTCTCGGGTGTTGATGCCAACTTTTCTTCATCTCCGTTGTAATATTCAAGGAACTTCTTGTATTCAGGATCTGAAAGAAAATATACAACATCTAAATAAAGACATGTTGCTGCTTGTGGTTTGTAGCTTTATCTGGTGCTAAGTATTTTAAAACTATACTTAATTAGTAGGGCGTTTTCCTGTTGACACAACAGTTACCACAATATTTACTAAGTCAACCACTAGCATAAATTCTGACAACTTTAGGCTCTTTTAAGAAGCAAATGGCAAATATATACACAAACATACATCATATGTCCATACATACAAGCGTCCTACTAAACTGAACCATCACCAAATATCACTTTTCTATTATAGTGGGACATCAGACATATAACCTATGACAATAAATATCTTTACCTTCAACAATTGTTCCACATTTTGCGTCCTTTTTCTTACTTCTTTTCTTGGCAGTCTTTTGAAAAGGTGCAAACTCCACGACAGCTGGATACTCCTGTCCTGTTTAAAAACAAAATGTGGACATACATGAAGCCTCAATTCATGTCTGAGACCATCCTTAAGTTTGTCTATTTAGCTGTAAATGTATGCTCTTCATACCTCTGCTGTCGATGAACACATATCCATCAAATCGATCTCTGAAGAGGACTATATCCTGTTGATTTTTGAAATTTATGTAAGCTCTTGCAAAGAGGTGAGGGTAAAGGCTGAATGGACAGAAAACAAATGTCAGGTTACACTTATAGAGTCACTGGTGGTATTTTTTTAAATGATGAAATGTCTTTAAATCAATTCACCTGGTATCGTTGGAGAAAAACTCCAGGTAGTCCACCTCTGGGAGAGGTTGTAATTGCTCCTCCAGCTCTTCCTTAGTCAGACTTGGTGGTAATCGTCTGATCACGATCTAAAATGAGATTATTGATAGTTTAAGATCTCATCACAGCTAGCAATCAGACTGGGAAAAGAGGGCATGCATTGTCTAATATTAACTTAAAGTTAGGGTTACTCAAGAGACAGTTTGTCTCGTTTCAACTTACTATATACATTATAAAGTAGACTATGCATGGCATATCTAACAAAACACATCTAATTTCTGTGTAACATGCTGTTAGTTCATGAAACTATTAGGGTGACTGACGACTTAACGTTATATCAACGTTAGCTAACGTAGCTAGCATGTTTTACCTTTGTCATGGCCTCTTTCTTTTCCTTGGGCTTTGCCGTCTTTTCTCCATCTTCACACCTTATTTCCACCTTTTTCTCCTTCGGCCGAGTGTTTTCCTTGTCTTCCTTCATAGTTGAAAAGCTACTTTGTCCCTCTGTTGTATTTCATCTCATCCCGCAGACTTGTTTACTTTTTTTAGCGAGTTAGCCTCCGGTTAGCAGCAAACGAACTAACGTAACCGTAACTTCCTCTCTGACTGTTGAGCCTGCAGTTCAGCGTTACCGCAGGAGGGCGGCGCTGTCGGTGAAAACAAGCGTATACCGTGGATTCGAAATTCTAATTAGATGTATTTGTTTTCTCCATTTTTTTTTGTCTTCGAATTGACTGAAATAATTTTTTTTTTGCCTTAATCACACAATTACCTTAAAGTCAGCAAAATAATTTTTCGGATACCCTTCAAAATAAAAGCTTGCAAGTTTAAGTTTATTTTTGAGCAATTAATTTTGTATCTGACATTAATTTGATTGTTTGGCGGCACAATGGTCTAATTGTTTGCACAATAATGACGATTTTTATCAGACAGCGCTGTCTTTGTAGATCTGACACTTTTCTTTTGAAAAATACCGACAGGAAGTATTATTCTTGTTCCGCTAGCGGAGGTCGTCAGGAGAAGGGCCGACATTTTGTTAGCATCTTAGCAAAATTAACGATCGAGGGCAGTCTTAGGGCAACTTGGTTGACATCATAGTTGCTCTTTAAAGGCTGGAATTATGTGGTATGAAATCCTGCCTGGCCTCGCCATCATGACCGTGTGTCTGATCATTCCTGGCGTCGCCACCGCACAGATCCACAAGTTCACCAACGGAGGGAAGGTGAGGAGGATGCTGGCTGCTAATGTGGTTCTGATATGCTAACAAGTAGAATGTAGCTAAACCGTGAAACATGCAGTTTTTTTGTACTCTACTACTACTTGATTAAAGCCTCTTGGTTTCCCTGTAGGAAAAGAGAATTGCTCGGGTTCCGTGGCACTGGTATCTGATGGTGAGAGATAAGCGAGTGTCAGGATCAGGACAGCACTTTGACTCCAAGGTGGGTGTCTATGTGTCAATAGTAATAACTCGTATGCTTTGAATTGTGCATATTTTCCAAAGACAGCATTTTTTTTAATTTTCATAATTTCCTACCCTAAAAAGTCTAGTGTAATCATGACATATCCACCTAAATATATAATTTGAGTGTCAGCTGCTGAACATCATTGTATGCATGAGCTATGAAAAAATACAAAATTGACTGCACAACTGATGCATGCCAGTTACACACTTTTCTGCTGTAAAGTAAAATTAAGATAAAGTAATATCATATGAAATATATAATAGTTTGTACCACGCACAGTGTTAAAGGCAACAACTAATGCTTTTATTGGGATAATTGGAGGTAATATTTTGGCTGATTTGATGGTAGCTCACCAATTTTTTTGTTAAAGCAAACATATAAAATCATGAAGAGGATAATGTTTTTTAATAGTCAACAGATTACAACCTGTCATTTGCAGTAAAAACACAGAGTAGATGGTACAAGCCTAAGTGGTACCAATACAAGAAAACAAAAAGTAAGCAAACACTAAGGTTGTTAAATGGATTAAGATAATTTAACATTTTCGTGCATTATGAAAGGAAACTCAACCGTTTTGCTAATGACATATTTCTTACATGTAAACTGTTAATTCCAGAAGAATTTGCACATCAAAACATGCTTAATTAACACAAGAGCAATTTTACGTGAGGTAAAAAGCTCTGAGGAAGGCAGAGAAATGCAATTTTTTTTTAAAAACTATTGCGTCATGAGTTATAATCATCTTTTCTTTTTCCTCAACAGGGACTTGAGAACATCCACTGATAACAAGGAATATGAAGACCACGATGACAAGAAAGTTCTTTGTTGTATATCAAAAGATTATATTTAACATTCAGCGGTTTGTTTTTCAGTCTTTTAAGGCAGTTGTCCCTGTTGTCAATTAAATTGTTCCATACTGGAAATCTTTGGAGGCTTCTCGGCTCATATGTTGAATTTCAAAAGCAACAGACGAGATTGGTGCTCTAATCAAATTGAATGATTTACACCTGTTTATATGTTATGGAGCTTCTACTGTAGATGTGATGTCACTTGTTCAGGTGGTAATCCAATGTTGTACTTAAGGAATTGATCAATATCTGTAGGATAATGGTTATCATATAGTTGTGATACATCTTCACAACAGTGAACACCACTACTACAACACGTTGCACTGGATAGCTTATCAGAGCAAATTTACATGATCTGAAATCGCCATGTTGGTGTTATTCCTACAACAACAAAATTAATGTTGCTCCAGGATGATCACTGCAACTGACCCGTCACGTTGTGATTGTTGTTGAAAAGCTGATGCTTAACTGCTAGTCGACTGTCTAATCTGACTTCTACCAGAGTGCCCATTGTGAGCTCCTGTTACTTTGTTGTTAATGCAGCATTTTCTGCCACCTATTGGCAAGTGCAGGGTGTGGAACTCTGAAGCAAAGAAATATTTTCTGACATTTAATAGACATTTATTAATTGAAAAAACAATCATTGCATGCTTTTTGGCCATCATGTGCACATTACATATCCCACCCCTGTTGAAACACTGTCATATCCAAAATAATGACATTATCAGTGGGGGTGTTTAAACAAGAAACATACTTGAGTTTACTAATATCTACCAGCTTCAGTTAATTGGTTAAATGGGATAAAGACCTCATGTTATTCAACTATTGGTGCACTATACTGACCATTAACCAGCTGAGATATTTACAGTAGCAGGTGAGGATGCACAATCACATGACTTGGTATAATTTAAAAGATTGCTCTAATTCAGTGGTTCTGAAACTGGATTTTAGGACCCTCAAAGGAGGTGGAAGATAAATCTGAGAGGTCACAGAATGATTCACAAAATAGGAAAGCAGAAAAAACACTTTTACTATATAAAACTATTTAAAATGTTTTTTCAAAATGTCTCTGATCTTTGCCTTTTCTTTTCACTTATGAAATACTGGAAATATTTACCTCTTAGGTCAACCAAACTTGCAAAGAAAAAGAAATGTGAAAACCACAAGATGACTTGATAATGAAAATTTATGTATCGTTCTGATCAGAATTATTTGCAAAAATGTACAAGAGAAAATGAAGGTTGAAACAATTGAAAGGAAAGACTAGTTCCAGTGAGTAAAGAGGATGGAGAACATTTCTTTACAATTAAAATCCTTCCTCCACACTGCAGTCTCCTAGAAATAAAACATTAATTTTAAGCTGCAAAACAAAAACTAAAGGGTCATCTGAGCTGTAGAAATGCCATGTTCACTTCTCCTCCTTGCCTTTGGTTTTCCTGTACACCATCTCCCTGAAGCTGGACAGGATCTTGCTCTCCCTCTTCCTCCTCTCCTCCTGGTTGAAGGATGCCAGAGCTCTCTTTTCATCTGCGCTGTAGATCTGGTTTTCCTTTCTCAGACGCACAGCCTCCATACGACGATGTCTGCGGGGTTACATTTGAAATTCGTCAGCTTCACAGTGATGATATAATGGGCATTTCTTTGGACCACTTTACAGTTATTTTAATTGTCACAACTTTAAAAAACATTGCGTATAATGGCAGTAATTAGCACATGTGAGCTGGTTTAAATCATGGCACCATTGCAAACGTCATGTAGTTTATAGTTTCCTAAACATCATGTACCTGCTGCCGCTCATCACGTAGCCTGACTTCTCAAAGTTTGCAATCTCATCGCTGGTGAGTCCGATCTCTCCTCTCCTAGGGATACGCTTGCCCGCTTTCACGTACTCTGCCATCGCAGCACCTTCACCTGGCAACAGTGCATGACCAAAACTGGACAAAGAGAAAAATACACTTATTAAACAAGTAGGCAACATTTACTTAAGGGGTCATAAAGGTAGACAAATTGTCATGTAAAATAAAAGATTATACGTTCTTATTAGCAGTGTAAAGACCTGTTTACAGCTGCCAACTTCTAGGGCTGCAACTAATGATTATTTTTCATTATCGATTATCCTGCAGATTATTTCCTTGATTAATTGTTTGGCCAGTAGTACATTTTGACCAATAATTTCAGCTCTACTAACTTTATATAACCTAAGATTGTGTAATACCTCACTTTGCATTTCACTCTAGCACACATACACATGTGGTCACTGACGTATTCCCTGTGTTTGTAGTCAAATGACTCCACAACAGTTTTGAGAAAGTCAAGCGTATCACGTTTTCTAAAACAAAAGAACACGGTATCCTGATAAACTGTACTGAAATAAAAAGGAATTATAAAAGAAAATTGGCTTCTTCGCGTTGCTAGCAAAGATAACCTGTCCGCGTTATGAATCTTTAGCGTTCTCAGAAAACCTCTGCAGTGTTTTTATGGTGGAAATTCTACCTTGCAGTGATGCAAAGTACAAAAATGAATGTGAAACAGACTCACTCCAGAGGTCTGTCGTCCTGGGACATATGAGTGAGCGGAGCTTCGGGTCCGACCACGTGTTCGTCCATGCAGGTTTTCTCCACCCACATCACCCCGTTGGGATCCTCCTCCTCTTCCTCCTCTGACTCTTCGCTGCTGGAGTTGCTGGACTCCTTGCGGCTCTTCTTCGCCTTCTTCTTTTTGGACTTCTTGGACCTGTTAGGAAACATGTGATGTTTGGTTAATCAAAGTGTCCCTTTCTGCGTGAGTGAAGATGGCATATAGCTGCATATCGGCACTTACTTTTTGCTCTTTTTTTTCTTTTTCTTCTTCTTTATTTCTTCTTCTGAAAAATAAAAACACGATATATTTCAGCTGATGAAAAAGACTTTGTTGAGCTTTCTTAAGTGAATGTAATTATGATTGTCTTACCATCGGAATCGGATTCCAGCTCGCTGTCCTCTGAGTGCTTTTTGTTCTTTCTTTTCTTGGATTTCTTTTTCTTCTTTTTCTTCTTCTTCTCTTCTGTGAATGACAGACAGGCTTCATTGTAATTTCAAACGGCATACAATATGACTGTGATTTATTCATGTTCAAACACTGTGTGGGCCGCACCTTCTGAGCTTGTTTCTGAACTGCTGTTTTTCTCGTCTTCTTCAACTGGTGTGAATTCATCAGAGCTGGTGGAGACAAAAGAAAGAGATTCATGCTTTCTGCAGCATGTAAAGAGATGAGCGATCTATCATCCTCCGTTAGCACAGCACTGGAGAAAGACTTACTCTGGCTCTTTCACTCTTGGCGAATATCCCCAAACTTCAGGACAACCTAACTCACCGATCCTCTCCCGCTCTTGCAGACGCCTGTAACAGAAACACACACACAGATACAGCAGTCTAAGCAAATAACTGGTTATATAAAAATAAATGGTGGAAAAAAGTCAGTGGGTTTTTTTTGTCAGAAAACCTTTGAGGCAGCATTTATATCAGTTCCTCTATTTGTTTAAAACCTGAATAATTACGTCTTTGTAAGATCAGCAGCGGATGCTTGCAATGTCAGAAAATACCCCTAATGATATTGTGATAATGATTTCAACCATATTGCCTAGTCCCCGTTAGCAGCAATCTAATATAGACTAATCCAGCACATTTATCAGGAGACATTCTTCAGGTTTTCGGGTTAACACAGACATTTCAAATAAGCAGAAAACGGTTTCACGATTAATCGATAACGGGACTAATCGTTAGCGGTTTTAATTTGTTACCTGGCAATAAAAGCCTCTTGTCTCTGTCTCTGAGCATCGTCCCTCTGCTGCTCGTAGTAGTATTCATCTTTGAAGCTTCCGTGTTTTCCAGGAGCGTCCCGTTGCTCGGACCAGTGGTTGTGGCTGTGACCGTGGCTGTTGTTGGTGTTGTTGTGACGCTCCCGGGACCGGGACCGGCTACGGTGGGGGCTTCCTATGCGGATCCGTCTGAGATTTTTCGCCTCTCGGAAACGGCGCTCCCGCTCTTCGCGTTCCCTCTCCCTGTTGCGCGGCTTCGGGAGTTTGGGCCCAAAGCTATAAGGAGACAGGCTCCGTTCGCGGCTGTCGCTGCGATTGCGGCTGCGGCTGCGGCTGCGGCTACGGGAACGAGTCCGGGGTCTCCGGGCCCGAGGACTCCGAGGCTCCCCGCCGCCGTCAGAGCTCGAGCGATCCGACAGTGGCATACCTACTAACTGCTTTAGACTCACACCGAAACTACGGGACACACTAAAGATACAAAGTTGGTATTTTGAGGGGGATTTATGGAGAAATTATGCGCTCGCGCTCATGTTTCCTCTCTTTTCTGTAGTACGCGATCAAAGCGTCCAATAACAGGAAGTCCTGATACGTCCCTTCCCAAAAAGAAACCGGTCTTCCTGACCACGTAACGCACTTAGTTCCGCTTGTACTTAGTTACAAGAAATTGTAGTTTGTCAAAATATAATAAATACATAAATAAATACAGAAAAATATGGAAACAATCAAATACTTAAAAGATTTTTTTGTGTCCTGCAACCTCTTAAAATATTTTTAGATATTGACTATTAATGGTTGTCACTGTTTTCACTATTTTATTTTATTTTGGCATTTAGGAAAATACAACTTACTTGTTTATATCATAACGTTACAAATGCAATTTATTGTGTCAGGTGGGCAATGTATATGGCATTAGAGTGGCTAACAATTCTGCAACAGAGGTGTACCACAGAATCCCTGCTTAATACCATGTTAATCTCATGTGCCTGCCATGTGGTTCTGCCAACATACACTTAAAATGGAATGACACATGAAGGCAAAGCCAACAAAGTGGGGATTCAAACTATTTTCCCTTGCAGACTTGAGCAATGTTCCACTGCTTGTGTGCTTTCTGTGGACAGGCTGAAAAAGAAAGGGGAGGTGGCTGGCAGTGGCGGACTCAGGAAGTCTGATGGGCAGGAGCGATAAAAATAAAAAGGGCACCAATTGCATGTGGTGGGGCACCAGCACGCAAGAAGTTGAGATGCATTTATGGTGAAACAGTTCCAAACCCTGGTTAGGATTAAAATTGTTTTATCATGTGACTCAGATTTATAGCATAACGACTACATTTTATTTCATTTTATGTATTTTATTCTATTTATGTATCTCATTTTAAATTTCATTGTATTTTTTTCTTACTTTTTTTATTCCTTCTAATGTTTTTCTTTGCCCTTGTAAAGCACTTTGAATTGCCTCTGTGTTTGAAATGTGCTATATAAATAAAGCTGCCTTGCCTTGCCTTACACCTCTGTAATAAAAACAAACAGGGAACTATTAACTATTTAACCATTTAGAGGCCAACTAATTTTCTAGCATGTAGAGTAGCCTATTTGGCACTGCATCACGTTTTCTCCACTGGAAGCGAACCCTAGAGGGCACTTTATCATGTTTTACCTACCATAGAGGCGTTTTTTTCCCCACTCGTTATTGAAGGACAGCAAGAGCAAAACTTCCTGTAGTCCAATGAGGGTGGTGTGCAGTGAAGAGTGGGGAAACTAATTAATAAATAACAATGAAAAAAACAATCAAATCTCAAGCTGAACAATCTCATTATCGGCAAATAATGTTAACCTCTGAGCACAGTGGTGCACATAAGTATACAGTGTGTGTTATTGGAAGTTTTGTAACTGTGTAAAGTGTTTATATTGTAAAGTAAAAACTCAACTTCCGGTTTCACTACCGGAACTTCGGAACCATGTGGACTGTGGACTTTTAAACCATGAGCAAGTAGACGAATTTAGGATGCTACACATCGACGCCGGTTCTCTATGTAAAGTAGCTCCTTTATTTTTGGAGCAACAAAGACGCTCAGCAACTCAGTAAAGCAAAATGTCTTTTTCTACCGTTGAACGCAAAGGAAAAGCGGAGCCGGTGAACAAGCACGTCGAGGAGACACTGGCAGTGGAGTTATTTTTCACGGAGTTGAACACGACCGCTACGTGCCTCATCTGCAGGCAGAAAGTATTATATAAGGAAAGTAATATGAAGCGGCATTACATTGCTAAACATTCGGGGAAATATAATAAGTACAATGGAAAGGAGAGGAAGACAGTGTCCGATCAGCTTCATGCAGACTTCGGCCGCTTCAAAGGGACCCCAGCAGGGTTGAGAGGAGAATCTGAACCTAAACAGAGCTCCCCAGGTACTTGAATTAATTTTATTTAATTTCTGTTGAGATGGTAGCTCTCAACACTTTTATTTTGAAGGCTAAACCAATGAACCGGCAGTTATATCGACGCTAAACCCGGCGTGGTAAAGTAAACCATTTTCAACTGAAATAACGTCCCGGCACTACTTTATAGTTGTTTTTAGGCCCGCATGAAGTAAACATTTTATTTATAATATGTCATGTAATGCTATATAGTTTGAATTTTTTATAGTTGTTAATCCTACACGACGGCGACTCCTTGTGGCTGTTCAATCAATGAGGCTGTAGCTAACGTTAGCGCCGAGTGCAGTTGGCAGGGGAAGCTGTCTGTTGTTAGCCATTGTGTGTAACTAGCTGGTTAACTTACTACAGTCGGTGGTAGCGGTGCTGCTTAGTCTTGGCAGAAAACACCAGGGTTGCAGGTAAACAGAATTAATTTTATGTGCAGTAACAAGATTTTAGTAGCATATACTCATTGTGGTACTAGCATACTAACACGCTACTAAATAGTAGGCCGCGACGTCCGCTTTCAGTAAAGGGGAAGAGGGGAGGAAGCGCAGCTAGGGTTACCTTTGTTAGCTAGCTAACAACAGCGTTTTAATATTTTAACATTTTAACACATCGAAAGCAATAACAGTAGCTTTGTGAAAGTAGCGGCTGTTCTCGTTATAGTTAAATAAACGTAGTTCTGCGCTTGTGCCATGTCACGCGAGACTAAAATTTCAGCTTGTTAATACAACTTTGGCAAACTAACATTAACGTTTAGCTACAGTCAGCTACGGTAACGTTATTGTTTTTGTTGCCTGACTGACATAACTAACATGCCTAACACCGATGCTCACATTCATACTCTCACTGTTCCTGTTTGCATGAAAGACTAAACCACAGCTTCTTTTTTTTAAAAGAACTGGAAATTGTTTCTACAAATAATGAATTTGTAATTGCACCTCAACTCTAGCCAGTTTATTAACGTTAGGTACAGTCAGTTTAAGCTAATGCACCCAACAACATCTCTGCCGTAAATCATGCCTTCATGAATGTCAATGTTCAATTTTTGTTGAAACTGATTCAACTTCATGGTCATTTTGGAGCCGGTAGTTTGTGGTGCTGTTTAATTGCATTATACAAAAAAGTGCTTTGTAAAATGTTGTCCACCCCTTTTATGTCAGTGAGGGTAGACAAAGTATTAGGAACTAGAGCTAAACCCATACATTTGCCATACTATTAATACGTTATTGCATATTTATTGGAATTGTAGTATATGTTGACTGATAAGTTACAAGAAATTTCAGCACAGAAAAGCCAAATACATTATTTGAGATAACAGTGTCACCGTCACATAGTTTGTCCACCAGAGAACGTAGACATTTTTTCCACTCTCAAATGTCGATGTCGGCCTCAAAAAGCTTCTATTGGTCAGGCTATATTAGAAAAACCTATCAATTTAATGTACTACAATTCAACAAACAAAATAAGAGGTGTTTAAGGTTAAACTTCCTTAAACTTTCTGGATTGTTAACCTATTGACTGCTAGGGTGTCAATGATAATTGACTGTTAGAACTGGAAAACCGGATATGAAAATGGCCAACTCTTTAACTACATGTTTTGTTGAAGCACCTAATGTTATTTTGCATGTCACCATATTGTAAGTAACTGACATTTCCTCAGAAGTGTGATTCTGATTGGTTTTCTTTGATTTTTTTCTCTCTCTACAGACATGCCAAGTCTAAAGCTGATATCTGCGACCGACACACAGTATTCAGCAGCTGTGCTGAAGTCAATGAATGAACAGCGAAATCATGGATTATTTTGCGATGTCACCATAATCATACAGGACAAGAAATTCAGAGCTCACAAAACAATCCTGTCAGCCTCGAGTGCATATTTCCACCAGCTCTTCAGTGTAGCTGGACAAGTAATCGAGTTAAACTTCATCAGAGCAGAGATCTTTGAGGAGATTCTCAATTACATTTACAGCGCCAAGATTGTCCGTGTCCGCTCAGACATGCTTGAGGAGCTCATAAATGCTGGACAGATACTGGGAGTTAAGTTCATCGCAAACTTGGGGTCACCATTATCACAAGTTAAGGGTCTGCCTGGTTTGTCCAAGGAGACAGAAAACAAAAGTGACACACCTGCAGAGATGATGCCGATTATCACAGAGTCTTTCTCAATATCTGCAGAGGAATTCAATCAGACGAGCACACCTGCAGGTAACGAGGACTCAGACAGTGATGTTATGTTTGTCTCACAAACAGATGTTCCAACCAGAGTAACCAATCAGAAAACCAGATCTAGTGAGGTCATTGATTTGGTTACAGCAGATTCAGAAACGGTAGCATCAAAGCAAAATGAATCAAATCATGCAGTTTCAAAACATACAGAGAAAGCCAGAGCCCCTGTGAGAACATATGTTACAAAGCCTCCCAGCAACAGTTGTCCAAACCCCAGTTTGCCCAACAGCAGCCCTCTGCGCAGTCCAGACAGCAGCTCCAATAACTTGTCTTCCCCTGCCAGAGTTTCCTCAGGAAGTGCCCCCGCAACACCAGCCAGGTCAGGCAGCTTCACCCCTGAGCCCTCGAGTGCCTCTCAGTCCTCTGAAAACAGCGATATAATGGGAGTCCACAAGAAGCAAGTCTCTACTTCATCTCAGCAAGGGGATTTCAAAATAAGGCTCTTAGATGTGTCTGAAGGCCCAGCAAATCAAACTACCACTCCCAAGTCAGCTGTGTCGGCAAAAAAGACAGTGACCCTCAATACAGCCACAGAGATTGATTCAATTTCATCAGGCTGTAAAGTGTATGCCAATATTGGAGAAAATACTTATGACATTGTCCCAGTGAAGGACGATCCAGGCGAAGGAGGCTCTAAAGCCAATAAAGGGAAGAGATCGTTAATGGCAACGCCTTTGAAACCCTTTGATAAAACACCCACGTCACCGAAGTCCAGTCCAAATAAGAAGAGGACCAAAACAGAGCTTGAGGATCACTACGAGCTGATCATGGATGGGAAGACTTTCTACGTGTGCATCGTCTGCAAGCGCCCCTACGTGTGTCTGACGAGCCTCCGCCGTCACTTCAACACCCACTCGTGGGAGAAGAAGTACCCGTGTCGCTACTGTAACAAGGTCTTTGCTCTGGCGGAGTACAGAACTAAACATGAAATCCACCACACAGGAGAGAGGAGGTACCAGTGCTTGTTGTGCAATGAGATGTTCATGAACTACCAGGTGCTGTCCACCCACTGCAAGCAAGTCCACAACCAGGATCCCAGCGGGAGGAAAGAGAAAGATGACGCAGACAACAACTTGTACCGACTGCTGCCGTGTAAAACGGTGCAGATGAAGCCGTACTCATGGAGTACTGACGGGCCGGGGGTCCCTGTTATATCTGAGGATGGCAGTGTGCATCACATACCCAGCGTCGGCGACGACGTCCGGTCTTCCACCCAGAGCAGGATGTTGAACTGGGACGATATCTTTGTGGAGCCCGATGCTCACATGCCTCCTGATGCTCACGCCCGACCAGGGTCAACCATGAACACTCCTCCACAGGGAGCCACAGAGTTTGACTTTGTTATACCAGAGACATACTGAGCATCACTCGCTGCTCTGTTATCTGTGCCTTTTAGGTGCCCCCCACCCTTTTTTCCTTTTTGGCTCTATGTCAACAATATCTGTAATTCTCGATAGTGTCAGCTTAAGGGATGGTCACATTAGCCTTTCCATTGAATGAAATTTGTAGTGTAATATTGTTCTAAACATGTCTGCCAGTGCCAGCTGGAGATTTCACCAAAACAGGAAATGAATGCTTGAATTTGTCAGTCATGCCGGTCAATTGAACAAAAAGGGAGACAGAACGGATAGTTGCAGGACGGAAGAGTGATGCGACCACACCTTCACTCATGTTGCTCTGCTTGTGCTAATAGCCTTTATCTCTTTGTATTATTGAAATAAATGCTAATGACATTAGCATGAAAACATAGAAGTTGTTAACACGCAAACTCAGTAGCTGCAGTAGAAAGGCAAAAAGACTGATGACTCAGGCTGATGCCTAATTTCCTTTTGTCCTTCAGCCTCAAATTCTGTATCAACCAGAAGATTTCAGCTGAAGGATCTGAAGCATTGAAATGAGACATTTGATTGATGTTCTCTTGTGCTTTAGCTGTGGTTTTTAACCTTTAGGCCATGTTACCTAAGCAATTAAGGAGCCCACTGAGTTCCATTTTATAAAATTGGAAATTGTAATACCTATTTAAGAATGTGAAACCTCACATTTTGTGTGTAACGAGGTGACCTTTTTTTCTTTGGTCAAGATACAATGGGATGAAATAAATCAAAGTAGCTCGAGTTTTAAATCCGCCATCAACTGATGCATCGATCATGAATCTCGAGCCTGTTTTTAAGGATCAGATTTTAACAGACATGAGGATTTTCTGGACTGATCATTCCTGGTTTTCATTTGAGACTCTTTTAAAGATAAGTCTGTACAAGAGAATGTTAATTATGATCTGAAATATATTTTTTCATTATGTGATTTATTGGTGATCCCACATGTGGGTATTGTGGCAGGGAACATATATGATGGTTATTTAATGTTTCAGTTGCTGGGAAAACAATTATGGCTTTTTTTTTGTCCATTAAACACCTTCTGTTTTATTTTGATACACCTGTACATTGTTATTTCTCATATGAGGTGTTATTTTGATGTCACAATCTGTCGGCTATATAGCATAGGCTAGAGATTTTGCATACCAATGTGATGATAGGATTGACATAAATTGAGGATTATTTCAGTCCGTACACATAGCACTTCAGGCAGAAGACTTTTTGTAATATTTTTACCTTTTCACTCCTTTTCCATTGTGTCAAAATATAGTGATTGGTCAGTATGAGTAAAAAAGTAGTGCTAACATGGAAATCTATTGTCATTACATAAAATCATGCAGGCTTTGTTTTTTAATTAACAGATTAACAGTGATGTGTGATGTACAGTGTATATTTGTGTTAACCCCTTTTTTCTACTGTTTCAGATGTATTTATTAGGTTTATAGCAGTAGACAAAATGAAATAGTTATTAAATACTCTGTTCTGTTGCCATTGTACAAAATGTCCCATTTCTGTCAATTAGCAATGAGGGTTCCCATGATGGTAAATAAATTATTCTTTTACTATTTTAACTTAATTGTCTTGCACTACCAGCATGTAAACATCTATTTTATTTACTGTGTTGTCGTTGGATGTACATTTTCTAGCATCTCATAGCGAATGCAACAGAAATCTTAACAATCACTCGCAATGCAAAATGAGAGTAAAATGACTCTGAACAAGTGATACAAAATCCTGTCTGTACAGCTCCAGAAGATGGAACAGCTAAACTCCCTTGTGTAATAAGACTTATTTATTTTTTTTGTGAGAGAAATGGGTAAACTTTTTCCTGTTTTAAAGTATTAACTTCTACAGCATGATGTCAGTTAAACAAGTTTCACTGATGTCATTTAATTAATTAATGTAATGTAATTTTTTAAAGAGTCTTCAGCCATCCTAGCAGCTCTGTGAGGCTCTTAGAACAGGGGAGCTTTGAGCTAAATGCTAATGTCAGCATGTTAACATGCGGATGTCTAGCAGGTATAATGCTAACCATGTTCACCTAACATGGTTAGCATGCTAACCATGTTCACCTAACATGGTTAGCATGCTAACATTTGCTAATTAGCACCGAACATAAAAACAGAGCCCAGGCTGAGTTTTGCAGGTATTTAGTCATAAACCAAAGTTTTGGAAATTGAAAGTTTTACCCAATGATGGTGCTATATGGAACGTTAGGGATAACCAAAATTATTACAGTTTTATCTCGACAGGGGATGAGACCATCAGCAATCCATCAAATAGTTGAGACATTTTACCAACAACCAAACCTCAAATTGGTGCTAGAGGAAAAGTCAGGGGATCACTGAAGTCAGTAGGATTCATCCTCTGGGAATCATGAATGTCTGTACAGAATTTAAATCCCATCCGACAGCTGATGAGATGTTTCAGTCTGGAACAAAGTGGTGGACCGACGACGCTGCGATTCATAGAGCACACTGCTAGCTTGGCTAAAAAGAAACACACTATTTGAATTACACAAAACATTTTTTTAATGGCAAGACAAAAAGGAACTGACAGTCAGCCCCTGATAATGTTTTGTTTAAATTATAAAAAGCAGTGATTAAAGCTGACAGAGACCGGTTTCATGGATGTGGATCGACTTTACACTTGTCTCTCAGTTCTTATTCTTTGACTTTTCATGATCTCCCGTCTCATGCCAGTGAATCCAGCACTGACTGCTGACACTCAGCCTTACTAATGTTTATTCCTGACAGCGACAACACAACTCATAGATGTGATATTACAGCTACTTACAAAGAGAGAGACGATATATGCTAACCTGCTTTGCAGCTTTTAGTGAAAATACAAAAAATACGGTTTGGAGTTTAATTGTTAACCGTCCTGACTTAACTGCTGCAGGATAGCCTATTTCTTCATAAGCAGTGCTCTGCAAAGTTCGCCACACATTGATCGAGATATTTTTTAACATAAACTGAAGAGTTGATAAATAGATACCATGATCTGTTTGTATACCTTAGGCTTAACTGCTAAAGGAGCATCTGTATATCATACTGCTGTACATACATTATGAGCATGTAACACCTCCATTACTGCTAACTTTGCCTTTTAATAACGTACAGTGACACTATTAGCCGCTAAAGAAACAACTGCTTGGGCCTGCAGCTCTACAGTTTTTAATTTTCTAACTGATTCAGATTGGGGACAGACACCAAAGCTTTCATCTAACTCTGCATTAATCTCACACGAGGCTCGAAGCTGTGCTAATCAGTCCAAGTGCAAACAGTGAGGGCGTTATCACCTGTAGCACTCGAGGCAGGAAGCATTTACAATACGCACTAAAGAGAGGTGAACATAAAGCGTGAGCTGGAGGAGAGTTTTTGACCAGAATAAGTCCAGGTGACAGAGTGCCGCAGCACTGGAAGTCCATTTGCATTAAGGCAGGTAGATGTGTAAACAGTCCTGGCTCTGAACCGGTTGGCTCTCTCCTGATGTGTATATGCACATACAGTGTGAGTGGTGCCCAGGGAGACAAACACTCGCTCCCTTGTGTTGGGCTGAACTCAAAGTTAGTGTGCTCTGTGGCCATCCTCCTCCTCCTCACCACCTTACCTTCAACACAGTTCTCAGCGATTGTGAGGAAGAGCCCAGAGGATTTGTGCATTCAAACCACTCATTCAGCATCTAACAACACCCAATAACGTTCCAGGCGCCTTCTGTGCTCGACGCCATGCTACGGGCTGTATGGTGGGGGCTTCTCGTCAGGGTGGTTGTGAGGAGGAGAGTACCGTGGAGGGATCATGGTGGGCCACAGGTGGCTGGCTCCAGACTGGGAGTCATCTGACAGGCCTGAGGAGTCGGGGAACATGTAGGAGCCCTGCAGGAAAGGCAAAACATTTATTAGAACAACGTGTTACGAGTTTCGGAATAACTCCTGACTGTTAGTGAATATTCAAAGCTGTCCATGCGGTCTGGAGCTGTCAGACCGCATGGACTCTACTTTCTTTATCAGCTGTTTGTTATACAGAACAGACAGACTTCTCTGTTGAGTACATTTACCACCATATTTAGAATATTTGTCTGTTGACAGTGAGAGAAGAATACCAACAGATAACAGAAAATGTAAGAACTGACTGTTGACTGCTGGCATTGAAATGTTAAGCTAAAGCCATTTCACATACATTTCCTTTTTCAATAACAACTGCCAATGATAAATCAATAATTGTCTCACTCTACACTGCAGGTTTACAATGGTTCTGTACCTGCAGGTCGTAGGCAGTGTAAGGCGGCAGGCAGGGGGCAGTGTTGTAATACAAGTTGAGGGAAGTGGTGGGTGGAGGAGGCTGTGAGGGGACTGGAGCTGTGATGGCCTCTGGTTCAGATGTACTCTCTGAGGCAGCAGAGGGAGTCTGACAAGGACATGAAGAATATTGATCAGTTTCTGTCAATTCAAACTCCAGACACCATTACAAAACAAAACCTTTACATCTGCTCATACCGACAAATCTGCAATTAAAGATCGTCATATAGTTTCAGACTTATTTCAACACATTTAAGTCCAGTCGTCCAGTGGTGTCTTCTCTTCATTCACGTGACCTACCATGTCTTTGAAGCCTCCCAGCACTGCAGCAGTAATGATGCCCAGAAAGAGGGCCACGATGTTGAGGATGGTAGCGGACCATAACAGGTGATAGAGGTGAACCACGTCCTGGCAGCTCTTCACATCTGTGTATTCGTGGTAGCCTCCAATCACCTCGACTCGGCTAGCCCAGTGGGTGGGACAGAGAGGGAAACAGCCTACAGTCAAGCCACAAAAGTCACTAATAAAGGTTTTTTCTAATGCTCACCAACAGGCTGTGTGCATTTGCATTCAGGACACAATGAAAGACATACAACAGGTTTTGATTTCTAGAGATAAATGAGTCTATGTCTGTAAAAGTTCAGATGGTTTTGGTTCAAATCGGAGACACAGAGGACATAGATGTATGTTTGGTCAGACACAAAAAGGACATGCAGGAAACAGCACCCTAAAAACACATTTCTATGGTGGGTTAAATCATAAAAACTCTACATAATTACCTGTTTAATCATCATTTATCAAAAAAAGGAAGAAAAAAACATGGGTTGATCATTAATGGCCACTATGGTTCTAGAAAAAAAAGGGACCTACTTCCAAATCATGGATGATTTCCTAAACTTTTTCAAAACATCTTTATTCTGAAGTCCCATAAGAGGATGTTCTCTGAAACAAAGGTTAAAAGAAAAGAAACATTCTTGTTCTAATACAATCAACGCAGTTGCAGTGCAAAAAATCTCCCACAAAAATGACACAACGGGTACCCATCAAAAGTTCCAAACAATCAAAGCAGCACAGCAAAGCAAGTGGCCACTGATTCAGAGGTGTGTCAGGTGCTCGACCACTCAGCGTACTCACTTCCCGCAGTTGTAGAGCTCACAGCAGTAACAGGTGTTGCTCTTCACACGCAGGGTGCAGGATGCGCGCGACGCTGACTGACAGGGCACCTGAAGGTCAGAAATGACTATAGTCTCTTCACTTTGGGCCGACTTCTGGATCTTAACTAAATTAAACTTCACGGCTAAAGGCTGTACATGCACTGAGGACCAATTTGTCGTATTTCAGAAAGTGAAATATGTGTTTCTTACGTCGCGGTCAGATGCGGTCTCACTGGAGTGATACTCACAGCGGCCAGCATACAGAGGCCTGAGGTCCTGCAGTACAATAAACAACATGTTTATATATTTCACTGCACAGTTCATCACTGGTCTACTTACAAACACTAAACTACTAAATTAGAAAAAAAGCTCATGCCTGGTTAGTGCTGCAACATTAATGACTGCAATGTTAGCAATGATCATAGGGGCGAAATCACACTTCATCACTCAAAAGCCCTTAGAAAGCTACTGGAACTGCAGATGAAAATTAGCCTGTATGGCTAAATCCGGCACATTTACATGATGGACCTAACTGCTCATGTCAATTAATGTGCAGTGTCCCCTCTTAAATGAAATAAGCATAAACATATTCCTGAATGTTCAATCAAATTACCACCAACTAACTGACAGGGCAAGCTTGGGGTCATTACAGCTCTGATGTGGAGTCTTGCTGTGTGCACTGTACCTGCACACTGCACAGAGCGTGAGAAAACATGGGGGTGAATGGTGGTTCCACAGCTGTAATTGTCTTTCTGTTTATATTGTGGAAAACTCACAGAGATCAGCTCATTTGAGTTTTACGCCATTCAAGTTCTTAAACGTCCAAAGTTCGGAAACATCCAACCTGTCGATATTTCCTTGTTGTGCTATACGTCATACAGTCAAAAACCTTTTTATTTTTTGTTTCACTCTTAACCGAGCTCACCACCTTCTTAACTACTTGATCACAACATTTACATATTTCAAAATATGAACATAAACATCAAAATAAACAATGATGATCACTGAATAATAAAAGATAATCAGAAAAATGTATATTGTATATTGACAGCATCACTGCATCATATTCCTTATTCTTTTTCATTCAACAGTTTGCCTCTTTGTAGTTTAGTGTACATGTTGCATTTTCCATTTCACTGACACCGCGGGCAAATGAATCCCTGCTAATGGTGCTGGTCTCCCTTTTCGCCCAGCCGTGGCTTATTTTAGAATAATTGTTTTAAGAGTGCATTCGTGGTTATTTATTGTTTCAAGTACTTTGCATCATGGAGAATAATCTCCCTCTAGCACAAAATGTATTTGTCTCGCCGAGGAGGGTGCAGCAGCTGCTACAGCCTGCCATATGTGAGCAATGCCCTTGCAGAAGGGCATACGTTTTAATATATGTCTAATGCAGACAGAGTATATTAAGCTTTAATGGGGATGGCATTGATTAATAAGCTTGTTATGAGTCGGAGTGAGTGTTATCCATATTCATAATTTATTAGTTTAGTTAAATAAGAAGAAGCTTGAGTGTTACTTACAATGTGCCTAGCAGCAAAAACTCCATCGACAATAGCACAGCAGAAGGCAGCCACCACTCCGAAGCTGATGAAGACAATAGATGCCACTAACTGTAAAAGGAAAACAGAGGAGCTTCACCACTCTTCATCACTGCACTATTTTGTGTATCATCCTGCACATGTGCTTCTCTCTGAATGGGATGGAGGGTGGAGGGGTGGGGGGCCGGGGTAAAAGGACCACAGTGACAGAGCGCTGTGGTTGGTGTTCGTGGCTGGCACGGCACCCAGCTCTTTATAGGCACTGAAACCCTTCACCCCACCTTGTCTGCAGCCACCCCAGCTCGCAGGAGGGAGGCAGTGCAAGTGACGCAACAGATTCAACAGCTAAAGGGAACAGGGATTTTTCTACGATGCTCACATGAATTAAAACCAGCGGCACATGACTGAACAAAGGGGATTTTTAACAACACGTTTGAGGTTTGACGTGTTGATAGTGTTGCCGGGCTGGTTGCTGGAAAGTTATTTTTCTTATTTATCAGTTTCATACTCTGAACGATGTGGTCCTCCATCCACACACTATTTTCTGCCAAAGTGAAAACAGTTTTAGTTATTTTAACTGAAAGATTTCTGTTTTTTTCCTCTGCTCAGGAGCTGGAAAAACTTAATGTCGCATCAATGTCTGATGACAGCAATAAAGACCCTTTACTACATGGAGTAGAATGCTAAAAACAGCACCTAGGCGTATCAGCAATGTTTCTTCATCGATGTTCATTCTGACTTTATTTACACCTCACACCCTATTAGTGATCATAATCCTTTATTTTGAACTGTAATTCTAAAAGGTGGAAATGGAAACTCTTTCAGTTTGCTGCTGATTTCTGCTAATAGGATTATTAGTTGAATCACAGTAACATTTCCCATCAATTACGATTCACTTACTTTCACCCATTTACAAATATGAAAATATAGACAATTATTCTTCTTACCTTACTGAAAATTTGGGTTGCAACTACCAGTTATTTTAATTATTGATTAATCTGCTGATTATTCTCTCAATTAATCCATTACAATATCAGAAAATCCAAAATCCAAATATATTCAACTATCATAGAAGACTAAGAAAACCTGTAAATATTTACATTTGAGAGGCTGGAAGCAGTGAGTTCTTGGTATTTTTGCTTAAAAAATTAACAAAAATCAATTTTTTGTTGTTCAGCTAATTATTTCAGCACTACTGAAAATATAATAACACAAAAATCATGTGCCTCTAATACCCCAAACCATAAATAATATCACAAACACATATGTAATCAGAGGCGGCGTGGTGTAACCTGTCACGGCTCAGTCACTCGTGGTAAACACACACACTCACACACACACACACACTGACTGGGACTCCAGGCATCCAAACTCTGCTGCATTATGGGAAAAGGTGTCACGGAACAAACTCATTCTTCATTTCAGCCCTGACCACCCGGGCACCTCCCACCTGCTCCTCTTGATCTGCAGTTTCCTTCCCCACATTCCAGTGTGGACATCTGTCCTCCTCCACTTACACCCTATTTCTATTTCTGGCTGCGTCCCCCTTGAAGCCCAGGACACTTGCACTGATACACAAACCTCCTGTGGGACTCACAGTCTGGGTTGGGTCTGCTGTGTCTATTGTCACATAAACAACATAATCAAGCTGTGGGCAGCTGTAAGGGTAATTGGGAATGATACACAGTTTAATGACAGTGTAGAGACAAGGAGACACAAGGCACGGAAAGTGATCTCAATGCACGGAGGTAATATAAATCCTCTCACCATCTGCCTCTTGTTCTCTATCAAGTGAGCGCCGATAATTCCCAGAAAAGAGCCAAAGCCCAGCTGAAAAGAGAGAAAATGGCTGTTAGGGCATTTATCTAATGTGACTATAAAGCTTTGATTTCATAGCGCAGTGAGGCTTGAATGTTTACAATGTCTACGACTATTCACTTTTATAGATAAATGTAGATTCATTTACTGTAATTTGAGGATTTGTGAGATCAAAGCTTCTCTCAATCTTATGTTGCACTTTGTAATTCAATATGAATTTCTTCTTTGTACATTCCATTATAATTTAATGATTGAATCTATGAATCTGATTAATTAGAGGTTAAAGTTAGAAGAAGCATCTTTAGAAATGTAACTGACATACAATTGGCTGCTTTCCTGGTAGCTCTTTATAGAATGCTAAAAGCAGAGTACTGTGAAGAAAACACATTTATAGGCTGAGATACTTTACCTCACTCAGCCTCTAATGACAGCGATGCTGAATAATGAATGTGGGCGAAAATTCACCCTTCAGAGACCTTCAGTAATTATGTTCAGGAGCTGGAGGAGCTCGCTGGAACTCCCACTCCCACTTCCCTCACACCTCACTTTATTATTTTGAACTGTGGCAGTGAACACGCCGGCTGTGTTGTGCCTGCTGCTGTTGCGTGCAGGTGTGAATGTGCACTCACAATGACTCCCGGGTAGTAGCCGCCCACTGTGATGTTCTGCGTCCTGGTCGTCGCTGCCAGGCCAAAGATGAGGATGAGCAAAGATACGATGAACAGCATCACCGTCACTATTATGGATTTCCTCTTCCGCCTCTTAAAGGAACCTACAAGATAACAAATGAGTGAACATTACTGCTGACGTCATTCGTAAAGTGATGTAAAATTAGAAGATGAGGCTGCAGCTAGAATCCACCACAAACATTGATGTAACGGGAAGTAGTTAAAGTGACTCATGACTGGACTAGAGTTTCTCTAGCTCTGTCAGCTCTGTGAAGTATGTACAGCAAGAGCAAGGCATCAAAGTGCACGCTGCTTTGAAGATGCTGCAAAAAGGGCTGATCGCATTTGTGCTGCATGTGTATCTTTAGGGGAAATATGCAAAGCAATCAACTTTATAAAGGCATCTTGTGAAGAGTCATAAAGAGGCTCATCTTCTATCAACAAAACTGTGGAGAGAATGAATTATGACTTTGACTTGTCTTAAAATGACGACCTTTAATTTATTATTTAACACTGTCAATTCATTGTTGTCAGAGAGACATGTAGACATGTGGGAGAGTAACTTCCATCAATTCAAAATGCAGGGCAGTATTTTGTAGCTCTAAAAATGACAAATAACATCTTGTGTTGCTCAAAAACCCTGGCTTGTACACCAACAGTAAACAAAATAAAACAAAATACCCAATTTTAACTTGACATATTCATATTTCTGTTTGGTTATGTGAGAAAACTTCCTGACATACTCCAAAGGTCTGTTTGGTTCCACAGTTTGCAGCCGTTTCCAATTAAATGTTTTGTAACCTCAAAGCACATATAGGAATTATACTTACCAGTAACAAACTGTCAACACATTTACATTAAAGAGGCGTTTTCTATTGATCTGTGTCAAAAAGTTTAATTAAGGGACGTCCTGGTGGGCTAGAGCTTTGAGATGTTGATCATATAATCGCACAACACAGCCACCATCTGAGGACCTTTGTTGCATGCCATCCCCTTTATTCTCTTTCTATATTCAGTCTATCTATATATTAAATACACATACTAAAAATACCTTAAAGTGCGATAGGTTAGCAATGCATAAATAACTACAAAGACAACCATAAACTAGAAACAAAATGTACCTTAAAGTGCCAAAGGTTTATCTTTCAAAAGTGGAATAGCCTCAGGGAATGTACGTCTTTTACCACTCAGATTTAAAACGGACTTGTCTGAACCTCCTCCCAGAGGGCATCTCTCCAAAGAGGGGAGCAGCTGGGTGAGAATCATCTCTAACAATATTCAGGGCCTTCTGGTGAAGTCGAACATTATAAACTGAAGAGAGCGACAGAAGGGAGTGGCCAGTAATTTTAGATGCAGTCTTAACTTATTTTCTCTGATGCATTTGTTTCAGCAGTAGTTAGACTATGATAGAGGAAGGTCCACCTGCTTCTGGTTGTGTGACAAAAAAAAAAATCTACTACATCTATTTTACCTCTTCCTGTTCAATTCAGAAAGCTCATCACAGCTCGTCAGAGAATAATAGATCATCCAAGTCACCTCTATGTTCTGTTTTTATCAAGCGGCATACCACAAACAGAGTCACTGCTACTGAGTGCTGATGCTCCAACCTGGTGATCAATAAGAAGTACATCAGTGCTCATCACTTCACTGAGCAGGGAAAGCATATGGTTTCAGTCAAATGTTGTCACCATGGTGCCTACCAAAATGAAGGACACAGCCTCTGGGATTAACGATCTACAAATAAGTTTATTTTGCAGTGCTGGGAATTATATTACAATAATAATGATGAGATGATGAGGCCACATTTCCTCTCGGATTGCCTTCATTGTAATTCTGTATTGTAGATTGTTTTCTTCTCCTGGCCTCAAATGCTAAATTACAGTTAACTGATTTTTATTAATACTGAATGTCTCTGTTTTTCCATCATATCACATCCCTTCAGTTTTAATCTCAGAAACAACATCATCCAAAGCTATCTTAGATCAAATATCATATGAAACGCCAACAATTTTGCCAGTTTATATATTATCTGATAGTCAATATAAGTTCTAAGCAAAAACCTTCCTGATCCATTTGATTTAATCAATGTCCTCTGGCTCTGCCCTGCAGGATTTTTGTGGGAAAGGGATTTGTAACTCAAAGTCATGCATGTTAGATTTTCTTATTATATGAATTCCTTGAAACTCCCTCAGACCAGGGGAGTACAAGAATACATTCAAGTATGGGAAATCTTATTTGATTTACAGTAAATACTGCTAATGTAGAAGTGAGATCATTTGTTTAACATTACTCAAATAACATTACAAAAGTAGCTCTTTGAAGATGACTCCATGTAACAGTCACATGGTCTGTGTGACCATTTCAATATGATTACACCACCTCTAATAAGTGCTCTAATAAGTGACCACTTTTCTTTCTCAAAAATTGCCTTACAAGGAATAAGAAGTCTAAAGCAAACATGGATGATCCTACTATTTGTGCCACAACAGCAAACCAGTGTAGACTGAGAACAACAATCAACAATCTCCTACTATCTACTGAGAATTACCTGTTTTAAGGCTCCACCATACTGTATAAAAGATATTCACTGGTGTTTCCTTACACGCATGGCCCATTTTATTCCTGTCATTTTCATGATAGCTGCCGAGCATCCTGCCAAAATCTGTCAGGCAGTTACCCATCAGAGCAAAACATCCAGGCTGCTGTGGTTACTCAACGTCGCCGCACCTGCAGTGACGCGCTGCGGCCTGGACCAGAAAAAATAAAACACCGGTCTGGTGCTGCAACGAGTGTTTTTGTCTGCTTTTGTTAGAAAAAAAGAGGTCGTTACTGTTTCTAACCGACACACATAACAAATGTGTATGGTATATTAACCTTTGGTGTGTGCGAACAATCAAAATAAGCTCGTTCAATAAAATCCCCGCATTGTGGTAGAACAATTATTTAATTGATAAAAACCTGCTGCAGACACGCCGTTGACCTTGCACACACCTACCCATGCTTGTTTCAGAGAGGGTCAGTCCGCTGGATTGGAGGCTCTGAGCAGGAGGCATGCTGGCTGGAGGATGTTTAACGCAGTCCGCCTGTCGATCCTCTTGTAAATAATAATTTAAAAAAATTATCACGACTCAATGTTATTCGCTGTATATCTGAGCGCTAACCGTGTACAGACGATATGTTCGCTTGCTGTGGCATTCTCTCACAACAGCCCTCCGTCCCCGCGTGGCCCGAGTCCGTCTCATTTACTTCCCCGCGGCTGTTGATACGTCTGCCGGCCTCCGTCCTCGCTGTATGTCGGTGTCGGACAGTGGGTCGCTGCTGCTGCTGCTTGTATGTGCGCATGTCACACACGTACTCAAAAAGCAACGTACTCTTACAGTCGTTACTTGTACTTGTTTCAAAGTAGTGTAACGACAGGCTTCTCAACCTAACTAACGTATTATCACCGTGACCGTTGCACCGCCATGTTCGTCACCTTACGTTACAAACCTGTCAATAGGTGTACCCCAACTTACAGGTCAGAGTAATTAATATAGTTGACATTCTCCAAATACTATAATATTTGTCGATAAAATTCAAAACGCATGTATACAAATCCTACGCCATTTTATGATAATAAGCTAGCTGGTGTAACTAAACTTCAACGGTTAACGTTAAGCTACACGATGAGCAATAAGCTTCTGAGGTAACTGAGCAAATTAAAAACTGGGTTTGGAATTTTAAAAAACACCACACTTTCAGTATTGTATTGCATTTATAGCAAACACAAGTAGGCCTATTACTAATAATATACTAAAAACGTCACTGAGAGAGGAAAGCAACGGTAATTTATAAGGGTTCACTAGCTTCCATGACCATCACTGAAAGCAGGGGTGAAAAGTTCCGAGTGACAGCGTGCTTTACGTCACATAGAGACAAATAGATCAGGTGAAATAAAAATAAATCAGGTTTAGTATACTTATAGTATACTTTGTGTTTTTGACACAGGTGTGTGGGTACTTGTAGTGTTTTGGGAGAAAATACATGTCGGAGGAGTCAGGGCCATTGCAAGGTCGAGCATCGAGCGCCACCATCTGTCAGAAACACAACGGTACGTTTAAGAGCTGTCGGACATTCAGAGAACAGTACATGAATTATCCAACAAGTGACAAATGCTGCCTTCGGGTACTTCTCATAGGACGATTTTTTATACAAATTCCTTTTGGCCCGAAATAAAAAGGACATCATTATCTCTTCTTGTACATTTCTTTTTTCACCTTGATTTGACATTTTTATTTATAGTGGGCTATAGTTTCCTCTGTGTTTTTTCTTGGAATTTGGGGGGTTTACCAATGACAAAATAATAAGTAACTAAATAAATAAGATTCAGTGTTTCTCATCTGGAACTTTATTCCTGGCCATGTTATAAAGTGTTTGAAACAATATTTTGCCTGATAATTAAAACATAAAAGATTCTGATTTTGTTGTCCTCAATCTGCTATTGCAGTGCACAGAAGTTGCCTGATTTAAATAAATAAATAAAACGCAACCCATCTTTATTTTTAGGGCTACATCCTATTAGCATAAACCCTGCCCAAAAATCCTATCCATACGACAGGGACTTTTTTTAACCAAAAACTGACGATGAACGATGAACTCTTGAATTTGCAAATGTAAAGTTTGTTCAGAAGCAACAGAGTGCTGAACTCCACAGTCCCGGAAGCTCCTGCCTGACTGTAGGCAGCTACGTCTACTGGTTTGTGAAAATTCAATTCAAATTGTATTTGGGAATATGCAGCACTAATGCACAACATGCCCTGACATGATACAGGTCCTGCTTTATTACCTGATCTTGGGGCATTGTCTCCCTGTGCCACAATCATTGTCACTGTTTATTCTTAAACTAAATTAATGTGTTTAATCAAACTACCACACATCAAATCTCTGGCCAGGTATATTCAAGCATAGAGTAAATTGCACATGCACAGGGATGAATGTGGGGTTAACAGGAGCCCTGCAGCTCATTCGTGCCCTGGAGCCCCCTAGCAGATTAACCCGGCCATGGAGCTTGCCCTGCACAAATGCATGTATGACCTCTTGTAGGGACAATGAATAGAATATGTAGCCTGTAACTCCAATCAAGACACTCTGAAATGGCATGCACACTGACTTTGACGTGTTCATTACTCTGCATGGACAGGTGCATGAAGTTAATGCTTTCCATAGGTAGGCTTTCCCTGCTAAATGTTCTGGTGATTTTTGCTTCTCTGCAAATGTCCTTATGTGGTGACAAGAATCATTGGCCTTCACTGTAAAATACACCCACACACCCACACACACGAGAACACATGCACGTTTTTGCCGCGCAAATCTCAAAGAACAGATTTTTTCCATGACGCAATTTCTCTTTTCATGTAAAAGAAGAAGGGGGAAAAACACGCTCTCAAAAAGTCCCCCTCTCCCACTTTTACATGGGGTAACAGCGTTACGTGACCGGAGTGCAGATGGGATCAGGGATGAGGAGGACTACTTGAACTTCACCAGAGGGAAGCTTCTGGTGAGCAGTTGCTGCAAGACCCTGTGGAGGTGCTGGCAATACCTAATGACTGATATCTAATTTACGATGCATTTGTTTCATGTTAAATAGGCTATACACCCGATTAATAATATTCAAAAATAAATGTAAAAAAAAACGTTAATTGTTGGAGCGTCTTTGTGCGCACAGTAGGCCTATACAGCCGGGCAATGATTGACAACAGTGTCTTGTGTGGGATAAGCTATAAATATTGTATTCATGCTTTGCTTCAGTGCCCCGCACAGCAGACAATGGTTGATGGTGTGCGTGTACAGAATGCAGCGCTGCGGACCAGGCCGCTGCCAAAAAGTCTCTGGGACCAAAAAAAAAGCACTTTGTATCCCACCCCCAGTTTTTCTCTGTCCAGCGTTCATTCACTATGATGCGCGCCTAGTTGAAGGAGGTTCTCCATAACCGGTCCCCTTTGCATGCCTAAAACTTTCTAATGAAATCCCCGAACACTTTTTGACAAACGTTATTTTTTTCTCTGGGGGTCAAGAGGGTTCGACATATTAATCCGCGTTTTTACTGAAAAGAAAACTTCAGGTATGTCCGATTTATTTCATTGAAATTGTATTTGTTGCAACTACAAGGATGATTTCTTGTGTCTGATGCTAGATTCAGTTATTCAGATACTTTGGCATTGTTTTGAAAACGTTTTGAAAATGTTGCTGAACTTGACAAGTTTGCAGATGTAAAGATGCGTCGCTTGAATTCAGTGGCACGGTAGATGTGATTGGTTTAACAAGTACCTTTTTCTTTCTGTGAAGAATATGGAGCCCAGTTCCACAGAGGGAGGAGCTGAAGAGACGCTCCTTAAAAATCATCCACCAAATCTTGTAAGTGCTGAAATTAAATAAAAAACATATAACTCTCAATTCACTTTATTCACTGAAGCAGATGCAGCAATTAAGGCATATTTTCCACTAGCACTGAATGTTATTTTAAATAACAGCACAGCTATCATTAACTCAAATATCAAGTGGTTTTATTATTATTATTATTAAGATACAAAGCTCATTACAGCATTTTAAACATTTAACAGCCGATTCTTTTAAATGCCAAACTCTCACAAATGAAGTGACTTGTGTCCTGTGGTTCCTCTGGGATCTGTGTGTCCTGGCCTGTGGATGCTGAGAGTCAGTGAGTAACATCTGGCTGTCAGAGTGACCCTCCAGATCTTCTGTCTGCAGCTGCTGCTCCAAGCAGGAGGGTCCACTCAGAGGAGGTCAGCTCTCCCAACGAGTGCCAGAAAGGTCACCAGCGGGTTTATAATTTGCAGAAACAGGGGACAGGACCATCAGTGCGATGTTCATTAATATGCAGAGCACTCTCTGGCAGTTTATATCATCGGTCATAGTCGGAGCAGAAGGCATGCCATTTTTTTCCTGCAGTGATTTGAAAAGAAAATAGGTCGACTGCACAACTTAGCAGTTGAGAATATGTGTGGTGAGGGCTTTTTCTCTTCTTCTTCTTTCCACCAGCCTCACAAAGTGATACTCAAACATGGCCAAGAGTTGGAGGAAGAGCAGGAGGAGTTGGCCGAGCACCAGCCTCTAGAGCAGGAAGACCTGAACTTTGAGAGATGGAAGCGCAGGCCGTTACCCAAGAGGACGCTCCACCAGAAAATAGACGACTTGAAGACATACCTGTGGAATGCAGAGACCAACGAATTCATGGGTCGCTCTGGAAAGAGCTGGAGTGAGTGACGAATAGAGACAGGTTCTATGTTGTTGGGGTATGGGGAGGGACATTTGGATTAATGCTAAAGTACTTTATTTTTTACTGCATGTGTCCAATAATTAGATCCAATGTGGAGTGTGTTACAGTTGAATCGTTAAACAAGCTTAAGAGGTGTTTGAATGTCTTTAAAATATGCACTCAGGGATAGTTTTAGGGGGTGAGAAATGTCTCTGCAGTCCAGTGACTCTGCTCACTGTGCTGCGAGTGTGTGTGTGTCCTTATGCTCAGTGTTTACATAGGTGCATGGACAATTCAGAGTGTCCCGACAAAAACAGACTGCCTGGGGACGTGTCCTCAGCGGGAGCGCACTGTTCCGGGCCTCGCATTGGCCAGGAATCACATTCCTCTACATCTTACCATGCTCTCCACAGCCTCTTTCCCAAAGCCTCTGTGACCTCATCGCTGAACTTAACATGCTTATGGCCCCTCAGTTGCAGTTAAACACGTAGAGATGCTCTTATCCATAGAGCTCACTGCCAAATCCAGCTTTGGAGCAGGCAAACTTATTTTTTTGGCAGAAGCGACAGACTGGACGAGTTTGTTGAGTCAATGATGATGGAGCGGCCTCTTGGTAATTCAGGGAAGCTGCTATGTGACGCTGTTGAGCCCCCTCCCTCATCTCCACTGTACACAATGGCAAACATGATCCAACTGAGTGTCGAGTTAATATCCAAGGAAAGTGTGTGTTACGTAGATGAGCCGAAACGCTGGATTTCAGGCAGGGCTAAGAGCTCATTTCAGCTACATGCAGTGTGTGTGCACACTTGTGGAGGAGTGGGGTCCATGTGTCTGATGAAGAAAGGCCCTGAGTTGAAGTCTGTGCTGTGTGTCCTGTGAGACGAGTGTGTAAGAGAGTGTAAGAGAGGACACAATACCAGAGTGGGGTGATTGGGGCTCCTTGGAGCTGGCCGGGCCTCTATGACTGCAAAAGACCTTCACTACGATGGCAACCGGAGGTTCACTGTGTTCCTGAGTGAAAGGACAGCTGGGAGAATTCTCACTGAGCTCAAACAGAAAGGCCTTTGTGGCTCCGGGGACGCAAGGCTGGCTGCAGCTAGTCCCCTGTGAAATTGCCTGCACAGCAAAAGCCATTTAATTTAGGACACGTTTGGCTTGATTATTTGCTAATGGACTGTAAATTGAAAATTGCAGAACAATGATAGTTCTCTGGGTTTCTTTATCACGGGATTTTCACATTAGCTCAGTACAGTGGATTTTATACTAAAACTATTGGAGTTATTTGCAAATCCAGACATGAGGGGAGGACAGTAAACGAATTAGTCCAAACAGACCACAGTCTGAGCAAAAGTGGAAATTCTTTATGGTTCATTGTTTCTCTCCACTCAGATCAGAGAAGTGATTTATTGAGATTTGTCTGTTATGTAAGCCACTTTTGTGCAAATACTACATAAGACATATTCACCCTAACAACTCCCCCCTTTTTAATTCCTCTTTTAGGCCTCATCCTTCTCTTCTACGCTGCACTTTATCTGTTTCTCGCAGCCATGTTTGGCGGCTGTTTGTTTTGCCTCATGTGGTCTATTAGTCCCTACCATCCAACCTTCAATGATAGAGTGATGCCACCAGGTAAATATAACCCCAAACTCAAACCCCTCCACAGCATCCTCCACTGTCCTTCTGTCTGTTGCTTCTACTTGAGTCTCAGCACAGTTGACTGTCTCTGGGTCTCCACTGGCAGGTATGACGATGGCCCCACACCTAGAAGGCCACGAGATCGCCTTTAACGCCTCTGATCGCAAATCCTGGAAGAAGTACGCGAGGTCTATGGATGAATATCTAAGATGTGAGTTAGTAATGATAATGTTAAAGTTTGGGGGGTCTGGTGAGGTTGTTCAGTTTGTTTAAAAAGAAGCGAGCATGCGATGAGTTAATCCTCATTTTCGCTACCTTTGTCCCCTTTTTCCATTTGGTTCTTGCAGGGCATGCTGGGAAGGGAAGCCTCTTTGTGGGCAGAGTGCAGCCATTCAATGAGGTTTTTTTTCACGCCCTGCTTTTGTCAAGCTTCCTTAATCAGAGGCCTGAGTCTGGCAGGGCATTGCTGTAGCAAGGCTTTATTTATGCCCTCCTCTCTCATTCTCCCTCCCTCTCTGCCTCTTTCTCCCTGCTCTCCATTTTCAGCATATAACGATGCCGCTCAGGACAGGAAGAATATTCACTGCACAAAGGACAGATACTTCATGCAGGACGACTTGGAGGAAAGCGCAGAGCGGAAAGCGTGTCAGTTTAAGAGGTCCTGGTTGGGGGACTGTTCTGGGCTGCAGGACCCCCACTATGGCTATTCTCAGGGAAGGCCATGCATCCTCCTTCGAATGAACCGGGTAAGATGTAAATCAGTGCACTTTAAAAAGCACAGTTATGTATATCAGCACAAAAAAACAAAAGAGGGAACACAGTGTGTTACTGGACTGTTGAAGCTCACAGGTTTCTCAGTGAGTGACATCTTGTGGCCATCATCAGGGAGAGGATGAAGACACACAAAGTGCACTACTTTTTGCCTTGGTTAACATTTTGAATGCTAACTTATGCAAAATTACATTGTGGAAAGTTTGGGTACTTCTTCCATTTTTTATATGAGTTAGAAGTAAGCTGTTGCGTGTCATGTTTATGAGTTATGTATAAAAACATTATCCTGCTGGTGTTAGTGTGAAGCAAAGGTGAACGGCGTGTACATCCGACCGGTGCAGGACAGAAAAATAGCATACAAAGGAAAACAAGAGGTTGTCCTCACACTGAAATTTGTAAGCTACCAAAATTTGAATTGATGTGTTTCAGTCTACAAGGTCTCCGTCAGGCAAACATCCACTGGAGTTCAGTTTGAGGACATGGCAAACAAAATTATAGAATCAAAACAGGGTTGAAGAGTGCTTCTTTACTTTGATCTTTCTGTTCTTACTTTTCTATAGATTCTTGGTTACTTACCTGGCCAGGGCAAACCAATAAATGTGACCTGTGGAGTTAAGGTACAGTAACCATCAACACTCTTGCTTGTAATTTTATCTCAGCGATAAGCAACATGTGTGAAAATGTCATAATCGGGTCATGCAAGACAACGTAACTTCTTTCTCTTTCAGAAAGGACCTCCAGAAGCTTTGGGAGAAATCCAATTTTTCCCTAAAAGCATTTTTGACATGAAGTACTATCCATACTATGGGAAGCTCAGACATGTGAGTGAGAGTTTCATCCATGTGGATAACTGCTGTGGCATATAGATAGTTTTATTTAAGTCTGAAATAACACCTGCCTTGACCTCCTCTGTCTCAGGTAAACTACTCTGCACCGGTAGTGGCTGTGCGTTTTGCAGGAGTGCAGTACGACACTCACATCCAAGTACAATGCAAACTGAATGGAAAGGGCATCATTAATGATTCACCCACTGACCGCTACCTGGGCAGTGTGACCTTCTCCTTGGACGTTGGAGCGTAAGGCAAAGATATCGCTGCCAGCAGGATGCTCCCGTGACAATGAGGCAGGAAAATGTACAAGAAAAAAAATTATGTTGAAACATTATTTTCCATGAAATGTGTAATTTCCCTCTCCTCATCTTTCACTTAAATATCCATGTCTTCTGCTGTGAAACAAATTCCTCAAGAAGTAGATATTTACTCTTGTGTTTCTCTGTGTATCTTTGTACCTTGAGCGTGCTACTGGCACCTGCACCCACAACAAACAGTGCTGAGCACAGGACAAGTGCGTAGCGTGAGTTACAATTCAGTTCCTGATATTTTGTAATGATTAGCAAGATTAATCAAACTAAATGACACTGCCCAATAGTTAGCATTTCTGGCTATGCAAATTCAATTATGACTTAAAACATTAATAGGCAATTAGATATATTGTTTTATCAGGTTAGATTATGGTTTTGTGTGCACATTTGTGTGTGATAAAGTATACTAATTTGTTTTGCATTATATTTTTCAAACATGTATATTGTAAGAATTCAAAGAACTATCATGCAAACACTGAAAGCAGGACTTGTACTGTACTTACACAGTAAAAAAAAGACATAATAAATGACTGCAAATACACTATTACTATATTTTTGTTGAATAGAGCAGTATTATACATTTATGATAAAGCATCACAAGCCACTTCTTGCCTTCTTTTGTAAAAACATTTGCTTTTGAAAATGAAATACTACACAAGACTGATCAATAAAGAGACATACTGTACTGTGAAATAGTTTGTGAAAGGTCTGTACCATTTTAAAACAGCATAACTATTTTGTGATAGTATTAATCCTGCCTGAACCGTGCTACTAAACTTGGTATCGATGTTGTATTTATTCCTATTATAGTTATTATAATAAATACAATGTTCTGGTATGTATTGCAAGTTTTCTTCCACATGGGACTAATAATCTACTTTGTATTAGGTTTTCAACACATCTAAACTATTTTTCAGTCAGAGGACCACAAAGTCATTAGGGTTCATCCTCTGGGCACCATAAATTTGTACCAAATTTCACAGCAATCAATCAAATAGTTGTTGAGATATTTCTGTCAGGACCAAAGTGGTGGATTGTCCAACATATCGTGTCAACACCACAGACAAAGCTTTATGCTCATGTCTGTATATTGTCGTCTTCATCAGAAGCGCAGGGCCAGTTTGCAGCAATGGTAAGGGTTATCACTTCACAACCTTTCTACATGTTGGGTTTTAATAAGGTCAGAAGAATAGTAAAAAATATTTTAAGGAAAACTGGTTGATTTTGCAATTATTGTTACAACAGCAGGGTCTGTGGAAAGTAAAGCCAGTATCAACAAAACACAGGTTAACTGTTTATCTAAACCTACATCCACCGGTGTGACCTCTAGGTAAACTTGCACATCTGCCTGAATGCCAGTAATAGCTGGAGCGAGAGTCATGCCTCTGTGCCATTACAGGTTACAAAAAGCAAGTCGCTGATCAAAGTCCAATGGACAGTTTGAGCAATCGCAGCAGTTCCCTCAGCAGTGAGAATGTTTAGTTTACAACTGTTGACCTCTGAATTCAGTTTTGTCACAGGACTCACAAGTTCCCGTTCTGCAACTTCACACGGAAGGTAGTTAAAAAGAATGACAGTGATACAAAACAAGAACAAAACTTTATTTAATTTGTTCCCCACTTGTGTTAAACAAGCTCATCATATCACATTCTTCATCAGATGGAGACAAGCTTCAAGCAAGCAACTCGGAGGTGCACAACAGAAAGGCACGAAACTGTCAGGGGGGCGTGATCGATTGTACAGAACTGAGGATCTCATAAATGAAATGGTGTGACTTTAATATTACTCATGATCTTCATACTGGAACTACTCATGCTGTAGGAAGAAATTAATGTAAATTCAACCAAGTATGATTCTGGTGAACAACGTAGGTTTACATTTTCTCACTACCCATTCGCCAAAATATCCATGATAACATAATTAAAAGGGAACATTATAATTAATTCACCAAATACTGAAAGGTAAATCTTTTAAGAGAAGTGTACATTTCAAGAAAATAAGTCTTCCTAACATGAGTGACAGAAACATAAAAACCTAACACACATTCCCAAAAAATAAAATAAAAACTGGTCCCAATGCTTGTAAAGTGTTGTGATAAGTTAGTTTCCCTTTCATCAAGCTACAATTCAGTAACTACATGTGCAACAGGTAGTGTTTCATTTAGCTGTTAATTTATGTGACGTGACGGTTAAAGAAATGTGAAAACTAGTGGCGTCTCGGATGTGAGTGACAACAGGGTTTTTATTAGCTTGCTCGTACATTCACGTCATCAAAAATCAATGTCAGTCATTCTATACAAGAGAGTAATTTACACATATACTATTGTACAGCACAGAAACCGAGAGGGGGGGGAAAGCCTCTCTAGGCTTCGGTAGAGGGAGGGCTCTCTGGGGAGCAGGTGGACTGCTACTCACAGCCATAAATTTAATTTTTTAAAACATGCAATCTACAATAAAACGATGCAATATTGATCATACATGTTTTGGTACTTGATTCAGTCGTTGGCATCAAAGCAAAACAAAGTTAACAACTGAGGTGGTTGCTGGGGTAAATTTTAAACTGTGTGCGAGAAATAAGCTAACGGTTAATTTCAGGGAGACAGAAAAAAGCAGAAATTTGGGATGCTTTTGATGCACTCATGGGCAGCGAGGTGGTCAGGGAGGTGTTTTTAAGAGCTGTGAGGGTTGAGAGGGTAAGAGAGGCAGAAGCAGCTGGGTTTGGATTATACAGACTGGTAGCCAGTGCGACTCTTCCTCCGGCCAATCAGGTAAGAGATAAGCACAAGGATGATTAGGAAGCTGAGCGCCACGCCCACTGCAATGGGCACCAAAAAGCTCAAATCAGAGTCCAGGAAGCATTCCTCAGCTGACGGACAGACAGACATGGAGACAGACAGAGAGGAGACAGACAGCAGGTTAGTGGTTTAGTCAGCAAAAAGCACAACTTGGAGAGATTTAGGAATTTTACAGTCCACAAAGGGTTACAGAAGGATGCAGGGCAGCAAGAGAGAAGATCAGAAGCTATAAAAAGTGAAATCAACAATGTAAATGTTGTGTAGATTAGAGGAAAGAGTTGTTAAATATTCCAAAGGCACAAAAAGGAAATTATTAGAGTTGTTATTACTTATTATTCCAGATGAACATTCATTTCAGGCAGAATGATCAAAGGAAATTCTAAAAGGAGTAGTCCGACATTATGGGAAATATGCAAAACGCTGAGTCAAATGAGAAGATCAATACCACTCTTGTGTCTGTCAGTTCTATATGAAGCTACAGCCAGTTAGCTTAGCTTAGCATAAAGACTGAAAACAGAGGGAAATAGCTAGCCTGCCTCTGTCAGAAGGTAACAAAATATGTTTTTGGAGTATGCGTCAAGTGAGTAACTTTTATAGGAATTAATGGGGCACCATCTTGGAATGTGGTATAAAGTCATCATGAGGTTGTCAGGCAACCTGGGGAGACTCCAACAAGTCACTGTGCCCAGCTAAGAAATAGTCCTGTAAAACCCTGACATTTCATTTTTCGTACGGATTAAACAAACAAGATATAACGTGTTTATCAGTGAACTTTGCAGGTAGGTGGATTTTTGTTACCACTGGACAGAGCCAGGCTAGCGGTTTCCCCCGTTTCCAGTCTTTGTGCTAAGCTAACCGTCTGTTGGTTGTAGCTTCATATTTACCATACAGAAATGAGAGTGGTATCAATTTTCTCATTTAAATCGGCAATGTCAAACTATTCCTTTAGGAATACAGTCAGGCAGTCAACAGCACCAAACACTACATGGAAACACCAATACAGCACATTTTACACAATTAGTCAAAGGCTGCAAGGCAAAAAGGCAGAAATTCACCGACTATCCTTCCATTAACATCTAAAAGAGGCCAGTTTAACTAGAAAGACTCGTAGCCCGTGGCCATGTTTCTCTTTCTCCCGATGAAATATGCCAGCAGAACGATAAGAATGAGAACAACCAGGGCAACTCCAACCGCTATGGGAACAAGGAAGCTCTCTGCATCAGTCTGGCATTCCTCAGCTAGACGAGAGTGAAGAGAGCACAGAGGTGAATGTCTTATAGGCTGAACGGAAGAATTAAAATGAAAAGAAAATTCATTAACGTCTTTTTTTTTTACAAAAGGAACAAACATTTACTCAAGTGTCCAGGGCAGCAACACATTTTTATTTCCATAAATCTTAAAATACTAAAAAGCTACACATCAGTCTGACACACAATTTGAAATCCAATTGATCATAGCCAACAGCATGAGAGAATGGAGATGAAATCAGCAGTCATTTGTATCCACAGAACACACATGAACTGATCTTTATCAAGATGGTCTTGCAGCACAAATTCCCTTTGCTGAACATGTGTGCAATGTTCTCAACTAGTGAAGGGGAATTAAATGAGCAAAATCATACCAAGTTATCAAAAAGGTATCTTAACAGTATTACTGAGTTATTGAATGTACAAAACAAAGTCATCATTAAGCAAGGCACAGTTGTCATGATGATTAACTTGTTAGATTATTTATTGAGAACAAGGGACATTAACATTTATACCGCTGCTGCAAAACCATCTTTGTGATTAAGGCAACTGAGTTTGTACAAAGCTGAAACTCACAAGACAACAACCACAAGCAAAATCAAAGCGCATATTTGATTTAAAGCCATTATTCATACACATGTACAATGTCCTGGGAAAGCAAGTGTTTCTAAGCAAATATTTCTATTCATTCTCATATTCAGTGTAGTTTACTGCCAGCACTGCTCCAGTCCTGAAGAGCTGGAACAAGGCTAACAGTACACAGCACTCTGCTAGAATAAAGCAACAACACACAGCTACTACCATGCGTCACATTGGCTTTCTATCATTACAGAAATACACATTCTTGGGCTTGCCTCCATCCCTGACACTGCATCACCGCAACCTGCACTAACAAGCTCCTAAAAAACCAACTTTTCAGCTTTTCAATTTTCTATCAACAATTTTGTCTTTCACATGAGATTATATCAAATACTTTGGTGGATTTAGCCATTTTTAAAAATCAAAATCTGATGACAGGTGTGGGGTTGTTTGCCTTTGCCAGCACTGTTGAACAAAACTGATCAAACCACACCCACAGTCACTTGGTCCAGATAAGCTGAGCTTTAAAAGCAATAGTGTGACATTTTGGAAAATACCCTTTTTCGCTTTCTTACCGAGAATTAGATGAGAAGATCGATACCAGTCTCGTGTCTGTGCGGTAAATACAAAGCTACAGCCAGCAGCTGGTTAGCCTACCTTAGCATAAAGACTGGAAACGGCTAGCCTAGCTCTGTCCAAAGGTAACAAAAATCCACCTACCAGCACCTCTAAAAGATCACTGATTAACACGTTACATCTCATTTGTTTAATCCGTACAAAATCAATAGTGTAACAAAATCCACAAACCACATGCTGTTTTTACATTTCCTTTTTTGTATGGATTAAACAAATAACATAATTTGCTAAGTGATCTCTTGAGGTGCTGGTAGGCAGATTTGTTTCCTTTGGACAGAGTCAGGCTAGTTTTTGCCCCCATTTCCACTGTGCTAAGCTAAGCTAAGCTAACTGCCTCCTGGCTGTAGCGTCATACTTATCAGACACGAGTGGTACAATCGTTTATCCAACTCTCTACAAGAAGGCAAATAAGTCCATTTCATAAAATGTCTATTCCTGTGTTAAACTCCTCATGATTTTTTTTTTTAAACTTTAATTTTGAATGTTACTTGAAATACTTCATTTGACAAACTGGTTTTCAGAAACTTTAACGTCCCCTGATCCAGCTGCAGCCCTCGGAACTCAGGCCAAGCCCAGACCTATACACAGGTGAGATAATGTGACGACTGCCTCAACAACAACATAATGCAGAAATATAATCAGCGCCTTAGTGCATTTATATGTAAATATCTTCGTTTCTGTGCTGAAAACGAATATCTACACAACAAAAAAAAAAAAAAAACTCTCCCTTTTCTAAACCTAATGCCAAAATGTATTCTGAGATTAAAAAAAACAAAACAAAACAAAAAAAAAAAAACAGGTGACCTTTATTTTCAGATGTATTCTCTGACTGGAGCATGTGCAAATGTAATACCTTTTGACCTAGTATAGCAGGAAAAGCACAGGTGTAATTAAAGAAACTAACAAGCCCCTTTATACCTGAATGTAAATGAGCCATCGTTACTGCCACCTTGCCTTTTACTGCTTGATTATGTTAAAATGTCTTGCATGAAAAATGTCTATAAATGCTTAAACAACAAACACTTTGATTTCACATTCTTAATATAATTGGAGTCACATGATCATGACAATAATTCCAATGTTTCTCCTGCTCTACAGGGGTAAAAGCATATTTCCTTCGTTAATGAATTTCTGGGAACAAAAGGAAGAAAGATGCTCGACCATCTTCCTTGATTTGTGAAAGAAATGCTGTGAAAATTATCGTTCATATGTCTTGATGTAAATAATTATGGGGATGAAAAGTCAAACGATAAAAGGAAAAACAAATGTGCACAAAGATTAAATAATGACAAAAGAAAACAAAAAAGGGAATGTCTGCAGAGCAAGTGCAGGATCCCGCAGCAACAAACTTAAACTGTCACACATTTCGTGCTAAAAATGTGTGAAAAATTAATGTCCAGCAGCTATCCTATTGGACCTGTACTGCAATTACTTCAAAAAAAAAAAAAAAAAAAAAAAAAA
>LKNJ01000199.1:50118-145602 GCA_002120245.1 Maccullochella peelii | reverse complement strand
GGGGGGGGGGGGAGACAAGGTTGGTCCTTGAGAAAAAACACCAAACCCTGCATCTTTACATGGATTTTACCATCTTCTTACTATAGCATCACTAAAGACCCTACTCTGTGCATTTCGTGTCTCATAATTAATACCAAAAGATAGTAAAATGTATTCTTTTGAATTTTATAAAACTACAGCTCAATTTAAGATTTTGACTATTGAATTTTGAAATTGCCAATTAAACATGACCCCCAAGGACCAGGCTTGAGACCCCCCGTGAGATTTCAGGATTGATTGCAAACTGGATTTAAAGGGTCTGATAGCCAACATAAGTCTTTCTTCGACCAATCACGTAAGCGACCACTACAATGAGAATCAAGCCAGCCAGAGCAGCGCCAACAATGATTGGGATTAAGATGCTGGTGTCATCCAATGAACATTCATGGGCTGCAGATAAAAAGAGAGTCAGTCAACAGGTGGAACAGTGATTTTCTGATTAACAACACATCCTGAGACACACGAGTGAAGCAGCGGGACAGCAGTTCAGATTATCTGCCATCTTTTAAAAACAGCTGAGCCAAAATACAACACTTCATTTTCTCACATAACACTATGCTCGTTTGAAGGAACATCTCTGGACATTAACCAGATTTCCTTTTCAGGAAGTTGAGCCTTGGATGGACTTGAGTAGAAAAGGTATTTGAAGCAGTGGTTCCAAAACTGGGAGTCAGGACCCCTCAAGGAGTCCCAAGGGGGGTCACAAAATTATGTCTTTTTTCAAATTTTGAGAACTGCTCACTTTAAGTGTGTGTGATAAAAAGCTTTCCCTTGGTTGATTAGGTTAATGTGAAGTAGAACAGCACTAGTTATGACTAAGGCTGGTTAGCGGCAGTCTGATCTCTTTTTTTAGCTCCAAAAGAGTCATGCCAGTGCTACTGATCACTAAAATTGTACATTTTAATGTAAACTGCAAAGTTTTATATCAAATGCTTAATTGCACGTCATATTTTATGAAAAACTAAACCTGTGTCAATGTGCCACAGAAAAACAAAAACCAGCTGTCACTTGGTATACAATGTTTCATAAACTGTCCAAAGTTTGGCTGAACTTTAACCCTCTTAACACAATGTAGTGCTTTGTTTTCCTGAGGCAAGAGAGCTCAAATTGTTAAACTGCATTTGACACGAATGTAAATTTACCTGAAAACATATTTCAAAAATTATACATTTGGCTTGAAATGTAAGAGTTAAGGTATTTGAGTTATTATTATTATAAAGTCTTGAATTGGACATCTGATTAAACCAAAATGTGATAGTAGTGACTGTCAAAAGTGCAATATTTAACAAACAAAATACTTAAACTGTTCTTGCATGAAATGTTAAACGCGTGACCTTAAATGCTTTGTTTCTTTTGTGAAATTATGCATTAAAAAAAAAAATAGTGGACTACCTTTTAACGAAGATAATGTCTGTCAGTCCTAGTACAAACTAACAATACAATCCATTTGGTTGCTTCAAACACAAAACAAAAACCATCTTCCTCTTTACAACCTCTAGACTCATCATCCATTTCCCTCAGACTCTAAATATGAAACAGTTTGGTTATTGTTTTAAGAAACATTAAAAACCTACCTGTACTGAATCCACCCTTCTTGACTCCAAAGGGCTGTACTTGAAGGTCGAAGGTATAGAGGAGGAGCTGGCTGGTGATGGTGTAGTTCTGCTCCTTGTTACACATGTAGGAGCTGCTGACAGCCGCCTCCCACAGACTCAGGTTGGTGTTCACCTCAGAAAACACAACACCTTGGAAAAAAAAACAAACACATATATAAAGAAAAACATTAGCTTGCCTCTCAGTGTGGTGCGGTCTGTGTGGGTGGATAAAATTCTTCCAGTTACCAGAGCTTGTTGTTCCTGTGACGTTCAGAGCATGCAGGCGGAATTTCTTTGTGTCCTGTTAAGACGGAAAATACAAATTCAGAAACAGAAAACGTGCATCCAAAGAATTTATTTTGAACCAGTGAAATTATACAAAATGATACAAGCAGCTCTCTCAATTAACAAAATGCTAACACAGACTCAGCATCCAGGATAAGAAGATTTCCCTTCTCTTTTTTCCAGGGACCAGTGATGCCGTCAGTGAGCATTTCACATTTTGTTGTTCTATTCTGTGAAGTTATATAATGTTAGTAACCATGTTACAGCATTTTCTTATCCATCCAGTTCAGTGATTCCTAACCAGGGGTACGAAACATAGTGCAAATTATGATTTGATTAAAAAAATAAAATAAAAAAATTAGGCTGCACCTAACAAATATTTTCATTGTCAATCTGCTGAATATTTTTTGGATTATCGTTAGGTCTATAAAACATCAGAAAAAAGTGAAAAAAGTCAATCACAAGGTGATGTTGTCAAATGTCGTATTTTATCCGACTAACAGTCCAAAAGCCAAAGATATTCAACCCACTATGTGACAAGTTGAGGAACAGTAGCAAATTCTGACATTTAAGTAGATGGAACAGTAAAATGTTTAGCATTTCTGCTTGAAAATGGACTTAAACGATTATCAGAACAGCTACCAATTCATTTTCTGTCAATTGATTAATCACCTAATTGTAGCAGCTCTAAAAATGATATCCACATATTTGTTCTTAGGAGTAAAACAAAGACACACACACACACAGGATTACAAACTGGTGTGAAGCTGATCTTCGTATTTTTATTGTCACAATAACCAGTGACCTTTCAACCACTCCTCAGTTTCACACTGACCTGAGTCAACTGTAACACCTGAACACCACATGCTGACTAAGAGCGCATGAAAACTATTTTGTAGAAGAGAAAAGTTTAAACGGATACCTAAACGTAATGGATGAATGGTTGAAATGTCCAGCTTCTGACACTTAAAGTGTTAGCAGTATGACTGCACAATTAACTGTTGAATTGATTAGCATAATCTTAAAAGCTGTTTCATGGGTCTTTCTAAACACTGACAAAATGTCACCAGGCAGGTTTATTAAATGGATATACAACATATTGAGGACTTACATTGGTGAAAGTGAACATGATGGTCATTGTGTTAGACACCAACACCAGCTCACTGCTGTTGACTCCACATGATCCAGAGACTATGGTACCATTAGGATCAAGGTTCATCTCCTGATATTTCTATGCCAGAGGGAAGAGAATGGAATCAATCGGCAAGGATTATACCTGTATATCATCTGGAAGGTCTTAACAAGATGACAACATTATTACTCTGTGTTTATGAACATACCCCTGCTTGTTTGAAACCAATTCGCAGGCCAAAGTTGGCTAACAGACAGGCTGTGCTGTTTTCATCAGGCTTGATGCTGTACTTCCCAGTGGAGGGTGTGGGGAGGGTGGGGGTGGGGGTCGGGGTGGTGGTAGGAAGAGGGGCAGTGGAAGTAGAGTTTGTGACAGGAGCTGCGGTGGTGGTCGGGGTGGTCGGAACATCAGCAGCACAAGAGGTAACTGTAAGGAGAAAACAGAATAGAAAATCAATGTAAACAGGGGAGAAATATTACAGGCAGGAGGAGATGTGACGCTGCATCTGCGCTTACTCTTTTCACTCTTGGTGCCGTTAATGACAAAAGCCTGTATGAGCACGTTCCACAGTGTCTGATTGACCAAATCAGCTTCGATCACGTCTTTACTCTTGCATGAGTAGCACGTGTCCATGCCTACATCTGTAATGTGAGGCTTCACGACAACAGTTGCTGTGTCTAGAAGAAATTCAAAAAACACATCAGCATTAGTACAAGGTCCCCCCCCCGTGTGGATTTTTTGTTTGCACTGTGAGGTGTAGAAGTTACCATTTAATACAGAATTAGGGAAGAAGGTTGTGTCGCTGAGGTTGTAGGAAAAGGTGATGGAGTCTGCCTGGTACTTTTCTCCATTGAGGGTGAAGTTCACACTCCAGGAGTGTCCCTCTTCAAAATTAAGCTGCAACACTGAGCTTTCGGCATCACATTCACTTCCATCTGATTTGACGTCATCAGGAAGTTCAAACTCGGCTGTCGCACTCTAAAAGACAGCAGAGTGTAAGCTTATTTAACATGATTATATAAGTTTGATGTTAAACTGTTCAAAAGCAAAGCAAGGAAAAAAACTCTTAGTAGAGTTTTAGTTCCTGGGACATATACACTGATGCTTAAAAGAGTATAATTTTTAATTTATGGAAAAGCATCTGCCACCGAGCAAGTAAGAGGCAGTGTACTTTAAATTGTTCATCTGATGTGCTTGACAAAAATAACAATTCAAACAAACATCTTAAAAAATAAAAAGTGTAAACATACCAAACAATCTGTTGTTTCTAAGCATCTGTCAAACTATCCAACTAAATATTGTTATATGAAAGACCCATTACAGTTAAGAGGGAATAAATAATAAATACAGGTTAGAAAATGTCTCAAAATTATATACACTTCTGTGAGCTGCTTTCTATAGCACAACAAGTCACTCGTGAAAAAGACAGCACATAACAATCGCAGGATATGCACCAGGAAAACTCAGTAACGGAATTGCTGAATAGCAAGAATCTATTTGCTTTGTAGTGACTCCCCTCATTTCTTCTTTCCATGATGGCATTTGCTTCCACAAGACTTGTCTGATAATCCCGCTATATTGGCAAAGAAATTTCATAAGGATACTGCGTGTAGCCTGATGTAGTAAATATGCCATATAAACATGACAGTTGGTCACAGTAGAACATCTTGTGGTTAGTGTGGCTAAGAGCAGACACTCACCTTGTTGTCAGCTACTTCATATGTGACGGAGAAGTTGACCATTAGATTGGCAAAGAGGCATAACTTGCCTTCGCTGTTGTTGACATTCACCACAACGCCATGTGACAGCTGGAACACTGAAAAGAAAAATTACTTTATTTTTTATATTCCAATTAATAATTAGTCCAGCTGGAATTAAAATTGGTTACGCTCTTCACTAAAAACATAGTTACAAAGAGTGGAAATTTGTGCATACTTCATATGAAGTCTGTCTGTTCCAACATAAGATACGATGAGACAGAACTTTATTTACCCTGAGAGAAATTGTTGAGAGATGAAGAACCCACACATTTTTAGGCAAATAACCACCATCCTCCAGTTGACATCGGATGACCTCCACAGCCTATGGCATGTACTAACATACAACTTCATCAGGGAATTTTGTAAACTCCAAATGGTACAAATGTTGGCACAAGAGCTACATTTCAGCCAGGTACCTAATTCAATGTAGAAAAGTCAATTTCAGGCTATGAATTGATAATATCCCACACAACTACAGCGTGGGAAATTAACTTTTTAAAAATGTGAGCATCTACCAGCCACTGACAGATAAATGTTCAAATTCACCAGCCACTCAATAGTAAATCATTATTTTGTGTCTAAAATCTACCAGCCACTTTCATATTTTACCAGCATTTGGCTGGTGGCTACTGCCAATTTCCATCCCTGCAACTACAGAAAAGCTGGAAATATCATAGTTTACCCGTCACATAAGTGTTTTAAGGTATTTCTTTTGTACTCAAGAATCACATGACCCCAGGTTGACTTAAGTTGCCAACAAGAAAACATTTTAAAATGACAGTACACGCTTCAAAAATCATTTTCAGTCAAACTTGCAACAAAGCCCTAGAACCTTTCCACTGGCTCTGAGAAAGTGCATACAATTTAACAGGAGAGAGGCCAAGGTCCATTCAGATTTACTATATGACAGGGTGCATTGTCATCAAGTCAACAGTAGCAGTAACATAAAGTTATAAAGCCCCAGATATGAACTCAAACTCACACAGATGCTTGTGACCTTGCTATAAAAATACTGTATTTTTACTGAAGGGCCAAGATGCCGGACATAACGTTAACAATAACCCGACAATATTTGGTCGACAGATTCAGACACAAATTGCGGGACATTCAAATCACAGCTGTGAAGTTCTGTGACCTTAACTATGGAGCACCAGTTTTAGTAACGCCTATCAAAATGCAGTCTGTGATAATGTATGATAAAAACATTTGCAGTGGCTACATAGCTGAAATTCCTGATAAGGTCATTAAAAACTGGTGAACATTGTATCCGTCTGCATTGCAGATGAACTCTCGAGAAAAACTACCGCACTATAAGTTAACCTTTGTGACAAAACTAGTTAACGCTAACTTAACCACGTGTCAAGTAAATGTAACATTAGCAGGTATCAACAAAATAATTTACAGTTGATCCCTCATTTAAAACGCACCTCTGAAATGAAAAGTTGTTTGTAGTGATGGATGTTGGCCTTTTAATGTCAGATGCTTTGGAGTCATAATCTATTAATCTTTTTAATGTAACGGCGCTGTCAGTAAGGTTATCTAGTTTGCTAAATAACATAGGGTTAACGTTAGCTCAACTGTAATTCGTTCCACTTGTACTGTCACGTGCTAACTTTCTGTAAACTGAAAAAACGTAGCTAATGCTAACTGTTTTAGCCAGTTAGCACAATGTTAATGCGTCTTATGTTGTGCCCACAGGGTTTTAGGCACCATCTCTACGATTGTAATCTCGGTGTGTGTGGCTAACGTTACTTAGCCGCAGACTGTCACATGACTCAGACGGTTAAGGTTTTATCAACTCAAACTTTAGCTTCAAACAAGTGTTATCTATCCAGTAAGCTAACGGCTAGCTAACGTTGACTGGCCAACACATTGCGGAATGGCAGTATAAAGTTAAATCTAGCTTGACAGTTATTTTCAGGGCATAGCTTGGTCAGTATATGTTGGTATGAAAAGATAAATAGCATTTGTGTGGGAAAATGTAGTTTCTTGAGCTGCACACGGCGACTTAGCGGTGTTCCAGTCTGATGTTGTTGACGTAGGTAACAATTAGCAATCAAGCTAGCTTCATTAGCAAAACATCACTACTAGACTGCTCCTCGAATGAACAGCCGATGAATGTTTCGTTTTAATGTTTGTCCAGTAAATTCACATTAAGAGCACATTTATGTCTATTAATTAAACACAATTTACAACAAAGATATTTTAATATCTTTTCCAGATCATTTAGCCTGAGCCCAGAAGCACCAGGCCCGGAGTGCCCCATAAGTTTAATAACGTCACTTCGCAGAAACGGATAGCAATTTTTTTCCTCACATTTGCCGTTGATTTAAAGACTAATTAAGGTGATGATACGTACCGATTCCACAGGCGAGGAATAAAACAAATGCAGCATGTCGGTACATGGTCGCCGAGTAGTTTGGCGTGTCAGCCACCGAAGAGAAGACAAAAAAACCCGACAGGGACGCTCAGTCAGCGGTGTTAGGGATGTAGCTGTGCCGCCGCCGACAGTACCAGGAAATGGATGGAAGTCATATGACAGGGATCAATGTGTCAAACCAGAGAGAGGTGTGGACTGTTGTAATCTGGCTTTAAATCCCTCTCCCCCTTTTATAGAGTTACTTATTGGCCCGTATGCATTTTCAAGTCTCACGAGAAGGTGAATGTGTACTGGCTTCAGACAAAAAAAGCTTACTAATGGGCTGCTTTCATACAAGACAGTGAAATGTGTTTGGGAATCAATGACTAATAAAAAGAAAACCCGATTGAAACAGTTATTTTAATTTGAAGCAATAAATCTAACATACTCATACAAACAAGGGCATGTCTAATCAATCATGTTTTTCCTCATGTTGAGGCAATTCACTCCCATTCCCCCCACTTTTCAGCAAGGCCTGCAAACCCCACAGGAAGACATACAAAAAAAAAAATATAGTGTATGTATGTGGACACTGGGGAAATGGGCTCTGATGTTGTTGTGCTCTTAGTATACTTTCTAAGGGTTAACAAAAACCTAAAAAGCAGTTGACTGTCAGATGAGATCATTTAAAATGTCACTTTTGTGAAGTATGTACAAAACATACAAAGACAGAAGAAAACAAGAAACTTAAATGCATATACTTGTACAACTGAACTGTTTTAGCAGCTTGAATACACCCTATAACAAAAGAAGTGCTCTTTTTTTTGGCACAAACTCTGCTTTGAACGCTTTGTTGTGTTCATGATCACAGCTTTATCAGATGGCTACATGGCCTTAAAAATGGTAAAACATTGCTGCAGGATCATACATTTGACACAGACATTCCCCAAATTGTCAATTGCCTAGTATGAATGTTAGTCCAATAGTCCCACATTTGACACTGACTGAATAAACAAGCATCAGTTTAATTTTTTTGATCCTTTTTCTCTCTCCAGCGTGTGGTACATTTAGCATTTGCTTGGGACACCGAGTGAACAAAAAGAAAAAAAGAGTGACTTGATAACAAAGAGCATATTGATTCAAACTATGGACAAAGAAGAATCTAAGTTTGAAAATAAATATTTTTCCTCTCCATTAAAAAAAAAAGAGTAAACGGAACAACATCTGTGTCTTCTTTGTCTGTCCACGGTAGCCCAACTCTTTCAGAGGCGCTGAGAAATAAGGACAATATTCTCTTTTCAATGGGCATGCAGTCCACAGGATCACAAGAACCCTGACAAAAATCCTGTGGAGCAGTATCCATTCGCTTGTCGGTCGCTGGGTTGAAGATGATAATGGTTAACGTCCACTGGAGCAAAAGATTTAGAGACTGATCACCTCAGCCTGACTGGATCATCTGCGTCTCTTTTTCTCTGTCACTTTTTTTTTTTCCTTCTCTAAGCCACATAGTTGTACTGGTTGGCATTCTCCTTGTCACGCTCCATATAGTCCCTGTCAATAAGAGACTCTATCCTCTTCTTCAAGTCAGCAGGCTGAAATGGAAGACGGCAGAGAGGAGGCAGAGGTTAACACGTGAGGCACATGCCAGCATTTCTGGTTATTTTTATACTTTAAGGTGTGAGGTGATCACAGTAAAAAGCCGTGCCGCTTCCCCTGGGTAACTTACTATACACAAGTCATTCTTGTACAAGCCAGTTTATAGATCTTATCTTGGTAGACCTGTTTTAAATCAACTTTAATTAAACTCTGACAGTATTATCAGCTAATGGGGGTGGTAGCTTGGTAGCAGGAAAGGTGCTTCTATAAAATAACACCCAAAACTGCCTGAAGAGAAATAAAAGAATATTGGCAGATAAATCGCTATATGATTTTTTAAATTCTCAAATATCAATATTAGCCTCAAAAGTCCAGCAACCTTTGGGGTATAATCCTCAAATATTTCTTCTATAATTCATATGGTATAAAATTGAATGTGGTACATACTGGAAATTCATAACTTTTGAAAACGAAACAGCTGGTTTTAAATGAACAATAGCAAAATAACCGCTGTGACCCTGCACAGGATAAAGCAGATACAGTAAATGGATGGATGATAACACAACAGCAGATTTTGAGCGAGGAACAGTAATAGAGAATTTAAAATACTAATTTCGTAAATAACGCGATTCACTGTTGTGCTAATCACCTTGACAGGGAACTTGAGCTGGTTGTAGACCTCAGACATCAACAGATTATGGCTCAGAGTCTTCCTCATCTTCATGATCCGCACAATGGCAGCATCAATCTGATACTGACGATCCTGAAAGACCCTTTCTGTGGTGCTGGCTTGCTCCTCCACCTGGGGGAAAACAATTAGTTAAAATAATTCACCAATACCTTGAAGGCCTTGAAGTGAGGAAACTACTGCAAGATAATACTCGTAATACCGTTTCTTTCATCTGGATCTGGTTTATTTTGATCCTGAAGAGCTTGTGTTTGAATTCATCATTGCAAGAAAACTTGTCTCCGTCCTCTACATCTTTGCTTTTTGGGATTTTGGTGAGGACACGTGCTTTTCCACAAGCAAGTGACTGCAGAGTCCGGCGCAGTTCACTGTCCTCTGTAAACACGGACAGCGTTTTAGATCAGTGGTGCTGCATAATGAGTACTTGACAACCCTTATTTCTTCATCAAAGTGCTGCCAACCGAACTGTGATGTGATCATACAGACCTATTCCTGTCGCCAGTTTGATCTCCTCCAGCGTGAACTCCTCTCCTTCGTTAAACATCAGTAGCACAAGTGTTTGGAAAAGTGACACTTGCAGCTCCTTCTTGCCCTTATGTAAGAAAAATCAAAGAGAACAATTAACATTAAGCTTTATTCACTGAGTGAGCAAAGCACACCAGAGTATTCTTAGAAATGAGTCATCTACCTCTTTAAATTCAGCTTTTAAGACACAATGGCCGAGTGTTGATTGCCACTGCAGCTTCCTGCCACTGTGTTTGCCCAGGTAGAAGGTCTTAAAGATCTCTTGCAGTCGCACCATCTGGACAAAGATAACAGAGGCGTTACAAAGCAACACTCAGTATATTTATTGCACAGCAGGTTATAAAAAAACCCCCAGCATGTTGTGAAAATTTCAATATTTGCTCAGCACTAACCTCAGGGGGCAGGTGTACTTCCATCGGGACATAGGTTGGCCAGTAACCCATCGTGAGGATGTTCACCGTCAGCTCAATGTTGCCAGGAATGTTTTGGCACTGCATATACTATAGAAACACAAATGAGACACGTGTGATATCCACCTGCCACCTCCTGCACACATTTCATTTATCGTTTTGGGTAATCGCTACAAGAAACTGAATCTGTTTGTGGGTATTCAGACCAAAAACAGCACTGCAGGGCTATGTGCTGATGTGGGCATGCTGTTTCTGGTGCCAGTGAGGTGATGAAATATGATCCATGAAGCTCAGTCTGAATCTATAAATCCACGAGTTTGAAGGCTTATTGGATTCCATAACACTGCACAGTTGTTTATAGTGATATGAGGAGTGTGAGGATTTGCTGACTTTAGGAAATTATGATGGGCATTTTTTCCACCATTTTCTTAAATATATATAGACTCAATAGTTAATCAAGATTATTTGATCATGAACAGCAGCCCTAATAGCAAGTATTCGACTGCCCAAAGCAGGTCGTTGCATTGCGTTGTGGCAAAGGTTGATCCAGGTTCAACGACTGCATTTTAGTTCTGGAGCCATCTGCATCTGGATACCTACTGTGTAAACACAATGTCCTAATTGAAATGAACAAGGGAGCTGTATTAATGTCTGTCTTAAAACTGCCTTAAACATAATCTCACTGTCATAAGAATCAAGTATAAAACTCATGCCACATGGAGGTTCTTACAGACTGAACCCACTGTTGTTGTCCTCACCTGTTTGAACTGCACCATGATGTCTTTAGAAAGCTCCATATCCTTGAACATCCCCTCCAGTTTGCTGGTGAACGCTGCTCCACATTCTGAGGAAACACCATTATGTCACGAGTCAAAACGTGCATTCAAGGTCAAGATTCCCTTTCTGTCATTCATTTCACAGTTGAGTGTGTCTGTGTGTGTTACAAAGTGATGGATTAAACTGACCGTGTTTCAGCTTTGACAACATTGATTTTTCGGCATCCACAGAGGCGCTTTTTCCAACCAGCAACCTCTTGGCTAGATCCTTTTTGTAAAAGGCCTCAAAAACATCTTTTCCTACAATGACAATACAATTATTACATTAAGAGCAACCACAGAGAGGGAAAAAATCCTAAACTGAAACAAATGTGATAGTAAATATTACCATAGATGAATCTAAAGATAATCATGATCTTATCCAGCATCTTCTCCAGCTCTTCATCTGTTGCCTCTTTGTTTCCTGCCCTTAACTTTGAATCCACGTGTTTTGCTGTAAACAAAAGTACATTTATAGTACATTATTTCATGATGATTATGATTGTATGCTCAGTTCCTGAAAGGTTGCAGCAGTTATGATGAGGAAAACGCTTAGTTACTGACCTATGAGCTCTGCAGGTTTATTTGGCCGTTTGTTGATGAATGTTTCAAAAGCCTCCTTCATGGCGTTGACGAACTTCTCGTTCTTCATGAAGCAGATGTCGACGATGTGATCCACCTTGTCTTTGAAGTCCAGCAACTCTTGCACCATTGTTTTGTCTTTTTCTGGATTGATTACGATTGTGCTTCCGAAAGCCTAGATGTTGATTTTCAAGACATTGGAAAACAATGGAAAACGGTTACCAACAGAACATGCAAAACAACTCCTGAGATCTCAGCACCTTCATCACGCATTATCTCCAGACTTTTAGAACTGTTAATGCTGTCATACTTTTATGTACTCTATCCAATGTTGCAGGAGGACCTGAACACCACCTCGCACCCGACTGAAGAGCTGATAGAGAAGAGACAGATCCTGAATTCTGTTCTCATCCAGCAGGTGAGTCAGCCCTGGAAGTTTCCAACAACAGAAAGTCAGAGGTCAGAACTCCAGCTGCTTTTATATTTTCAAGATAGTTAGATATCAAATGCTAATGCCTCTCATGCATGGGTTTATAGAAAGTATTTAGTGTTGTGTACCTTTTTGCAGAGTAGCTGTGAGATGTTCACCCAGCAGCTGCTTCTCCACAGTGGCAATGAGTGGTTTTCTGAGCAGGTGGAAAACCCCCCAAAAACTCAGGTTACAAACCAATCTGTGTCAGCGTTAAATTGCAAACTGAACACTACAGTTTAACACTCACTGTGTGCTCTGGTCTAGATATGTGATGACTCTGTCGGCCTCCTCCTCCAAGCGTTTGTTGACATGATGGAGATATTCTGGTACCTACAAAAAAGGGAGGAAAGAAGTGAAAATTGAAACCATATTGCGCCCAAAAACAACATTTCATATGCACCTTAAGAGACTGCTTTTCTCCAATACAGCTGAATTTTCATACAGTATTTTTCAAAACCCAGGTTACAAAAAGCTATAAAATCAAATGAAGAACATGGGGATAGTGAAAGACATTAACAGGACCAGAATAAAATAGATAAAACAAATTCCAATAATATAAAACAAATAAAGAGACAATTCAAGTAAAATCAAGTAAAAACACAAAAAACAGGATAAGCTCTCAGATAAAAACATGTTTAAAATTTGTAAGTTTGGGGTTAGCAACATATAGTTTAAACAATATCGTTTGTGGTGCTGTTGAACTGTACTGCATTATCACACCTCTCTAAAAAGGTTTCAATAAAAACTCAACATTATAACCTTCATGAGGGTAGGATTTATTGCAGGACTGCTGTATGTGACTGCATTCGTTTTAGCTAGGTGGACCTAATAAACTGGCAACTGAGTGTAAAGGCCTGGACAGAAAACAAGAGAGCCTGCAACCTTCATGATGACAACTGCCTCGGAGCTAAGTATCGCACTTTGTTTGAATGTAAGAATTTAAACATAGTGAGTAACTATTAGCATCAAGATTTAATAAGCTATTTGTATGAACAGCTTAATCTTGATTGTGCATATAGCTTTGTTAGAATCCCTTAAGCCACAGTACCTCAAAAACAGATACCCATTTTACTTTAATGTTCACAAAAACAAATGTTTCGACAACTTGTAGGAAAACTTCAAACTCTAAGACAATAAAGAGTGAAATGACAATATGTCTCAATCCAATGTGTCAGCTGCTGTACTTAATCAAGCAAAAGCTTTTACAGCTGAGATAAAAGAAAACCTTCACTCAAAACACACAATTTATTCACCTGAAGCTATGTGTTTGTATGACGGAGTTCTTGTTGTGTGTGGTTTTGTCTGAATTTCATTCTGAGGTACTGAAATCAAGACCTGATGTTGCAATTTATGCTTTAGATGCATAAATATTTGCTCTGTGAAATAACAGTGCAGACACTGGACATAAACAGTGTAATCAGACTGTACACCAACAAACAACAAAATGGTCCCAGAGAACGAGGGTTACATAAATCACCTCTCTCTCCTGCATCAGCCTCTGTCCCTCTGCAGCGTACAGTCGATTAGTTTCCTCCAAAAAGCGTTGCTCAAAGGAGTCTTGATAAATCTGTCAGGGACGGAGAGAACGCATGTTTCATTAAAGCCATTTGTCAACAGGAAAGCAACAGCTCATCACACCCCTGTGCAGATGATAATCTCAAACAACACACTATTCTTGTAGCAGAAGGGCACAGATAAAATCCAGGCCGTCAAATACAGATTCACTCTGTGGATCATCATTAAAATAATAATGAAATGGTCAGTTACCTGCAGGTCAGAGAGCATGCTCAGCAGGCTCCTCAGCAGACTGCGGTCTATTGCCTCCCCGTTTCGCTCCCTCTCAATGAGCAGCAGAATCCCGTCGATGGTTTTACTCTGGACCTTCAGATCACTGATGATGTAGAACCTGAACAGCTCCAGACCCATGTCCCTGCAGACCAGAGCAGCTTGTTCAACACCCACTTTCACAGAAATCAGCCTCATACTGTTGTAGAACAGTTGACAACAGTGATCACTCACCAGATTGATGGCAGCATTGAGTTTTGTAAAACATAGGTGCGGTCCAAAAACAAAAATATACTCCTAATCATGATCTGTGAAACAATGGCAAACATTCACAATTAGAAATATGCACTAACAACATTTGTTAACAATTCTCTTGTTTGATTCAAATTAAAAAAGGGGCATTCTACTGATTTTGCACATGAAGATGAGTTTACTCGTCACAAGGAGTCCTTCGCAGTCTGTGAAAACACATCTTGTATAATGTCTTCTGTGGCTCTGAAGGAGCTTCCTAAAGTCTGAGAAAATAACCCTGATCCTGAATTGGGTTTGAGACTTAAAGCAGGCCTGTATTTCAAACTGGGCTGTAGGAGTTTGAAAGATATATATGATTCCATGAATATCGCAATTATCTTTGTTGGTCCCAGGTGACATGCTGATAGATTAAACTACAAACCCAAATTTCACACTGACAGTGACTTTTCTGTTGAAAATAGGATTTGTGTGTGTGTCTGTGTGTGTGGGGGGGTCTTGCATATGTCGGGCCACGTCGCTACATGAATTTCTTGAGCTCTCGTTTTTTGATTATAGTACACTGGTGGAGCAGCTCTTGGCTAAAGTTTGAACAGGCAAGACTATCCTTTTTTTAATATGTTTCTCACAAGTCCCCCATCTTTATGGAAGTGCATCACTAAATCAGTACCCCTTTAAATGTGAAAATTAAATAAACAAATTGCATGGAAAGTGATGTGGATATGACAAGAACCACTTGACTTATTAAAGTTATAAAACATACCATTTGTCTGCAGTGATCCTGCCAGCACTTGTCAATTTTCTTTAGGAAAAGCACACTGTCCAGGGCATCCGTACGAACAACGTTAAGGCAAAAGTGGGATTTCACTCAAGAGCTTTACTGCAGTGCCACTGCATGACCAACACTAGGCTATGCATAATTAATAAGTGGTAGGATCCTGTGACAGAAATTGAAGGTACATAGAAAGTGTAAAGGATATTCTCTGAATTGATCAATTTGTGCCTTGATGTGGTCTTCACACACAGCCCTCAGCTGTTTGTAAAGCTTGGCAGATATCTTATGGGAGCACAGGTTCTCAACAGCCTGCGGGGACAAAACAAAAGTGTCAAAAAGGACCATTTCTATGTCATGAAGGGCATGAACACAGTGAGCTCCCTCTGAGAGGACAACGGGTCCGTGTGATACCTGGTAGAGCTCCTCTAGATTGTACTTGATTGAAGTGCTGTTCTGTATGGCCTCGACCGCCTCCTTCAGCTTCTGCCACGTCTCCTGTGTGTAGTTCTCCGGCAATTTGGGCTTTTCTGTGTGAGCGAAACAAAACACAAACAGTTCTGATAACACCGTAAACTTCAGCAGGCCCTGAATGACGAACAGTGGACCTCCCTGGACAATTATGCTGTGTCACCAGTGTCAGCTCTGCTGTCATTATAGTACACTGGTGGAGAAGCTCTTGCCTAGTAGACACTGTTATTGCTGCAATGCAATAACAGCAGTTTTTGCAATAACTACTTAACCTTAGATATTCTATATGTACGCGCTAAACTTGGCAGGTATTATGCACCTTTTAAATGGAAAGAAGTGCAAACTGCCATCAAACTAGATTCTTTCATTCTTCTAGGAGAGTTTTACCATGTGATGTTTTTTTATTCCTCCTTTAATTGTGTCAGTTAGCTTTATTTGTTGATGGATTGATGGTTGTTTTAATTGTTGTTGGTGTGTGTTTAAATATTGCTAAATTACATATAAAATAATCAAACTGCTGTTATGCATTACACCAGGCCCAATCTTTATATGTGTCAAACAAACTTTAATAAGTAATTCTGTTTGTTTTTAATTGTTACTTACAGAAATTTGAGGAACAATAACATGAGACCAAATCATCTCAATACGACTTTGCAAAAAAATGTGATAAACAATAATATTAAATTATCACCAAGCCTCAGTCTTTTTATAGTCTTATTAGCAATTCCTAAGAGGATTTTTAGAACTTATTTGACACTTATTTAAGCAATGAGTTCCCTCTGAATTTAGTCAAGTTTGACAAGATTCATGACATTTTTGACACATTTCTTAATTTGTTGGACACATCCATTGTTCACTGACTCAGATCAAGTTTATGATATTTTAGCATTTTAACTGTAATGCAGCCTTTAGGGGCAAGAAAAGACTGTGTCACATCCCAATTTTACAATACTGGACAATATCACGGCGCCTGGGGACCTGTTAGCAGCTGAGTTTAACTTGTATATTGCTGTCAGTGAATGTTTTGGGATCTTGAATCACATCATCCACCAGTGTATCTGCTACCTTTGAAGTTCTTGATGACTAGTTTCTTGGCTGCACCGGGTTTACTGTTGGAGAAGGTACCGGTGCCTGCGGTTTTCGTCAGTCCGTTTGCATGGTGCCCCACACCACCGGGCAGGAACACGGCTTTGCTTTTGTTATTAGAGCACGAAGCAGCAACGGCGGCGGCAGCAGCAGCAGCAGCCTCCTCAGCCATTTTCGCATCCAGTCCAATGAAATCCACTGAATCCTCAAACCTCAACTTCTTCTGAATGTGCAGCGGAGTGGGAGAGCAAGAGGAGGAGGAAGAAGAGGAAGAGGAATTCAGGGTCTTGGGAGGCGAAGAAGAGATCGTGTCAGTAGTGTCTTCCCTCTCTGAACCGTTTATTTTCCTCTTCTTCGGAGATGTGATGCTGCCGCTTTCGTTTTTGACATCAGTAGCCGCTGGTCTAGCCTCCTGGGTTGGCGGTGGTGGGGGATTAGGGGAAGATAAACCTGTTGGAAACATGAAAAAACGGGAATACTAATTCTTAACAGCCAGTCTTCTGATCCGAAACTTCCAGGCTTGCCGGGGCTCAGTGTCCGGGAGCTCTATGTTAACACGGAGAGGTTTTACCCCCAAAAATCCTTTATCCAGTATAAAACAGGCAATAAATTGTAAACTACACAGCTCCACTTGAATCTAGCCTGGTCTATTTCTTGCTTTCTTGTTATTGCTGGCAGAAGAAGAAAGATGGTTGGCTATTGCTTCCTCTTTTCGCCTCGCTTGTCTAACCGCGTTGTAACGTTACAGTCGTTCCTTGGGAGCGATTGTGTGAAGCGGCCGTTAAAGAAAATTATTTAGAGAAGAAATGTAGCTACGGCAACAAAAAAAGGCTCATGATAGTAAAACATCCGTTGGTAAACACGGGAAAATCGCTCATAAAAGCTAGTCGGTGACCCCACCGGAAGTACTTTGTACAAAAGTACTTTTTGCACAAGCATGTTTTTTTTTATATATCGACTCCAGCGCTGTAACTGTTCTGGCCACAAGATGGCGCCATGGCAACGCTGTGGACATCTTTAAGGTCATGAATTTACCAAACATGAATGAATAATGGAATGTAACAGTTGCCCAGTTATTAGATTGATATTTACTATCTCGGAAATATTTTTTACATTACATTACATTTCTTACAATCCCTAAATACTCTCATTGCTCCATATTTTATATCCCATGTTATATAGCCATCTAGTTCCATATCTTCTACTAGGCCTATGTCATTGTTCAAGTTCAAAGTTCAAAGTTTTTATTTGTCACGTGCAGTCAAACAAGTATAACAACAGTGAAATACTTTTTCTGGAAGGTTCCTAGCCTGTGCTATACAACATATAACATATATAGGACAAGATAATAAATATGGATAAAAATAGACATGTACCAGACCTTATGTAAGCTATTTCCTATAGTGCAATCAAGTTGAACAATTATATGTACATGGTTTTAAATTTGCAAACAATATATATTAAAAGTAGTCCTGTGCATAGTGCAAGATGCCAGATGTGGGACTGAGTTCACTCTGTCTGTAAGTGGTGTGTGTGGGTGTATAGAGAGAGAGTTCTCTGAGAGGAAGAGATGGGTGTGCAAGAGAGGTAGAGAGGGGGAGAGAGGGGAGAGGGGCAGGGGGTGGTAGTAGGTAGTCTATCAAATTATTGCTGTTTAAAAGTAATTGCTTGAGGATCAAAACTCCTCCTGAGTCTCTCAGTCTTTGCTTTGTGGCTACAGAGGCGCTTTCCAGACCTCAGCATTGTGAACAGGCCGTGACCGGGATGGTTGGGGTCTTTCCTGATCCTGACAGCCTTGGATTTGCACCTCTTGTAGTAAATGTCCTGCAGGGTTGGAAGAGAAGACCTGATGGTGCGCTCTGCCGAACACACCACCCGCTGTAGAGCTTTCTGGTCCTGCACGGTACAGTTCCCATCCCAGACGGTGATGTTGTAGGTCAGGATGCTCTCAATGACTGAGGTGTAGAATAGTTTTTGAATGTGCTGTGATGCTTTGAACTTCCTGAGGTGGTAGAGGCGCTGTCTGGCCTTGCTAACTAGGAAGTTTATGTGGGTGTTCCAAGTGAGGACCTCAGTGATATGAACACCAAGATACTTGAGGCTGCTGACTCTTTCCACTGGGGTCCCTCCGATCTGTAGAGGGGTGTAGCTTCCCTGCTGCCTCCTGAAGTCCACCACCAGCTCCTTGGTTTTGTCGACGTTCAGGGAGAGGTGGTTGTTCTGACACCACAGCGACAGACTGTCCAGCTCGTCCAAGTAGGTCCGCTCATCGCTGCCGGAGATCAGGCCCACCACCACTGTGTCGTCTGCAAACTTCACAATGGAGTTGGTGGCGTGTGTTGCCACACAGTCAGAGGTGTAGAGGGAGTACAGTAGAGGACTCAGTACACACCCCTGTGGGGCCCCCGTGTTGAGTGTGAGTGTGTTGGAGAATGTGCTTCCCACTCGCACTGTCTGCAGTCTCCCTGTTAAGAAGTCCTGGACCCAATTGCAGAGGGAGGTGTTGAGTCCCAGATCTTGGAGTTTGGATGACAGGATGTGGGGGACTATGGTGTTAAATGCTGAGCTGTAGTCAATGAACTGTAGTAACATTGTTACTACATTTGCTTTTGCATATTCATAGATATAGATATTTTTCTGTTGCCTAAATCTGCTTTTTCAAATGTTCCTATTTTCTAAACATATTTTTTCTCTCCTTTATTGTACTGTATATATTTTTCTTTAGTTTTAAATTCTTCTATATTTCATTATACCTGCACTATGAGCAGGCTAGAACATTTTACTGCACAACGTACCGCAATGTAATATTTATGTGTGAGGGTTGTTGTGAGGACTTTAAATGTTATGGTATGGTCTGTATTAATCTATGTACACAAAGGATGAGAGAGCCGGGGCACAAGCATTTCACTTTACTTGTATATGTGACAATAAAGTTGAAGATAAAACTTGAACTTGTAATGTGTATGATTGTGTATATGACAAAAAGAATGTGAAATACAATAGCATAAAGCTTTGTGATGCACTGTTACAAACACGTCAAATATATGTCGTATAAATATACTTAGATTTAAAATTGATATATTACAGGTGTGATTATTGCTGACTGATTAAGGAAACTTCTCCCACTCATTCTTTCAGTGTACTAATTACTCCAGGGTATTTTGCATTGATTTAGAAAACCTTTTGACATGGACAGTTGGCACTGGTATATAATGGAACGTTGCCCGAAACATTGTTTTATTTTCAGCACAAAATTATAGATAAAAGAATGTTATTTGTAGTTAAGTAAGTGGGAAATATCATATTCACATTTGGGTAATGGCCAAATTCCAAGCCGTTTTTCCCCCCATTTTTTTAAAATAATGAATTTAAATGTTACAGCAATACTGTATGCACAATCAATAGTCTAGTTTAAAAAAACAGAACATTTTAGTTCCATCTACATATAAATTGCACACATATCTTGTGATGTGTTTGATTTATCTAATCCATGATCTAAAAAAAAAACTGCGTTGTCACTGGCGCTACATGCGAGTTTTGTTCGACTTATCATTTGTTAATCTGTCTGTGAAAGATAAACAGCCTCAGTGTCTGACTGTGGGTTTTGTTCAAGGATGTAGGCTATTATATAAGAAATTATACATCCATGGTTTTGTAAGCCCGAATATTTCAGTTACAGAAGTTACCTAGGCGACTGGAGAGGAGGGAAGCGCCTATCCTCCTATCATAATCGAATTCGACCTGACCTGCCGTGTAACGTAAACAGCCGTCGTAAAATGACGCAACCCTTATGCCGCTGGCCCTCCACTACGAAACAGGCGTGGAATTACAGTAGCGTTACTTGACAGATGACTTGTATTTTGTTATTTACTTGTGTTTACCATATCCAACCTGGTTCAGTAAGTGTGGGCAAGTTTTGTCACAATTGAGGAACGCGGTAACAGTGACCAACGAGGATGTTTAAAAAGTACGTTGCTGACTATTTCCATGTTGTAACGTTAGCTAAACACAGCTAGTTGGCTAACGCTAACTGATTAGCAATCGCGTCTTCGAGTGTGTTGTGGTCTCATGTTCAATTAATAAGACGAGCAGAGATGAGTTCTGATGTTTTGTGAGATCCTCTGTTATTATTGATTAGATCAGGCCTGCACCGACCAGAAAAAAATCTATGTAAATTTGTCAGTGTTGTGTGACCTCAAGATAATTAATTCACGTTTCTGAACTTTTTGATGGAAATAAATTACAACATGCTATTTATTCCCTACGACTGAAATTGGATTATCTTCTCAATATATCGGCATACTGTGGGTCTATGTTGATATTGGCTTTAAAAAGCCATATTGGAAATAAACCAACATTGTTGACTGCCAATATTTCACAGTGTGAAATAAGCTGTATGTTTGTAATATATTTAGGCCTATTGTATAATACAATTAATGCACCTGTCAAATTAAAAGTACAAAAATAGACTTAAACTTTGTTGCAAAAAAGATTTATCTGCATTTGTACTTAAAAAAAAAAAAAAAAAGATTATATAAAAAGCAGTTTTCTGTTTCAGATTTGATGAGAAGGAAAATGTGTCAAACTGTATCCAGCTGAAAACATCAGTGATCAAGGGCATCAAAAATCAGCTGTTGGAACAGTTTCCCGACATCGAGTCATGGCTCAATCACATAATGCCAAAAAAGGACCCTGTCAAAATAGTGAGATGGTATGGCTTATGTTTCTCATCAAGGTTCTCACATGCAATGTGTTTTCAGTATAGTGGATTTTCTTCTACAGTTTTTATATTTATATTACTCCTCCCACAGCCACGAACACATTGAAATCCTGACAGTGAATGGAGAACTGCTCTTCTTCAGACAGAGAGAAGGACCGTTCTACCCAACCCTCAGACTGTTGCATAAATGTAAGATCTTCTAAGATTATTATTAATTATTATTACCCAAAAGATCTCTGTCGTTTGAATTTCCTCTCACTGATAAGAAACCCTTTTTCTTTTCACAGATCCTTTCATTCTTCCACACCAGCAAGTAGACAAAGGGGCCATTAAATTTGTCCTAAGTGGAGCCAATATCATGTGCCCGGGGCTTACGTCACCAGGCGCTAAACTGTACCCAGCTGGGGCTGACACAGTAGTTGTATCCTTTTATAAACGATGCTGCACATGGAAGCTGTTTGATGTTAACAATATATAAGTGAAACTGTCCTCTGCTGTAGAGTTAAATATTTTTTCAAACCTAACCCCTTACCCATTTTAAACCACTTACCTATGAGTTTGTCTTTAACAAGTGGATGCAGGCCATAATGGCAGAGGGGAAACAACATGCACTTTGTGTTGGCGTTATGAAGATGTCTGCAGAAAGCATGTAAGATTTTTTCCTTACATTTTACAGAAGCAAAAGTTTCCATTCTGTTCTGCTGCTTTTATGATGCCTGATCTTAATCTGTCTTTGTCCTTGGCAAACAGAGAAAAAGTCAACAAGGGAATTGGAATTGAGAACGTGCACTACCTGAATGATGGATTGTGGCACATGAAGACGTATAAATGATGACGTCAACACCTGCAACGCCTGCCCCCGCTCTACCGCTACCCCCCGGAAAGTGTGGAGCTCTCGACAGCGAGGCATGAGCTGCCAGTTTACCTTCGGACTTAGCTGTGTAACCTGCTGGAAGCTTTGAATCAATCGCCATTATGCACAAATAAAAAAGATCTTGCTTTAAACCTTGATCTCTGTATGCATTGGATCCAATTAATCACATGGTAAACACCCTTGTGTACCAAATACGTCAGGCTAACCTTGGTCAACTGGTTCTCACATTGTGTAGTAATGATGTAGCTGGTTAACTCAATACAGGATGGGAACATATTTAAATGACAGGAGTGGCAGGTTTACAACTTTTATTCAGCTCCTCCAGTGAGTAAAGCTTGGCAGTGCTTGCTGTCTTTTAAAGGACTTTTGAATTTTAGAGGTTAGACTGTTTAATATTTTGTCCACCCCATTTATAATCAATGAGGACATCAATGAGAGCTACAATATTTTATTTTCTTACCTGACAGCAGGAAAACATTAATATACATTATGTGTTAAGAAACAACATAGTGGTCACCAGTGTTCCCAATAATCAAGGCAGGATATAAAATGGTGGCCAGTTTGTCTGCAATACATTCACAGTTCTATGTAAAAATTGCTCAGCCTAACAAAGTCCTTTAACTGTACAAGTATTTCCCTTGACCAAACATCATTCACAGTATGCTTGACAAGATATACACCATTAACACTTGGAAAGCTGCCAGCGCTCTTCTGTATGTGTACTTGCACACTGACAACTTTCATCCGCATTACCACCTTTCAACAGTCCTCGTTGAATCATTCAACACCACAAAACCACATTAAGTTTAATGAGAAATTAATTTTCCTTACTTTTATTATCCAAAAGTAGTAATAATATTAACTGAATCACCTGGTCAGTCTGACACCCACATGGTTATAAAATGATGAAAACGTTTTTTTTTGGTTTTTTTTTTTTAAATGTGTGACAAATATACTTTAACCATCATGCAACTCTGACGTATATTATTTTCCATTCAGCTGTGAAGGCCAACCCATCATATGTAGAGACAAAAGAGCATAATGTGACTAGACATGCACTTCCACTTAGAGCTGGGATGGACCGTGACATGTTTGACTCAATATTGTTTATTGGTGCTTCCATACAATCTTTAAATCAGTTGGGTGATGTATTCTCAGAGATAAAAAAGAAGTTGTTCATAATACGGTTAAGATGGCAGAGCACTTTTAACAGTTAAATAATTTCAGAAACTTGTCATTTTCAGAAAAGAGTATAACCTAATAACCAATGCAGCTTTAAGACCACAAAAAGACAAAGATTTAAGATACATAACAATATTACAATAACCCAAACTTCCAGATAATCTTGTTTCACGTTTGATCATTTTCCCCACTCTATCTTCATTCAAAAGAACGGCACACCCATCGACTGTCTACCTACACCACAAAAGAATGGGGTGCTGATTGTGCCAAGTGCAAGAGGTACAAATATACATAAATTATTCCCACCAAGTATCCAGTTTTACAAACAAAACCACCTCCCCAAAGTTAGGTTTGCCATCATAGAAGCAAAACATTTAAAATGCCACATCCAGCTTGAAGGAATGAGTCTCTAGTCGTTGTCCGAACCTTCAGGAGGGTAAAATACTAATGAGTCATGAAAATCGTGGCCAAAAGGACGAAGTCTGTAAACTCCAAACATCATAACCTGCATTTGACTCGGTGACATCCCATTGAATGTGACTGCCAAGTCAGAGCAGCAACCCTTCACTACATTAGTGGGGTTGTCCTTCATGCTGTCCGTTATCAGACTGTCCACACTCTTGCTGTTGAACAGGCCCTTTCCGTGTGAGTCTTCTCCATTCTCTGCAAAGACACCCGTATATTTGAGACACACGGCCAGCTGCTTGTCCTCACTCAGCTTCCACAGGGCACGTCCTCTTTCTGGACATTTGTCTTCATCCTTGAACACATGCACTAGCCTTTTCAGCGCTTCATGACTCAGAACAATGCCACTATCATATGCCACATACTCAAGCTCCCCTGACTTCATAGCGTTACCCAGGTAGAAGGGCTCGCTGGGATCCTTTGCGAGCACCAGGTATTTGAGGTTCTCGATGATGGCAAATGTGGTGGGTTGTGCCACAAAGAACCAGCGCAGGTCTCCGGCGTTCTCATAAGCATGCTTCAGAGCTTTACGTAACCTTGCCCAGTCATCTTTTTCATTCAGGTCTATCGCCTCAAGTGCCTTAGAGGACTCAGAGGTGTAAAACACAGCCTTGTCACAGTGTTTGCTCCAGGTGTCGACTGCAGTGGCCCAATAAAGAAGGATCTTGGGCTGGACCATGATGACACAATAGACCTGGACTTGACTGCTCCACTCCTGCACCTGACTGACAGAGAGGTGTGTCAGCTCATCTTTACTCGGGGCCTTGACGTGGTGATGATGATGGTCCTCTGTCCTGGACTCCATGCCAGGGCTGAAATTACCCAGGAGCGACAGCACCAAGCAGAAGAGGCCTCCCATGACCACCCCCTTCATGAAAGAGCCTCCTTCAGAAAACATTTTGGCAGCACACTGGATAAGAGAAAAAAAAGCATTAATGTAGCTGTTGAGAAATGGTACTCAGTAGTATCTTATTTAGAGCTGAACCGATTATTTGATAAATTGATTACAAAGCTATTTTGATAATCGATTAATTGTTAGTCATTTTTCAAGCCAAACATGACCCATTTCCAGCTCATCAATGCTTTAGGAAACTGTGATGGGCACTTCTCACTATAATTCGACATTAATCGATAAATCTGCAGAATAATTGATTAAGGAATATAATTATAGTAAGTTGCAGCCTTTATCCCGTTTGTAGAGAAATTATTCATTAGAAGGCACAAAATGTGACTGAAAAATAAAGCAGCTGGTCACGTCTCGACCCAAAAACATTCAACAGATGAGTTACTTTTATTATTTTAGAAATATTGCAAAAATCACTTCAATTCTGAGTTTTACAGACACTGAAACCAATGTACACGCTTTCATGTCCTCACGTTTAAATTACTGTAATGGTCTCCTCCTAGAAGCATAAATCAGACAACTCACGGACTCTAAACTGTCCTGAATGTGGCACGTAGACTACTAACAAAAATATATTTACACTGTCTACGTTTGTTACTGAAACTAATATATCAGAGACTTGTCATGATGTATGTTTAAAGGAAAGAAACACCACTCGTTATCATATTTATAGAGAAATACTACGCGACGAGGCACGAAACGAAAGATAAGCAGTTAGTAAGGTCTGAGTTGAAAAACAAACAGTTGAGCGTTTCGATAAAACATTACAGACCTCTGTCTTATTTAACCTCATTTTAACGTCGACATTTAAATGAGCATTACTGAACAGCTAAAATTAACGTTAGCTAACTTCTTAACATACCGGGGAGTTAAAGCGAAATCTGTCAAAAGCATAACTACCAACTGCTAGCCAACTGCTGAGCTAACAGTTAGCTTCCTATCCTCAAACCATTAAACTACACGGCTAACTCGGGGGTCTTCTTAGCAACATAAATATAACAAATAAAGAGCATTTACTGTACCTAGCTAGGTTAATGTTGCCGTGCCAGGTGGTGCTCCTGCCCTCGCTTGTCTTTCGGCTCCCACCTCTCCGGTTTGGTGAGTAAACACCGTCAGCAGGTCAGTAAATTAACAACTAGGTAGGTGCATAGTTCGTCTTCTTCTTCTTCTGTTTCTTGAGGTTTTATGGCAGTTGGCAAACAACGGTATGGCGCATTACCGCCACCAACTGGTATGGAGTGTGGATCTTGCTCTAACTATACACCAAATTAAAAAAATAAGAAAAAAAAGGAAATTATATTCTCTCTATTAGGTTTGTTCTCCTATGATATTGAAACAAAAAGACAGTAATACCCCTAACTGTATATAAAAATAAAATGCTACTTACTGTACACATTGTACACAGGATTTAATATTTAATAATATTAGTCACAGCCAGGGGCCACTTTCCTGCAGAGCAAGTACTTTTACTTTTCCTTTATTTGTCAAAAGCATTTGACACTATTAATTTTGAAATTCTTCTAACCAAATTACAACATTATGGTGTCAGAGGCACAGCGCTCAGTTGGTTCAGAAGCTATATGTATGGGAGGGAGTAATATCTATATGTAAATGGTCACAAATCTTTAAGTAAAACCATTGGATATGGGATTCCCCAGGGATCCATTTTAGGGCTGCTCCCCTTCATACTGTATATTAATGATTTTGTGAATTCCTCTAGCATTCTATACAAAGTATTGTTTGCTGATAATACAAATTTATTCTTATCACACAAAAATTTAAATGATCTGCAAAACTATCTAAATGAGGAACTGATTAAGGTGGATACATGGTTGAAATGCAATAAATTATCCTTAAATATAAGCAAGACAAACTTTATTGTCTTTCGCTCTAATAGAAATTGAAATTATGTTGAACATGTTTGTATTAAAATAAACAGTCGGGCTATTGAGAGAGTGAAGTCCACTAAATTCCTAGGGGTACATATTGATTAATTTTTTAACTTTAAGGGCCTCATTGATGAACTGACGAAAAAATTGTCCAAATATGTTGGCTTATTAAGTTGAGGCATTTTCTTCCACTTAAAGCACTTTTAACCTTATATCAGTCTTTATTTGAGCCTCATATTAATTATTGTAATGTTATATGGTGCAATACCGTTCCTAGCTATCTTAAAAAACTTTAAATTCTACAGAAGAAAGTTATACGTGCCATATCATGGTCCAAGGTAAATGCTCCCACGGACCCTCTTTTCTACAACTACAGTCTTCTGAAGCTTACTCAGTGTAACATCCTCCACAATGCTCGTATGATGTACAATGCTATATATATATGTGCTCCAGGATAGACTTTGGGACCTTATTCTGATTTACTTTCCTTCACATACATATAAGACTAGGAAACAACATCTTATAAAGGGTAAAACACATAAACTTAAATGTACGAGCCTTAGTGTGGTTTGCAGAGGTCCACAGGTTTGGAATGAAACTGATAACACCATAAAAATGTCTCTATCTGTATCTGTTTTCAAAAAGCACTTAAGGCAACAGTTACTACTAAAATATGTTAAAGCTTGAATGCCCTAAACGGCTGGGGACTCCTAAGCTAATTATTCTACTCTGAAATCTATTTAAACTGTATTATAATTTTGATGTCTCTATTTATTGCATTTTACCTATTAAATGTTTCGACTGATGGAATAAATATCTTGGAACCATTTAGTAGTTTTAAAGGTAAGGATTAGGTTAGAGTTAAATTTTATTTAGAAAATGTATATTTTAAATATTATCTGCTTAGTGTTTGGACCCCTATTCTCAAGCTGCAGATAGCTTATCAGGGTGTCCCATTTCACATATCCTTATTATGTCTTGTATGATTGTATTTGTATTGTATCTGTTTTGTGAATAAACATAATGATGATGACTTTTGATGCTGTAAGTAAATTTTGCTTCAATACCTCTCTACTTAAGTGGGATTTTGAATGTAGGATGAATTTAAACCTTAAATTTTCATTTCTCATGATTCTCACGATCAACACATCAACATAAATACTGTGTGGAATTTTCACCATGATGGTATGTTATTGTTTGTTTCTTTTTCCAAATGAGTAATGTGTCTACGTGACTGATATGTCAGTTTTAAAGTCACTGCTTGACCTTAAAACCAAACTCTCATTGATTGCTCTGCAGCCAAATGTATTAAATGTTGTTGTTTTCAACTGCAATTTCAGAGACGTGGAGACAAGCTTATAAATCACCTGATGCCACGTACACTCATCTGAAGAACATTAGTGACCTTTCAGTTTGACAAAAAGCCCTGTGGCCCAAAGCCTCCTCAAGCAGCCGAAAACTCGGCTTGTTTTGATGTTTTATATTTTTAGTAACAAATACTCCTGAGTTTCTGTTCTGTTTAAGCCTTTGTGAAATAAGTAGCCTAATTAGTTGTTAAAACTCACACTGTAATTTTCTCCCGAAGCACTCCTAACACAGCATGTCATCTTTAAAATTTGTTCTTAATAATTTTAGGAAAAGTGCAGTTTTTCCAGCTCAAATTGGCTCTTCATCAGGTAAAGAGGAATTCAGGGCGCAACACTTCTGAGTTAAGAAAAGGCTTCTTTCCTGCAGCCATCAGGAGTGTCTGATCTCTGTATATCCTTGGCATTGTCTGGCCCTTGTCTTCAGTGAATCCTCTGCACTGCCCTGTACAGTACATTGCATATTTTCACTATATTTGACATTTGTACATTTTACTTTTTTACATATATTTATAATCAGGGCCGTTTCTTGCTATATGCGGACTATGTGGTTGCATAGGGCCCCCAAAGCCACCAGGGGGCCCCCAAGCTGCCATTTTAGCCATTTTTTTAATTTTTAAGAAATTAAAATGACCGGTCTCTCTTAGCCAAGCGCCCTCGTATGTTGAGTGAAAACACCTATATGCTAAAAAAAAAGATATATATATTTCACAAAATATGGGCCCCCTAACAACATTTTGCATAGGGCCACCACAAAGCTAGAAACGGCCCTGTTTATAATTTTTGGGATGCCGGCTGTTTGTCAGTTGGTGGGTCACCACTTTCGTATAAACTGAAATATGATGGATTGCTATGAAATGTGTTGTAGATATTATGGGGCCCAAATGATGTATCCTATTGACTTTGGTGATCTCCTGACTTTTTCCTCTAGGGCCACCATGAGGTTGACAGTTGTGGTTTTTACTAAAATGTTTCAGTAACTGTCGGTGAATTGCAATAACTTTTCATCTAGCGCCATCATCAGGTTTGCCCAATATTTTGGTTTATGACCAAATGCCTGCAAAACTAATGACATTCCCATCAGCCTCAGCTGTGGGTCGTGTTTAGTGCTAATTAGCAAATGTTAGCATGCTAACACGTTAAACTAAGATGTGTTAGCATTTAGCTCAAAGCACTACTGTGCCTAAGCCCAACAGAGCTGCTAGCATGGCTGTTGATTCTTAGTCTTGTTTATCTCACATTTTTTTATCCTTCATATTTCTTTTTTTGTAATCCTTATTTTTCACACTAGTCTTTTAGAAAAGCCTCTTTAAAAAATATGTTTCATGAAACATCTTCCCCCTAACCCACTCCCCTCCCACCCCAAATCCTGGTCAATAATGCACAGAATGAATGGATGAGAATACAGAGTATTACAAAACTAGAGAAATATCCAACATAAGAGACCGGTCAAGCAGAACTAATACAAAAAAGTAGGTACGCTTGCAATTGTCAATACAGAAAAAGGAAGAAGATATACCAAGTCACATTACAGCTGACAAATAAACCTGAGTCCTTGTTTTTCACATTAATAGATTCAATTTTACATCGTGCCAGAACTTTAGATTTAGTTGGGCCTATATTCAAAGTGCAACGCATGCAGTATATTGAAACTGCAGCAATACACAATGAGGCATATAAAGAATATAAATAGGCATCTTTGCTTTACTCAATAGTTCATTGACCATACAGGGTTATTCAGCATGGTAGCATTGGCTGCTTGTAACTCATGATAAAAAACAACATATTTACCACAATGTGAACTATCAGTCAAAATTAATTGCCTCAGAAATGTTAGTCATTCAACACAAAATGTCGTAGAGACCTGCAGTGACATAGTTCCACAGGCTGTGTGTATCTGTGATCTCAGACATGAGCAATGATACGTTTGAACAGCCCATCACACAGAAATGGTGTCAGACATAAACCATCAGAGCTCTGCTGGACAGCCGCTGATTACTGCTGGAGAGTAAACATTTGTTAGGCCTCTCTGTACAAGCACAGATAGGCTCTGGCTGAATTGACAGGGTCCCCTAAATGGTGTCTATGACGCCTGATCCATTGCGTCAAAACCATTAAGAAGGAGACTGGGTGTGATGATAATGTATTGATCAGATGGTGATGGATGGCCACTGAGGGTATATAAGTGAAGTTCTTTGCCGAGCAGAGGTATAGTCCAGATCTGGCCATCTAAAGACAAAAGCACCATGATTTCTGCAGCTCTGTTTTACCTTGTAGCTGTGATTTGTTCTGCAAGACGGACACACACTCTACCTCTGTACCCTGATACCAGCCTGGAGCCACAGGCAGGTAAGACACATTTTAATTGTTTTCTTCAATTTTACTGAAAGTGTTGGACAATTTTTACCTTTTAAACTAATATTTAACTGCGTACTTGTGAGACATTAGCTCAGTTGGTAGAGCACACAACTTAATGATGAAACACTGTGTTATCTATTCCTGGCTGTGCCAGATAACTCAACCAAACTCTGTTCATATTATTCATAAATTTCCTTCAAGATGACTTAAGTTCTATCTACTGAAATATTCTAATATCCTTTCTTGATAACTCTTTTTTGCATTTCAAGATATGGTTAAAAAAATCCCAAACCACATTTTATAAATTATTCTCCTTTACTAACAGCAAGGGTATTAATGTCATAATGACAGGATAATGAGAGGAAGTTGTTTTATCTCAACAGATTTCATTCAGAAATTAGTGTCAGAGGTGGAGGATGGATCCAACACTGCTGAGGGGGAGCAGAGAGACGTGAATAATCTGTATCCTCTACTGATGCAGCACAATGAAGGGAGAGACTCCTGGAATAAAGGTAAAAACAATACAAACATTGTATTAAATATGGTCACATATGGTCAACATAATGATTTTTTCACCTTCTGTTTTTATGATTTTTTTAAGGGACTAAAGATTCAGCACAACAAAATAAGTTTGCAAACATGGTAAGGCTGATAATCTGTCTCTGCACACTATCTTTATATACTGTATACTGTATAAAAGTTAAGCACTTTTTAAAACAAAGGTACAAAGGGCAATTCAAAGAAGCTGAAAGTGAAATGGCACAGAAAGACTAATTAATGCAGAAATTTGTTTTTAGTGGAGATTTAAAGGAAGTCACTGAGGTAGCAAAATTCATTTCAACAGGAAGGCTGACAATAAATGCATCTCCTTTAGTTTTAAGTCTAGATCCGTGGGATTAGTAGCAGTAGTTTTGCTGCATATGGGCACAAAAGCTTACACATGTATGCTGGAACCAGACAATGGAGTGCTTTAAAAGTAATACCTTAAAGTCAATTCTAAAATCAACTGGAAGCCAAACAAGCTAAAATGGGGTTACATGATCTCTCCGGTCAAAGCTCTGGCTGCAGCATCCTGTAGCGCACCACAGATGAGTTTACAACATATAATTTGCGTCTGCTCTCATCATGTTTTTTTTCTTGTTTTTTAGGTTGAGGACCTCAGAGAAGCTGTCTTGAAGCTGGCAGTGGCCGACAAGTTTCGCTCTCAGGGTTTTCTCAGATCAGAGCAGAACTTGCCAAAAACAAACAAAAGAGGTGAGAGAGTCTTATTGCTTTCTACGGAGCACATGCCACACCTGCTCTTGGTACACTGTCTGTGACGCAGGCTCAAGCATTTCTACCTGAGCTGACATCACATAACAATACCTGACATGATACTTGAGCTGACATTTTTATAAAGCAAGGATCTTATCAGGAGGATGTTTGAACAAGGCTTGTGCCATTTAAAGCAACAGGTAGCAGAGCAGTAGAGTATTACATATTTTATAGAATATTCTGCTCAAGTAGAAGTACCGGATATTTTACTTAAGTTATACTTTAAAAAAAATATAAATAGTTTTATGTGTAAAGAGTAAAATGCTACTTATGATATGTCACAGGAGTTGATAATAAATTATAATGAAATTATGTACTTCAAGTGAAGTCAATTTTATTTATAAAGCACAAATTTCCTTTAGAAGACACTTTCTGTCCTTAGACCCTCGTTTATGATAATAAAAAACACTTTAACAGGGAAAAAAGGTAGAAACTTCCTGAAGAGCAGAGGAAGGATTACTCTTCCAGGATGGACACACATGCAATAGATGTTGTGTATACACAATATATACAGATGTACCAGATTGACAATATTAGGTAAATATCAAAAAATATATGAAGTTAAAGAATTTCAGGCAGAGTGTAAAAAGTGTTTGGACTGAAGAATGTGGATAATTTGTCTCTCTGATGTCCTGACAGCATGTTTCTGGAAATACTGCGTCACCAACTAGAGCCCAGCAGCGGCAGGACATTTGGTGTGATTTGGTCACGGCCTGGTTGGAAACGCCTTCACTCTCCATCGTCCTTTTTGTTTTCCACCAAACAGTATATTCATCGTCGAAACTGGATCAACAGAAAATATATTTTTGAAGCTTTGAATGGTCTTTTTTTGTGGCTGAAAATAAACTTGAATATCAGAAATGCCATTTACGTGACCTGCTTTTGGTTGTGATAAGTTTATAAATGTCTATAATATTTTACTGTATGAGACCTAAAGAAGGATGATGAAATTCAGGATTAGCACACATATAAACCACACAAAGATCAGTATGACAAATGAACTTGATATTTTTTATTAGGGTGACAGTGAGACAATTTACTCATATCAAACTGTAGTCGTACAGGATAAGATACAGAAGTGTATTTCATGTTTTGTGTAAAAATCAACTGTTTGTGAAGGTTTCTGCTCACACTAACACAATCATATATGTTTAAAGAGGGTGTTTCGATCATAGAAAGAATGGAAAATATTTATATTTACACTATAAACAAAAACTCTGCTAAGTTACATCAACAGTCAATTGCACATTTGGCCTTTTCAGTGTGGCATAAACACACCATTTGTCTGTGAGTGACTATGGATAAATAGTCAGTACATACAACCAATAAAACATTTTGCTTTAACATGTCCCAGAGTCTTACTGCAACAACAGGTCAAGGTTGTCAAGGTGGAATAGTGTCTGATTCATTGCCACAGTGCATTATTGTAGGTTTCAGCGCCCTCTACAGATCACCATCTCTGCATCTCTGCATGTTTACACTGGGTGAAAACAGGACTTTAATTACAGAGAATATCAAAGGTTTATTTCCTCTTGTTGGCCACGCTTAAGTAAGCCTTCTCAATTTCAATGTCGGCTGGACACGTCTGTTTGAACTCCTCTCTCTCATAGGCGTTTTGAAGGTATCGCCACACGCCTGTGAACTGGGACGGGATGTCAAAGTCACAGTACTTCTTGGCAGCAACCTGAAATAAATGCAAATGAAGATCAAACTTAAGCATTTTGAGAAACAAAAAGAACACTAGGTACATTAAGATCATAGGTGAAAGAAGTACTCCGATCATCTACTTTACCACTAATTAAAAGTACCAATAAAACAATGTGAAAACACTCAGTTAGAAGATAAAGTAAAATGCATACTGTTATGCACTATGTTATACTGTTTAATATACTTTACAATAATGCATCACATTTTATGCTCGTTGTAGGTTTCTAAAATCCTAATCTGTGAAGTAACTAGTAACCATAACTGTCATATAAATATAGTGGATTAAAACATTACGCAGTGGTGTAAAAGTATAAAATAGTGTGACATTAAAATACTCAAGTAAACTGTAAAAATACTCCTGCAAGTAAAAGTCCTGCATTGAAAATGTCACTTAAGTAAAAGTATGTAAGTACTGACTGAAATGTTACATTTGACATTATTAGATTGCATTTCACTGTTGTAGCTGGTCAAAGTGGATCTATGTAGTTTTAACTACTTTATATACAGTTCAGTAGTTTCATCCAGTGGTTCCCAAACTGTGGGTCAGGCTCCTCCAAAGGGTCACAAGATAAATATGAGGGGTCGTGAGATGATTAATGGGAGAGGAAAGAAGAAAAACAAAGTTTTGATACACAAAATGTGTATTAATCTTTTGGACAAATTTTTACCTTTTTGTGAAATATTGGAGAATTTTACCTCTTTGGGCCTTGAACAGTTAGTTAAATGAAACAATGTGAGAAGTTTAGAGGTGAAATCTCTCTTTGGTGTAACTGCTAACAACTCATAGACATGTGACAAGGGGCCCCACCCAGACATTGTTTATTTTAAGGAGTCACAAGCAAAACAAGGTTGAGAACCACTGGTTGAATCTTTAATAATGTGTTAATGTCGTATTTTATAAGCACATATGTTTTTTTATGTAAAATCTTAATATGAAAAGTAACGAGTAATTACAGCTGTCAAATAAATGCAGAGGAGTAAAAAAGTACAATATTTCCCTCTGAAATGTAGTGAAGTTTAAGTTGGCATATAATGGAAATACTCAGGTAAGTCAAGTATCAAGTACCTCAAAATTTTACTTAAGTAGAGTACTTGAGGACTTTCCACCACTGCCTCCAGACACCTAAGCAGCCAAGCATGTCTGTCCAGAGTGGTGACATTTTGCACAGGAAGACTAAGATTTACTCTACAGGCCAAAAGAACAAAAAAACCCTCCACTATACCAGAGACTACCCCAAAATGATGCACCGTCTCACCCTGATAACGTGCAGTTTGGGCAGCAGGTTGCAGTCAGCTAAAGTGAGGCGGTCGCCGTCCAGGAACTTCCTCTTGGAGACGGTGATGGTTTCTCTGGAGTTGTGGTCAATCTCCTCGGGGAGGGGGGAGTTCAGGTAGTCATCCAGGCGCTTGAACTCCCGCAGCAGGTTTTTCTCGTGGACTGGAGAGTCAGAAACACAGAGATAAATGGTGCAAAGTAACTACAGGTAAACTGTAAGGTAATTATGTGTTGTATTTAAATACAGCTTTGAGATACTTGTATTTTACGTAAGTGCTTCCATGCTGCGTACTTTATACATGTACTCCACTACATTTATTTAACAGCTGTAGTTACTTGTTACTTACCTACTTATTATATACAAAACCTATGATAAGATTATAAAATATAATGCATTGCAATAGGTTAATCTAACCAAACAGAGTAGAAGTGAAAATCAGCTTCACCTCAACCAGCTACAACATAAAATGCTGCGTACACATCAAAGTATCACTAGTAATGATCCAATAGTATAATAGATCATAATATAAGGAGCCATTTTTCTGGATATTGAGTACTTAAGTAAAAGTATCAATTCCATAGTGTAAATCTAAGCTGTTACAAGGATTCAAATGATTTCTTAAGTAAAAGTACAGAAGTATTATCAGCTAAATAAAAGTTCTCATTATGCAGAATAGCCCCATTTTGAGTGTTTCGATTCTAATATTACATTATTGGATTATTGTCACTTATGTATTAGCATGTAAACATTTTAATGTTGTAGCTGGTTGAGCTAACTTTCACAACCTTATATACCTGTTGGGTTGTTTAGTCTATAAAAAGTCTATATATTTTGTAGATAAAATCTTAATCTGAGTAATAACTAGTAACTACAGCTGCCAAATAAATGTAGTGGAGTTTAAGTATCAAATAGCATAAAATGGAAATGCTCAAGTGAAGTACAAATACTTAAGTAGAGCACTTGAGTAAATGTACTTAGCTAGTCCTGTGATAACACATTAAGAATATGTTTAACTATCTATTTCCTAAGCATTTGATCTCACATCCATATATGAAAACATTGTGAGCTGCTACACGTTTAATGAATTACAACAACAGCAACTCACAGGTGTTATTTGGACTGTTCTTGATGAAAGCAGAGAACTTTGCAAAAATGTCAGCACCCACGTCAAAGGACTCTTTGTTTAGGGGGCTGAGATGAGGATACCTGCAGGGGAGAGAAGGAAGGAGAAGCCTGGGAGTAAACTTGTTCATCAAAATCGCACTTTATTATTATTTGGTTAATGATCAAGCAAAACAATACCTGGGAGGGGCCAGCGTTTGCTCAAGAAACTCCTCGATTTTGATGAAATCTGTTTTGAGGGTGCCGTTGTAGAGGAGGAACGGAGGGTTGGTCCCGGGGGCCAGGTCTTTCAGCTCAGCCGGCTTCCTGGAGAGGACGTAGAAAGATGGAGAGGAAGGAGGACGTGGACGGGGAGACATCTGACTTGGTTATAGATGCATTAATTCAGTTCATTCAATCAGACTGTTATCAACTGCGTCAAAACGGCTGTCAGAATCAAATGTGGCACAGTGGATTAATGATTTCAGGATTAGCTGTTTGGTTATAAAAACACACAGCGCTGGGAGTGGTCGGCTGTTTAAGGGGCCCATTGTGTGTGTGTTCTGAATCATTCAATTATCAGTATCCTTTCAAAGTTTCCTGATCTTATTTGCTCACCGGTAATGACCCTGAGAAATTCACACAATAAAGCCTCAATTAAAGAAGGTGTTTGTTTGAAAGCGACACAGGGCTCTTTATACACTTTGGCTTTATGGGCCCCTCCCTCCAATCTCTATTAGACAGAGTGAGTAACACACCTATTGATAAGTGAGAAATGGTTAAGATTACTGAAAGAAACGTCTCAATTTCTCTCTCGTTTGCTTCTTAATAGAGTTCTGTGTGAAAGTCCCCATGACCAGATGCTCAGGAAGTGTTTGCGCCAGAGGAGGGGGTGCTTACTTCCTCATGTCAACAGTGGTCACTGTAAACTTGACTCCTTTCAGCCACAAAACCATGAAGAGCCTTTGGCAGAAAGGGCAGTTCCCCACGTTCTCACCATCATGTCCAGCCTGAAAAACACAGAAAGTAATAGAATTTTAGTTTTATAGCCATATCAGCCAAAAATGTCCTGCTTTAGCCAGTGAAGCAATCACAATATCTCCTCTCCTCGCTTCTGCTGATAAACAAGTGATTTTGAAAGTGAAAGGCATGTCTGGGATATTTAAAGGCGGTTTCCTCCATGGGGGGGAAAAGCAGGCATTGTGTTGTAGTGGAAAACAATAAAAGCTAACATTTGATTTCCTCCTTCAGCTAGCTCCCAGCATTACAACACCGTCTGTTTAAAGCCCAACTTGTGTTTTTTTGAGCTCCAGCTTTTAGCAAATATGTTGTGGTTAAAGGAACAATTTGACTTCTTTGGGAAATGCACTTATTCACTTTCTTGCAGGGCTTTAGATGAGGAGATTTATACCACTCTAATGTCTGTATGGTAAATATGAAGCTACAGCCAGCAGATGGTTAGCTTAGCTTAGCATAAAAACCAGAAGGGGAAACAGCTAGCCTGGCCCTGCCCGAAGATAACAAAATCTGCCCCTATAAAAATACAACTTGTCGTTTTTACACTTCAGTTTTTGTCAGGATTAAACAAACAAGATATAACAGGTCAATCAGGGAGCTTTAGAGGTGCTGGTAGGCAATTTCTTTCACCTTTGGACAGAGTCAGGCTATCTGTTTCCCTTGTTTCCAGTCTTTATGCTAAGCTAAGCTAACCATCAGCTGGCTGTAGCTTTGTATTTACCGTAGAGACATGAGAGTGATATTGATCTTCTCATCTAACTCTCAGCAAAAAAACGAATGAGCGTATTTTCCAAAATGTCAAACTATTTCTAATTGACTAAGTGACTTAATGCTGAATGTTTAATTTACAGAGAGACATAATGTATTATCTACTGCATATTGTATACTGTCTTATATTGTTTTTTAGCTTAATTTGACCTGTTTTATATATCAGAAGACACTGTGTCTCTGCACAGATTAACAAAAACACATTTGTGTACAGATTTAGCACTAGGAGAATGAAAGAATCCTGATGTATTTTAATGTTTGGATAATAGGCAACAACTTGGGTTGAGAAATTAGTTGTTTATATGACTTCTTGATATAGATGACTGTATCTGAATGTGTGCGTAAGTAAAGTGGGTGTGCCTGGTTCAGGCTTGGGGCCAGTCTCCCTGCATGCTCCCCGCTCCTTCTGGGTGTGCGATGATAAGGTGGACTGTCTGTCTGTGGCCAGAGGTCACTGATAAAAATGTGCCGTGACCCTCAGCAGGGATACAAACACTTCAGCATCTGGAGCACACGGTATCTGTAGATGCAACCCATCAAAATGAGAGTTGTCCTCTGATTGATGCCGCTCATACAGCAACATACTGTAGATCTCTGCCCTTTTACAATACTGATAAGTGAGCAGCAAAACCTTGTGTGACTCCTTTGTTTGCCTGTATCTTTTCCTCTAGATATACAATGGGCAAATTAGGAGAAATTTCATGCGGAGACGGATTATACACACATTCTTTTGACAGTGAATGCAGTGGTAATTGGCTTTCTCTCACATGTTGCAGTCTACTTCTTCTCGCAAGTTATTAGTGAAATTGAAAAGAAATGACTGACCTTAATGAACAACTCGACGCTTGGCTCCTTGTCCGAATTCTGCCGAAGTGCCATGTCGTCCCAAAAAAAGTTTAATTCACTTTCTTTAAAATCCCAAGTATTTGCTCCTTAGTCAACGCTTCTCCTTAAGTCAGTGGTTCCTTGCACTCCAAAGATCCACAGAGCTGGAGAGAGAAAGCTGATAACAGTGCCCTTGAACAACTCCGGTTTCAAGTGTCTTTGTGGTCGCGGATGTGAGGAGAAAGTGCAACACCTCACGGCTGGTTGTGTTTTGTGCTCTGAACATATTTTACAAGTCAGGGGAGAGGGAGGATCCAGAGAGAAGGGCGGGGTACACACTCTTATATACCCAGAGCCAAACTCTATGAGGAGAGAGCTTAAAATAGTTGTTGCAATACACAGGAACTGATACCACCGTGTGACTCACACAAATTCAGACAATTCATTTTGGCCACTCACATTCCAACACTTTTAGATATGGAAGGAATAATAGATCAGGAGCACCTTTCACAGGAAGGCTGTACTTACTGCAAAGTTCTCACTGTGTATTGAGGGACACTGGGAAACATACAGACACCTAATCCAATTTTAAGGCAGAAAGTCTTACTTCTGGTTGACTGAATGATATATATATATATATATATAATATGTTTACTTTGGCTACAGGAATGTAAGAAACACTTGAACAGACAGTTTAAAAGTCATATTGATTCATTTTGGTGTGTGTTTGTAATTGGATAATGATTTATGGGTATATTTTTGCTGCAATACAAATGTATATATATATATAAATATATATAAATATTTCTTTGCTTCAGTGCTTTTTGACATAAGAAAATCCACCTAATGTTCTCTTAAAATGTCAGTAGTAGTCAAGTAGAAGGTAGAAAGTAACTTAATACATTTACTTTCTAAGATTCTTTTAGATTACTTTACAGTACTGAGTGAGTATTTCAATGTGGTATACTTTAGTACTTTAGTTTGTTACTTTGCAGATTAATATGCATATAACATGTGATTCATTGTTCAAACTGTATAAAAATGCATTCTTTTAAATTATATTTTTAATTGCCGTATTTTTAGAAATGCCAGTGGTGTGGCTCTATGGACGGCAATGTCAGTCGGTCACCCATCAGCCATGTGTTGTGCTAAATAGGCACGTTAACACGCTTAAACTAAGATGGGGAACACAATAAAAACTATACCTGCTTAACATCATGTTAACATTGTGAGCATGTTAGCATGCTGATATTAGCATTTAGCTCAAAGTTCAGCATTAGTCTTAAATAAGTTTAAATATTTAGTCATTTTTATTTCATTTATATATACAAATGATTAACATGGTAATTATGTGAGAATGCTATTATAATTCATAGTACTTTATTCGTACAACTAGACTCCTATAATTAGTTTACCATAGTATGCTACTTAGTACATATTTTTATTGTTTGTCATACTTGTTTGTTTCATTATGTGTACACCAGCTCTATACTGAGTACTGCATATGGAGAGCATGACAATAAATATTACCTTTACCTTGACTTTGAAATGGGTCAAATTAGCTTCAACATTAAAATGCTGCTTAAAGGTTAATGCATCAATAACTCAATAACAGAATAAATAATAATATAACATTGAGATGACTAATTATGCATAGTGATTATTTTTACCTCTAATTCTTTAAGACCATTTTACTGATAATATGTAAATATTTTACATATATCATATATATTATTATATATATTATATTATATATATATTATATAATATATATATTATATATTATATATCTGAATATCCCTACCACCACTGAGTATAATATATATAACACTTTTTACTCCATTGTACCCAAATAAGAGGACAAGTTAAGTTGAGTTTTGTCACCATTCTTTTGAATAAAGACGGGATATTTTGGGCGTATTTTGAGTAATGCATCATGGTGAAGGGAATCCCCTCAGTGGTTGGGGTTTTTGGGGTTACTTTGGATTGCTGACTTGTTTTGCATGAGTTGAAGTGGTAATTAGCAATGGCAAGTAAAGCTGTCTTGGTAAATAACTGAAAGAATGTGACAGTTAACTTTCATCTCATGACCACAAGTCCCCAGAGAGTTTAGGACTGAGAGCTCAGTTCAGCATTGGTGTTTCTTGTAATATGGTATCACTTACACTAAATAGGGGAAGGGAAGTTTTATGACAAAATCCCCATGCCGTGGTGTAGACTTCCCTAAAGAAAAAGACAAACAACATGGGCAGGATTACGAAATGCATCACGAGAAGTTAAAAGACTCTGTTCCATGCACTTTGTTTTATATGTCTCTGTGCCATTTAAAACAATCCTATTACATTGAAATTCCAGAGAAATCCTGGAAATTTGATTAAAAAAAACAACCCCACCTCCAAGACAGCCAGAGGAGAAAGTTTTAAGGAATAAGCGACACTTCCTATGGGAGGTGAATGGAATTTTACTGGAGTGTGAGGTGAGAGTGTCACTCTTACTCACTCACATGATTAAAACGCTTCACCTTTTTAATTATCAGCCTCCCTTATTACGTCCACTCTGCTGCTCATGGAGGGAGTGTTTATTGGAACTTGTGTGATAAATGACTGGACCGCCAGTCAGACATTCATTTTTGATTCACCATCACAAGTGGCTGTTGATAATGTCCTCAGCACTGGTGAATGGCTTAATATGTACTTTTCTGTCAGTGTTTGGTTGGTATGACAACAGCCGTCATGCAGGGTTAGGAAAGAAAGAATGTATAAAAGGGAAATTGAGGTTAAAATTACAGTCTTTATAACTGACTCATTCTGGCTACGCAGAGAGGACATTCAACATGCGAGATTTCCTGAGTATTCCAGGAAAAAACTGGCAGCAGTGGAGATGCGTTTAATTCGCCAGCAACCTTTCACTTCCTTTTCCACAGAAATAGGAAAGCCCCATCTCATGGAGAGAGATACACATATCTCCACTGGACACACACATCAGCTGGAAGTGACCTCCTGGAAAAAAGTGCCTTATCTCCATAAACAGGACCCTCAACACAGTCCAAGAGAATGAGCCTTGATTTTGCCAACACACACACACACACACACACACACACACACACACACACACACACACACACACACACACACACACAAGGTCAGGATGTTAAAGATGTTATCCTGTAAACAAAATATTAACATGCCAGTGAGCCTCTGCAGGTCTGCAATGGATTCAGTGTGGCCGTCTTTTGACATCTCTATATCAAAAGCAATGTGTTTGGTCATTGAGCTTCGTCAGCCATTAAAGAAACAGCTCAACATTTGCTTTCTCTCTGAGACGAGAGTTAGATGAAAAGATTAATACCACTCTCGTATCTGTGAGTCAAGTATGAAGCTGGAGTTGGGAGGTGATTAGCCTAGCTTAGCATGAAGAGCTTAGCATACTTTTCTCTTTGTGTATGGATTAAACAAATTAGATACAACATGTTAACTGGTGAGCCTTAGAGGTGTTGGTAGGCATATTTTTGAGATTTGGAGAGAACCAAGCAACCTGTTTCCCCATGCTCAGCTAAGCTAATAGTCTCCTGAGCTCTGTACTTAACAAGCAAACATTAAAGTGGTATTGATCCTCTAATCTGACAATCTGAAATAAAGCAAATAAATATGAAACAACATCGTCCTTATATTCAAGCCACAAGCTGCAACAACCAATCAAAAGAGGAGTCACATCACAGGTTTTTGCAGCGTGTGACTCCAGTATAAAGATGTTGTTGTTTCATATTGTGAGTTTAATGCCTGACCAAAGCCTATTACAGAAATGTTCCCTCTTTAATAAACTTAGTGGTAACATTGTCATTGTGTTTGCTTCTTTCATTTGCATTAATTGTCCTTCGCACCTGTCTACCTGGTGAGCATTAGACATTAAGAATATAAATTAAATGTACATGCATCCACACACACATAACATCATCCAAAGCTCTGCCAAAGCAACACTGGAGCTTAGTTGTCAGCTCTGTTCAAAACAGTCAACTGTGATTTTTTTTTATTGCTCAAGGGGGGGTGGCTGTTTCTTGTAAACACAATAGCATCATTGACCTACTGACTGCTCTCTCCTGGTCAGTCAATAGCACGACAACTCATTGCAACAAAACCCCGGGGTCTGTCGTGCTGGATATGCACAATGACAGTGCCATGGAGTTCCTCTGCCTCTTCTTACCTCTTCTTTTGGCTCTGAGGATACGCACCACACTTTCGGCTCCTGATTTCTCTCGTAAGTGCTTTGTCTTTGAGATCAATAAATTGCTTTTTCTGTTTCACCGATTATTTTTCAGCTGTGACGTGAAGGGTTTGCAAAGGAAACTTCAGAGAGACATTAAGCAGACTTTAATTATTTGTGCACATCCTCATTTTCAAACAGCTGGTGCAACTCATGCTGAAAGACCAGAATCAGGGTCCTGAACTTGGATTTTCACATGAGTAGGATGAGATACTCCCAAAGCAGCAAAGAGCTGTTTTGACTCCCGGCTATAAAATGTGATGGGTGGTATGATAACAAAGATATGTTCAGACAAAGCCAGAGATAGCTTTTGTCTCAGACAACACTATTGTGAGCCCCACAGTGTACCTTTCTATCTGACCTCGACAGAGATTTCCATTTTTTGTGCGGCTGCAGGCTCTGAGGGACCTAATAATAGTTCATTGTGAGTGAGTGCCTGGTACTGCCTCTCATTTGCTCCCTGAAGCTTCAAACTCACACACACACACACACACACACATACAGGAGGCCAAGTACGGGAAGCACACACGCGAGGGGAGACTTCACTTCAGTGTCTATGTGTCAGTGTCTTGTATGTTTGCATGTGTGGTCATAAGGTCCAAATACTGTCTTGGAGAGCTACACCCAGTAACTGGGACACCACCCACTCGACAACCAGGGCTGACTTAAAAAAGCATCTAATAAGTCACGCTATTGACTTGCCAATTATGGACAATAAAGGGCTTCTAAATTATTTAGTAATAATAACTGAGTCAACCAGTCATTTCTGCTTTGTTAACAAGGGTAAATAAGTGCCTTGTTGCTAATAAATCAAATCTGAAACTCTTGTTTTATTTCTGACGTAAGTCGAACATGAGTTATACTTGTCCTATATTTAAATGAGATGAAAGCGACATATTAAACCACTGTGTTTGAGATATCAGCTTTTGTTTTAATTAGCATCATCCTGTTGACTATTCACTGCGCTTGCATGCCTGCTGATTTGCCGTAAGTTGCACTATTCATTTCTTTCCATCTAACTTAAAAAGGACCTCCCACAGTCAGCAGATACATAAAAGTGAAATTAGCATCACCTTGTGTTCTCTTTTAGTATATCTTCACACCATCCTGAAGAACCACACGGCTCACGCTTGTGAAGGAGACACGCTCATCATCGAGTGTCCCTCCAGGACGTCTGTGACCGTCCTATCAGCTTTCTATGGACGACGTGTTCCTAATCAGCATTTGTGCCCCTCTGCAAACACAAACATAACTGTGGAGGAGGATAAAGAATGCACTTCCCCAGTTGCTATCGAGGTATGTAAAGCCACATTGAGATGAATGTGGAATCAGTCTATGTTTCAGAACTCGGCCTTCCTCAAGCTCTTTAACGACTCACACAGCAGATTACAGTAGCCATCATGTTTTCTCGCCCTGACAGAAAGTGCTGTCAGAGTGTCAGGATTACCAGTCCTGTCACATCCCTGTCTTCAGTCCAGTGTTCGGGCAGGACCCCTGTCCTCTCACCAGCAAGTACCTTCTAGTCTCCTACAAGTGCAGACCAGGTATGCCACTAAGGTCCTACACTTATTATGTGGACATGAATATGTCTAAACAGTAGTGGCCAGGGTGCCAACATTTCAATCAGTTGTCTTTTACTTATGGTGCTAAATTGAGAGTATTAAGCAACCTATCACTGCAAACAATGTACCTTACATTAATGTCTACAGTTTTTTGAAGGATTCCATGATGAAATATGGAAGTTTATTCTTGATCTTGGAAATAGCAGTTTGACAAAACAATCCTAATTCAAGGTCATCTTATTAGCTTTTTTCCAGGGCTTTCAACCATGTTAGGACATAGTCAAGTAAATATCTCTTCTTCGAAATATACAGATTATGACTACCACACTTACATTTGGACAGATTTGTTCTGCACACAGGGCTCAGCAGGAAGAGATATTTTTCAAAAACAAAATCAGTAATAAAAGTAGATGATGTCCACTGTGATGGATTATCTGTCGCAACCATTTTCATGTCTCTACATTTGATTCACAAACACAAATGAAACCAGTCGCTTGAAGGAAGCTCAGAAGTGACATAAAATCTGTTATTCATAGTAATGAGCTAAAAAATGCAAAAACTGAATGAAAAAACAAAATACTCCTTTCTGTAATTGTGTGTGTGTGTGTGTGTGTGTGTGTGTGTGTGTGTGTGTGTGTGTACGCCTCGTCTATTTTTCAGAGCACCACCGCACAAGGCTAGTGTGTGAAAATGAGCGTCTGAGGCTGATGTGTAAAAATGACACTGTCCTCGCCATCTACTCCGCCACGTTTGGACACCTGCTGCATGGCAGTCCTTACTGTCCTCAGGAACCTGGATCACATACTGACATGGGTCAGGAACAGGGAGCTTAAGTGTCATCTAGTTGCAAAGGAACAAATTTCAGTTCTATAGACACGGTGGAGAATAATTGGTGTTCATCTGTACACATTGATAAAACATTAGTTGAATTGCGCACAGAAGATGATCCGTCCACTGGTGCATCTTTAGTAAGACTGTGTTTAATCACAACTGTAATGTTGCTAATAATGTTACAATATTAAACTGACTACAGTTATTAATTTTACTAAACTTTTTATTTATTTATTTATTCCAGAGTGTTTGTCACCTTCGGCTCTGAGGAAGGTGTCACGCAGGTGTCACGGCAGAGCGAACTGCTCAGTACTGGCAGATACGCAAACCTTCGGGGACCCCTGCTTCACTGGCACCAGGAAACACCTGCGGGTGTCCTTCACTTGCGGTACGTGGCAAACCGGGTGTTACTGCTTGTGACTGACATGGTTCGCTGCATCATGTAAAAATCTCTGATTTTCGCTTCAGTGCCTCGGTATCTTTTGGAAGACGTGGGTCGAGGGTCAACAGATCCCTTCATGATCTCAGACTACACACATGGTGAGAGTAAGGATGAAAATTCTCAGCTTTTGTTGCATACAGTAGACTTTGACTGGCGTCTGAGCCCAGACCCCTCTTCACCTGCAGGTGGATGGTACACTGGCCCCACCTACAGGCCTCAAAACGTGTTCTTAACCAACTCTCTGGAGATCATTGAAAAAATACTGGGTATGTGCACTGATGCCTGTAGACCTCAGGCTAGGGTTGCATGTACATTTCTTATCATTGTTGTGGTTCATATTTAAAGGGCCATACAGGTGTTTTAGCATGTCTTAGTTCTACAAAAAGTTTGCTTCCCAAACAGCTCAGAAGCACATGGAAAGATTTAGGGGAGGCGTTCGATTAAAAAAAAATGAAAATAATCAGTAATCAATCAGTAAACACTTAATTGTCTTCAAATTTTTAGTCAAGGTTACATTATAATTGAATGGTAATACAGTTGGAAGCTGGATTTCTTTTTTTTTTGTGCCTTCGTGTGCTGGTGAAAAACTCAAACATCCATTTCCATTAAGACAAACAACAGCCAATATGAAATTATCAGATTTTTTCAATAATGTTGCTGATCCAGAGCCAAATGAAATCTTGGATGTTGAATATTTCTATTGGCGCACAATCACAAGAGGACTTTTTTTTCCTTTTCATCTCTGTGCTTTTAACTACATTATGAGGCAAAAATAAGAAAATTTGCTGTGTCTTATGCCAGCACATTTTGAATTTAGTTTGATCCATGATCATCACATGCCTCTCTTCCAGGTCTCCCAGAGCGAGTGGCTTTGTACTTTGTTTCTGGCATCTGTGCTGGTCTGGTTTTCCTGCTCTGCCTGTTTGGTCTACGCTCCACACTAGTGAGGGATGTTAAAGATCTGGTTTCTGAGCTGAACGATGAGCTGAAAGCATCTCGCAAGGAGCTCACGGAGGACCCCTTCGACGATGACATCTCAGACACGTCGTCCTTCCGTCGCCTCACACAATCCTACCGCACAACAGACATCTTCGGTCCTTCCACTTTGACATTAGAGATGGTCGAGCGTGAGGTGGAACAGACGAGGGATCTGCCCAACGGAGACATCTGGCCACATCAAGACTCCAGCCCTTATGCCATTCACAAGATTAAAACCTACAACAATTGAGAGAAGTCACATGTATGAGTGAAACTACTGCCAAAGCATCCTTCTGCTATGAAATTTAAGTTGTGGACTGAAATCACACGCATACATTTAGTTTACAACAACTTAACTGTGCCTCCTTATCCGTGTATTGTCATTCATGGCCAAGTGACTCTAACAGTGGTGGAAGAAGTACTCAGATCCTTTACTTAAGTAAAAGTAGCAATATGACACTGTAAAAATACTCCACTACAAGGTAAAGCAAGTTTATTTGTATAGCACATTTCATACACAAAAGCAATTCAAAGTGCTTTACATAAAGCATAAAAAGGCAGAAACATATGAAACAAATAAAAATTAATATGAGAATTTATAAAAGGTAGACTAAATAGAATAATTAAAAGAAAACAGTAGAAATACAATTTAAAAGATTTAAGAAGTGCAAGTATAAAAGTGAAATATCTTTAAATGACCTCGGGAAAGCCAGCGACAAACAGGAAAGTCTGAAGCCTCAAAAAAATACTCTACTTCAAAACTTTACCTAAGTAAAAGTATGCAAATATTATCAGCAAAATCTACTTAAAGTATCAAAAGTAAATTCTCATTCTGCAGAAAAATGGTCCCCATCAGTATTTTACTTTTATATATGATGTTTTTGGATTAATGTTGCTGCTGCATTAATGTGTATGTTGCATTTTACTGCTGTGGATGTTTAAGGTTGTGCTCATTTAACTACTTTATATACTGTTCGGTAGTTTATTCTACAGATCTATAAGATCATCATATGTTTGTAGCGCCGCTGTCCTGTGAGAACCAGGTTTCTCGAAAAAGTCACGAAAAAAAACAGATGCATTTTCCTGCTAATACAATAGTTTGTTTAGTTTAAGAAGTAGGAGAATTTTCTCAACCCACAAAGGAAAAACTTAATCCTTCAGTTTATCAGAAACAACAAAGGATATGAAAAATTATAATCTGAAAAGTAACTAAAGCTGTCAGACAAATGTAGTGGAGTAAAATGAGGTGTAGTGGAGTAGAAGTATAAAGTTGCAAAAAATGGAAATAGTACCTTGAATTTGTACTTAAGTACAGTACTTGAGTAAATGTACTTAGTTTCACTGGACTCTAAACAATAAAGAGTGAAGTCTTAAAGTACTATAGGTTAATTACAATCATTATTACGATTAATATCAGATGATTTGTCCTTTAAATTAATTGGAAATGCAATAGTATTTCATAAAATAATAGTGAGGCCAAAGATTCAGCCTCAGTTAATTCAACTAATTTGCTGCCTTTGTTTGTTTTGGTTCATGTCATGTAAAAATGTTGAAACCAGTATAGTACATGACAAAGCAAGTCATTCTAGATAATAAAGATTGTGTTAGTGGGGTGAGAATTGTGGTCTGTTTACAGTGATGCCTCTGTTTAGTGGTACTTACATACGTTAAAGAACAAATTGACAGTGAATTAAACCTGTCAGATGCCCACAGCATTAAGTCTAGAATACTTCAAATTCTATTACAGGTGCACTGGAGGGTTATCCAGCAGTGTATGTTATAACCTACTGTTATAGCCTCCTTATGTAGCTACTGTAGGTCTAAGAGGAAATAAAAAATAAAAATAAAAACGTAATTAATTGGCAAAATAAGCTCTGCAGAGAAAATTTACTGATTTAGAGATGTATCATTGGGTGTCATTAATTATGGTAAGCAAGGTAATTCCCAAAAGAAGACACACAGATGTGCGGAGTATGACACATCCGTGAGTGTAAGTTTAATATGAAAATAATTATGAATTTACCACATGATGTTTCAGGGTTTTTTTAATGTTATTTGTCCACAGGGCTGAGAAAGCTGCTCTCAGCCTCCGGTCCACACTCCGCGGCAGAAGGTGGCGTTATGTGCCTCATACTTGTTGCCAACCGCCGATTAAAACCAGGAGGATGAAGCCGAATCCACGAATAACTGAGCAGGGAGAGGGGCAGGAGACGGAGGCAGTCCATATAGTCTCGCTCCACTGTAGCGTAACTAGCTAAATGTGCCACTAACTACCTGTTATGCAGTCCGACCAGCCTGTCCCCTGAACAGAAGACAAGCCGGATATCTAAAGGTTTTTGACAGAATGGCGCAAACTAACCGGGATACGTTGACTTATCGGCCCTGTTGAACATTTGTGATCCCATCCAGCAACAACAACATCTGGCTAACAAGCTAACAAGCGGTTAGCATTAGCAATAGCCCGCTGAACAGCTGTCATCTGGAAGGCCGCCGCCGCCGCCGCACCGGGTGGGGATTTAACTTTCTCTGTCAGTGCCTGGACTGATTCAACACAAAGTCGCTAGTTAATGATAAATCGCTATTTATTCTTTATCGGTAAGAATGGAGTCCTCTTTGGGGATATGCGACGAGGAGTGCTTGGCAATATCCTTTTTTTGAATTAAGTTACAACCTTTTGTGTGTGTGTGTTTTCTTCAGTTTGCTTTAGCTCGTTGGCTAACGTTAGCTTTACTGAATCATTTTATCAGGTAGCTAGCTACAAGTCGGCTTGTAACTGTATTTTAGTAGTTATCTGGTTAACTGGTGTTAGTTTATTTACCTGGTTCTTTTATAGCTACAGTTGACTTTTAGTTCAGTTTACTACTAACCATACCAATATGAACAGTCCCATCTAACTAATTAAACCATCTTGTTCTTGAACAGAATAACGTTAGCCATGATGTAGTTTGTTACATTTGCTGCCATTAACCAACTCAGCCACTGAACTTGCTTTCTCTATTTTTTTCTGTGTCTTATGACTTGTCATTTGTCACATTAATTGCCTCCTAATAAGCATGGCTTCTTTTAACAGAGGTCACCACTACTGCCTGCTTTCAGTCTAACCACACCTAACTTACAAGCTTTAGATGAAAGTGAGGTCTGCGGTTAATTAAGATAACAACTCAGTGCTTGTGATGTCCAAGCCCCTTCTCATCCTCAGGCAAAATAATTCCTTGATTGTGATGCTCACACTGTAAGAGGTCAGGAGCTGAGGGCTGGCCAGAAGGAGCCCAGACTACTGTCACTAATTGAGCGCAGTGGAGAGTTTATGTAAGTATCAGAAAACCTGATGACTGAAAATGTATGTATTTTATGTCAGGTAGTAGGTAAATCTAGTGAGATGTCACAGGTTATGTTTGGGCTTTGAAGCAGGTCTGACACACCCTGAGACTGCAGCATCCACGTCCTTTAGCTGTTGCTTTATTCTGATGAAATCAGTTTTTGACAGCTTTTTCTGTGTTCAAACTGTAGATTCTTGCTGTGGTATATCTGAAGTGTCTGGCCTACTCTTCTGGGCAGGTCTCTTTATTTGGGAACTATTTTATATTTTCTGCTGCCTTTGATTGACATGCACTGAATAGCTGTGCTGCTTTATAGGCCAAATATGGCTTTTAACATGCAAAATGAACTTGTATCAAGACTGTTCAAAACTGTAACATTTTATATTTTCAGGTGAAAAGTTTTCCCTGTGTTGTACAGAATACCTGGTCAAACACAGCACCTGAGGATGTTATAGTCACAAAAATTTTCAGTGTCAGCTGTCATGCAGCCCAGCTTAAATGAGGTTGTGCAGCATGGAACATTGACTCCTCATAGACCTCCTTTTCAGAGGTCAGAAAGTCGACTATAGAACTGTAGCTGTAGTGTTTTGGTTCAGTGTTACATTAGCAGGATTTTAACCTGGGTCTTGGCAGCTGCAGTGTTGGTTTTGTGACAGGGGATGTTGTGGGTGACAGCAGTGAGTATGCTAAACCATCCGTGTTGTTTGTGTTTGTAGCAGGTTGTGGCGTGCACTAGTGTGAGGGAGAAACCAATTAACAGCCAGCTCACCGCCCATTATCCAGAATTCCTCCACTTAGTCCTGGACTGTAATGACACTCACATGGGCGCACAAGCTCCGCTCTCAGCTGACTGTGTTAAAGCCACACACACTAAACTCCACTCCTGACCGGGAGTCATGGAGACCAGGTGCTGTCAGGGTTTCAGTTCTAACATACATCTTTACACAACCCTAAAGTAAATATTTTTGAGGCTGTATATTAGTGTTAATTAAACATCTTATTAAGTGTCTTCTAGTCAGTGTTGGCAAGGATGTACCTGTCGTCTTTTCCAATGCAGTTTTACCGGTGTTTTGCATTTATTGTAATTTTTTAGTCTACTCTGTTTGCCACAATTCAGACTTTTGCAGACACTGATTGACACTGATGCACCAATACCAAGTTGCAGCTATAATAGAGGTGTAAAAAGAGCTATTTATAAGCTGTTTTTAAAGGGGACATAAGGCAGCTTACAGAGGTTCAGAGGACAGATAATAGAAACTTTAGCCTGAAAAATAAACAAAGTTGAAGCAACATGTCTGACAGTCTTAATTAAAACGGACATCATGAGGTTCACCACAACATCGAGTTTAATTCTGCTGTTTAATTCAGGGCTGCTGTATTGTAAGGTGTTGAGGGGATGTTGTCTGTTGTTGATTGTCATGTAGCTTACGACATCAGCAGGCCCCTTGCTGATTGGGGGAACTGCGAGTCCCTCCTAACACACTGAGTCCAGCAGGGCTGAATCATTTTCCTCTCTTCAGTAGTAATCAGACTTCTTGGGAAGTGGTGGGGAAGCGTGGGAAGTGCCCAGCGTGCTACTCTGACCCTGGCTGTTAGTCAGCCATTGTTCAAGAGTGAAATATGACCCTGCCTACATTAACCCACAGATTTGAAACTGCTTATATTGACTATTTAGTGACCTGCAGCCTAGCTCCTCTGGCAGTGCTCCAGGTTGCTACAGTGGACTTTTATCAACAAAACTTGACTGAAGCAGAATGCTGTTAGTTGACTTTGTGTCATTGTTTGCCTATTTAACTAAAGCAACTTGACTGCAAATAAGACTAAAGGAGACTTTTGCACGTGTGCATGCGCATTTCAGATTTTTGAAAATCTTAAATTCACATTTTCATCACTTGATAATTATAATATAATCCTAACAATTAACTTACCCATATTGCATCTTAAATGTTTAGTTGTTCTAATTTCTTCATAGTGAATGCTGTGCATGAAACACAATTTTAAGTGCAAGAGAATGGCTGTCATGAGTAACAAGAGAAATTAATTGAGCTTGTCTGTACTTCTTTGTGTTTTAGATGATTTTATTGAGCATCTTAAATGACTCTGTGTTGTTCTCATGCAGATTGGGTGTTTTGGCCACCCCTGATGCTGTTGTGTCTCGTCCAGTGGCTCAGCTGTCTATACCCATCAATGGTCATTTTGAAATTGTGCGAGGTATGTGACTTTTTTTTCTGTCCTCAGTATCAAATTCACATTATTAACTGTTTTGGGTATGCTAAGTATAAGGATATTTTAAGTCGCCAACTGCTACAAACTATTCTTAATTTCTTTGTGTTCTTCTGTAAGATGTTTGTGATTCCTCTGCATAGTGGGTTAAAGACCTCACATTCTGTAACCCACTTTGGTCACATCACAGTGGTGTAAAAGTTGAAGTCCAGGGAACATTTCCTTTGCGCTTTGAAGACAAAATTTAAAAATCAACACAACAACGAGAGCCTGTTGGAATAATTTATAACACCACTGGCTTACTCCCACAACAGACCTTTGAACTGCATGGGCATTGTTTAAACTCTTTCCTCTTTCATTTCAGAGGCTGAGGAGGCGCTTCTTATTAACTTATCAGTAGATTGTAAGTACTTTTTATCTTTATATCTCTCTTCAGGTTTAACAAATTCCTTTTTCTGCTTTGTTTTCAGGCAGCGATTATGCAGAAAATGTTGTTTTGGTCTTTCAGGCAAGCTGGAAAGAATCATTTATTGTGGGAACAAAGGAGCGTGAAAACATGGCATTTATTGCAACACAGCCCCTATCCAGCCATACTTCGTTTTTAGAGCATGTCTTGAGCTAAATGTCTGTCCTTTTATTTAGCAGCAGATGCTGGTCATGAGTTACCAGGGCTCTCTGAAAGAATGCTGAATTGTCTCACCATTAAATCACTTTGCTTTGTTTTCTAGACAGTCTGCATTTCTTATGTGTTTGCAAAGACGAAAGATGTCCAGCATGTGTGTAAGTGTGTGTGTTTTCTGTACCCCCTCTCAAGCCTCTGTTAGGATACGTATCAAAGGAGAAAAAGTCCCAGAGCTGCTGGTGGAACTTCAGGATGATGATCGGACTCAGACTTTCTTCGCCCAGGTGAAGAGTGCTCAGCAACAAGGTAAGCCTCCACTGTCTCAGTAGTCTGAAGCAGTTGGATGATTAATTATTTAATCACTCATCTAACATTTATTCACAGAGGGTGGATTACACCGCTTGCTGATTTCCTGTGTGTTCTTGCCACCCACACACCAGCGGAAAGGCTCAAATCCACCAGCACACCTCTGTGAATGCAGCCAGAAAGGATTAAAGCTTACGTCATTACGCTTTCATTCTTACATTTATGTTTTAGCCATGTCACTCATACTGAGCAAGTTTCGTTACTTTTTTTTTCTTCTATCCCCCAAATGACAAGAGATCAGTGGCTGTGAGTGCAAGGACCAGTGTGCACTGACAAAATTCTTGCAAAGCAGTGGGAATTTCTTTTTGAGAGCATTTTGAGTTAATTAGCTAGAGGAAAGGAAATATGGAAATCGGATACACTGGGCACTTTTTTTGTGTGTACTACCTATTCTTTTTTAGGCATATTTTTATATTTATTTATTATTTGTATGTATTCAAAATATTCTGTTGACCTTAAAAGCAAATGCATAGGAAAGTAGCAGGCTGGAATATATGATGACTCATCTGCAGTGTAAAAGATGCCACCATTCAAAATAAGGAACATGTTTATTGGAAAAGAGTGGTGAGTTTTCAGTTTATTTCAGTGGTCTTGCATTGCTTGTGCTCATATTAGTCCGCACCCCTCTGTGTGTGTGTGTGTGTGTGTGTGTGTGCCTGTGCATGCGTGCCAGAAATAAAATTAAAAAAATTACACATCTGCACAACCACCTGTGGTTTATCACAACTATAGGGACATATTCATTGGAGTTAAAGAATATGATGTTGAGGCACTACTTTTGGGAAACCTGATGTGTGATGGTTCACCATGCGTTCTTTTGCTGCAGCCCTGGAAACCTTTTTACTTGAGAACAGTGAGATGATTTTGTTAAAAGGCAACTTTGAGGGTCTTCAGTGACCTAATCCTGTCAGGTGACTTTTCTTTTATGTATAAACTACTTCAGGACATGTGTCTTTATCTGTGTTCCTCTCCCTTAATGATGAAAATGCAAAGGGTACTTGGTTAACTTTGGGCTGTGCAGACCACTTAGTTATAGCCAACCTGTTAGCTGTTCACAAAAGCAGACATTTCTATATCCATGTTGCCTTTGATGTTGCGTAGACAGGTGCAATTTAGTAGATCTTTGAAAATGAGCACCACCTCAAATTATAGGATGGTGATGCTTATAGCAGTTCTGTATCCTTTGGATGGCATTAGAGATTTCATTAGGAAAGAGGCACAGTGATCGTGCATCACACATGCAGTTGTGGATGACGGACAGTGGGAAAAAATCTACTCTGGATGAATAAATACAGAGTGAGTTATCTTCTAGCTCCACAAAACAAATGTGAAGACGTAGATTAGATTTGAAGCATTAGCATGACTGGGCAGTTTTATACTCGGAACCTGTTCACCCAGTTTCAGGGCTACCACTATCATTTGCTTTCATCCACTTGTTAAGAATTGTAACATCCTGTTGTAGTCCGTAGTACTGCAGTGGAACTGCGTCCTCTTCAGTCTTGTTATCAGCAAGCCACTTGTTAGCTGCTATCCTCTTGTTCCTGTAATGCCAATATTGATCTTCTGGGTGTTGGCTCATTTTTCTGTGTTCATATTAACATTCAGTGAAGTCAGTTGAAACAGGGTGTGAATTTACTTTAAGTCAAATGTTTAATGAGGCATATAAGCCTCTATGTTGAGCAATCTGTAGCACTGTATTTTGTACACAGCTTCCTGGAAAGATGCTCCTTCTGCTTGAGGAAGGTTGTGTTGAGTCTGGATCATTGTGTGCTTCCTCCTGACAATGCTGTTTAATTTTCTCAGTTGAATCCAAACTCACAAAACCCAAAGCGATGGAGCCCCTTGCACCCTTGAGAGGTCCAGTCCCTATCCCACCACAGAGAGCAAACAAGACTGCAAACTCTGTGGGCTCTGGAGTAAACCCCCCCAAATCTACCAGTGCACTGCCTCCCAACCTCAACAATAGCATGTCAACAAATCAAACTAAAACAGGTAATAAACTCTTTATATTTAGAAAAAGTATAGCTCTTCTTCTAAGTTCTTAAATGGTACTACTTTGAAAACAACAAAAAAAGGATTTCCTGTTGCTGTTAGATTGAATCTTGTGTTTTTGAACTTGATTCTGAAGGTCCTGGTCAATTGCTCGCCTCAGACTTTGGCTTTGAGGACAACTTCAACCACGCTCTCAGAGTGGAGGAAAAAAAGAACCACCAGAATCGCATAGTGGCCACTAGGGAGCCTCCTCCTGTTCCCCCTTTGCCTCCTCGCAAAGCCTCCTACACTCCATCCCATCCTCTGCCTCCTCCACCAGTCCCTAAAGACAGAGCTGTGTCCGTACAGGCCAAAGACAACTCCTTCATCACTAGCACCAAACCAGAGTAAGCTGACCTTTCATGACACCATGTCAGGTTTACTGGAAACACTGGAAACTGGTATTTCATGGCTGAATATACTTTGTATCTGTTAAATCACTTTTCATTATATATTATTATATTATAGCTGCAGTCCAGGAGGCTTAGAAATTTTTTTTAAATAATACTTCCTTTTCTCATTCCAGTAGTTTTAGGTCAGGGTTTGACCGCATGGACAGGCCATCGTCTTGGTGCGACAGCCCCACCACCAACAGCATGAGACAGGCCATGCTCTCCAGCCAGGCAGGACAAAGAGAATACCTCATCAAACACCGCCTGGGTAAGAAGGAGAACGAGTATGTGGACATCGAGACCTTCAGGTGAGAGGAGCTTCTTTATTCTGTATATCCTCAGTTTTGTTGTCTTGATAAAGAAATAAAAAAATACTGCTCCTGCACACATTAAAGACACTATGCACTATGCAATACCGCGTCTTGTTTCTGTAGGTTTTTCACAGGTACGTGGAATGTGAACGGCCAGTCTCCAGACAGCGGCCTTGAGCCGTGGCTCCGCTGTGACACAGATGCTCCTGATATTTATGCTCTGGGGTCAGTGAGAATTTATCATACAGTACTTTTCTGATCGTGAAGTCATGCATATCGTCCTCTGCTCTTGCTTCAATAACATCCAATATGGTGACTTGGTTTATGGCTGTAGTTTTCAAGAACTGGACCTGAGCACTGAAGCTTTCTTCTACATGGACTCGTCCAAGGAGCAGCAGTGGGTGGAAGCTGTGGAGAGGAGCTTGCACCCAAAAGCCAAGTACAAGAGGGTGAGTAGAGACAAACCTTCTGAAAGATGAATTGGTGGGCTGTGCTTCAGGAGGTAGAGCAGGTCGTCTATTGATCACAGGGTTCGTGGTTTGATCCGCAGCTCCTCCTGTCTACAAGTGGAAGTGTCCTTAGGCAAGACACTGAACCCCATACGGCATCTGTGTGTTAGTATGAATGGGTGAATGAACAGTAAAGCAAATTGGATTAAAGCACTATATAACTGCAGCCATTTACCATGAATTAATACTGTCTTGGGCAATTGGGTCCTGCCATGTTGATGCATCAGTGAAGGTACTAACTTGCCTTTTTTTTTTTTAATGTCTGCAGGTTCGGATCATACGACTAGTTGGGATGATGCTTGTGGTTTTTGTCAAAAAGTCACTCAAGCATCACATAAAAGATGTGGCTGCAGAGCATGTGGGGACGGGAATCATGGGAAAAATGGTTTGTTCACACTAAACACAGACCAACTGCCTCAAAATACGCATAGATAGACAGCCGTGGGATAAATGTGCCATGTTTTTTTCATTCAAGTGCAGTAGCTCATGAGAAATTCGTGTTCAGAAATGCTGTAGTGCTATGAAAGTTCAGTGTTATGAAATGCTTAGTTACTGAATCTGCAACTGGATCTAGATCTGCACTAAACTAAACATGAATCACTTGTTCTTTGGTATAACTTTTCACCAAATATCATTGAAATCTGCTAACTAACAAACATACGAACAAGACTGAAAATATTACATCCTTGGTAATGTGTGTTTGTTTTTTTTCTGATTACAGTATTTACGGTGTACTGCACTTGGCTTCTGTTTGATTTATTTAATATTAAACGTGTTACATCGACCTTATTCCTGCATGTGTTTTCTTAAATGTAGATAAGGGGCTGTTCAAATATCAAACTGACATCTTTTAATGATTCATTTTTTTCTTGCAGGGGAACAAAGGAGGCGTGGCAGTGAGGTTTGTTTTCCACAACACTAGCTTCTGCATCGTCAACTCCCATCTAGCAGCACACGTGGAAGACTTTGAGCGCCGCAACCAGGACTATAAAGACATATGTGCCCGCATGACCTTCCACTTACTGGACTACCCCCCTCTCAGTATTGTCAAGCATGAGTGAGTTCCTCAATCATGTTCAGAGTGAGAACATGGCTCTGAATTAATGTCTAATTTTACACTCATTGGTTATGTTTGTATCACCAGCTTGAGGTTTTGTTCAGCACTAGCTGTAGCTGAATTATGTTTTATTCTGTTCTGAGTCATTTTACATATAAAGAATTATTATTCACATTTCCAGCATCCTGATATGCTACTAAATTAATTCTGTACTACAAAGCTCTTAGTACTGTAATTTAATCAGTGTCATTGTCTTAAGTAGCTTTACAAAATGAGCTACAGACTACAATTCTCTTTAAGTGTTTGTGAGGATAATCATATTCACTACAAACTTGTTGCTGTAATTCTGTTGTTTTGAGCTATCGCTGTATCCTTTTGTGTTTCAGTGTAGTAATCTGGCTCGGGGATTTAAATTATCGTCTGTTCATGTACGATGCTACTGAGGTCAAACTACACATTGCTAAGAACGAGCTAAAGAAGCTTCAGGAGGTTGATCAGGTAAGAGACTGTTACCCGGCTCAGTGTTATCTCTAAACTTCATTGTTGTGCAGCAGAAAGAAAACTTACCACCACTTTTACCTACTTTTAGCCTTTAAAAACACAGACAAGTATTAGCACAGGTTTTAGAAATAATTGTGATAATTATAAGGCCCAGAAAAAATGCCCCATCACTGCTTCTGTTTCTATAATTAGCTACACCTTTCCTCTTTAGCTGCTTTAAAAGTATTACTTTTAAATTTGGGGTGAGGCTCTTAAGCTGTAACTCAGTTTCAGTAGCTATCAGTAAAATATGCTTGTTTGATGAGTAGACTGTGCTTTTGTTTTACAACGTGTGTAAATGTAAGTGTGACACAACTGAAACAGCACATATTTCTTGATAAATAGAGGTTAGGTAAATATGTAAGGAAAGCTGCTTTATAAATACCATTATTACACAGGTCCTTGTGTGATAATAATTGAGGATTCTGTCTTTCACCAAATAATCTGTTGAAATGTTGCCACTTTTCATTGTGTAGCTGAATATTCAGAGGCAGACGAAGAGAGCCTTCACAGACTTCATGGAGGGAGAGATCAACTTCATTCCCACGTACAAGTACGACCCCAAAACAGATCGATGGGACTCAAGGTAAAAACATATCCCTCTGTTGTATCATTCTTTTAAGGATTGAATACACCAACTCACTCCAGGATTTGTATTGCTTGACCTCAGTTTCAGTTTTTTGTCCTTGGAATACTGATTAGATTTTGGAGGGAAGCCTTTTCTGGCGTTATCATTACACTAACACAGAGTCAGCAGTAATGTATGTATGTATGTATGTATGTATGTATGTGTCTGATGTCAGATCCTTAACTTTGCCTCTGAAACTGCGACTGTTTCCTGCAGTGGGAAGTGCCGTGTCCCGGCTTGGTGTGACAGAATCCTGTGGAGGGGCAACAATATCAAGCAGCTCAAATACCGGAGTCACATGGAGCTGCAAACCAGTGACCACAAGCCTGTCAGCTCCCTCTTCAGTGTCGGGGTAAGAAGCTCTGTTGTCAAATTAAAAAAGCGTAAACTGACTGGTTTTTTTTGGTTGAAACATGCAGGGTTCTGCTATTAATTTTGACAATATGTATGACTTTGATGTAAGAAATACTTTTTTATTGATAGAATTCGATAAATAGGACCTTTTATGTTTGTGTAACAGGTTAAGGTGGTAAATGAGGAGCGCCACAAAAAGGTGTTTGAGGAGATTGTTCGGGCGATGGACAGAATGGAGAATGATTTCCTTCCATCTGTATCTCTAAGCAGGAGAGAGGTAAAAATAAAGTCCTCACATACTCGTGCACTCATCATCCTGAGGGTCTGTCTAATCTCCCTAATAACCTTTAAAGGAGAGTAGCCTGTTGTGATTTCTCCTAAAGTTTGTGGGATAAAGTTACTGGGAATCTGTGATTCATGTTTACCTCTCTTTCCCTGTCCTGCAGTTTACATTTGAGAATGTGAAATTCCGGCAGCTTCAAAAGGAGCGCTTCCTGATAACAAATGACGGTCAGGTCCCCTGTCACTTTGCCTTCATCCCCAAGCTCAATGACTCACAGTATTGCAAGTCTTGGCTCCGTGCTGAGCCAAGCGATGGATTCTTGGAGCCGAGTAAGTCCTTTGTATCTTAATATCTCTGGTTTCTTTTTTTGATTATCCTTTAGCTTGTTACCTCGGATTTGTAAGAGGGCGATTACAGAGAAATTTAGTTACATCTCTTCAGGTCAACTTTGTACTTTTACATATCTCAAGTTTGCCACTGTAATAGCGTAATTCTGAATATTTCTCCCTTTTTTAATTGTTGCATTTAACCAGAAGTCGCTGCGCTTTTTGGCGTGGACGATCAGTGCTCAAAACAAACGATAACAGATAATTACTGTGTGTTTCCTTGCAAACTAATGACCCTTTAGTTTACAATAAAATCAGCAATGCCGAGGAGGCAACTCTGAGTTGCTCAGAAAGTTTCCCTGTGAACCTCTTCCTTATCTTCCTGAGTAGGTGAGACCCTGGAGATCTATCTGGAGGTGTATGTCAGTAAAGACTCCGTCACACTGCTGAACTCTGGAGAGGACTCCATAGAGGACATTCTGGTGCTCCATCTGGACCGCGGCAAGGACTACTTCATTACCATCTCTGGCAACTACCTGCCCAGCTGCTTTGGCACCTCGCTGGAGACTCTGTGCCGCATGAAGAAGCCCATCAGAGAGATCCCCATCACTAAACTCATTGACCTGGTGAGGGGAAGCTAGTCCAGCAGTTATGAAAAGGGAAATCCAATCAGACCAGTTTAAAGTGATAGGATTAGTAAACAGAGACATATTTTGCTCAGATTAGTTGAAACTCTGATTGTGAAACTTAAACCTTTCTCTACACAGAGCAGTTTAGCTCAGATTGTAATCCGATGGCTGTTCCTCACTTTGTAGCTATTCACTACCTGAAACCTGAGCGGGGACGCGGGAGGGCTTGTTCACTCCCTCAGGGGAAACTCAGTCGCACAGAGAGCCTATATTTGGAGAGCATAAAATGTCTCCACGTGTATATTTCTGGCCAAACGGGACCAAAGGAATGAGGAAGTGGCAAAAACATAGGAAGGGAGCTCCTAAAGAACAGGGAAAACTGACTCAGGTTAGGCCCATATTAGCGCTTTATAAAATAGACTCTGGTCTTAGCACGTTCACCTCTGTCTGTTTCCATAATGCTATTTTTGACATCTGATTTGGCTTTGGGATATAGTGCTACTATCATTCAGTACTCCTTTTATTTCTATTTAAGCTATTCCATTTTCCTACAGACCTGGTGTATTTGATCAATGATTTATGCAAGAACAATCCATAATCTATCTACTTTTCTGATTCTGTGTTCTGCATACTACTTCGATCTACTTTGTTCTTTCTTCTTTTGTTTCCCTTCATCGCCTCTTCTTGCCTTGATCATTCCTTTCCAACTGTCCACTCTGGTTGTGGGCTGACTTCTTGCTCAGGGAGAGGACAGCTACATGGAAAAGGTAAAATATTAACACTGGTACTACTGATCAGCTATCAGGCAAATCAGGGTCAATATCACCTTAGTAAGACCTAGTATCTGCTTTATGACACTTTATTGACTTCCTCAACAGTTCATGTCATAAAGTGAAACTGGTTCAAGTATTGTTAGAATTAGTCATGTTGGGATATGACATCCCCATGAAAGCCCCAGTGTAGGCTACGCCCTGTTAATGTGTAATACTGAAGTAGAAATATATTTCAGATGTTTTTATCCATAACATGGGTGGACCACTATCTTTAAAATTGTTATTCTGCTGTCCAATGAGCAGAAATCAAAGGAATAGTTTCACATTTTGGAAAATATCCTTATTTACTTTCTTTCTGAGAATTAGGTTAGAAGTTTGATGTCAATTTCATGTCAAGTATGGAGCTAGAGCTGGGAGGCAATTAGCTTAGCATAGAGACTGCAAGCAGAGGGAAGCAGGTAGCTATGTTCTCTCCTAAGTTCATAAATATACACCTGAAAACGGCCCTGTGTTAAAACAATGCAATGGTTTGTGTTAGTGGTGGCCTGTTGCTTCTGTCACCGGTGAGACATGAACTCTGATTCAGCAAATCCATGAGTTAGAAGGCTTGTCAGATGCCAAAACACTGCAAACAACAATTATTATGCTTTAGAGGTGGTGTTAGGTGTATTTCTAAACTTCAGAAAGAGCCAGGCTAGCTGTTTCCCCCTGTTTCCAGTCTTGATGCTAAGCTAAGCTAATCGTCTCTTAACTCTAACTCCATACTTAATGCACAGACACGAGTGGTATCAAACCGTTCATCTGACTCTCTGAAAGTACCTCCTAAAATGTTGGACTGTGCCTTAACATGCAGTCCTTTTTCAGCTAAAATATGGTGCACTGACACTTACCTGCTGTTCACACCTGGTTGATTAAAAAAGTGGGTTCACGAGCTAATCAGAAAATTGAATCAGTGCATACTTGCTCTACAATTCAGAAAGCTGACAAGGGCAGCAGTAGGTAACCCACAGGCAATCACAGACCAGAGCATGCCAGCTTAGTTATAATCTGTGTGTGTGGATCAGTCACCCATTAAATCTCCCCTGGCCCACTGAAGACAGGGTACACCAGCCCAATAACGCTCAGACACACACAAATGCACTAAATCTCATTTCACAGCAGGTCACCCTCACTGCACCGCTCCCCCATACACACGATTAAAGTTAATGAGAGGAAGTGTTAGGGTCTGTTCATCTAAGCTCAAACGCTCCTACAGTATGAAGTCAAACGACAAGTCTCCTCTTCCATTTCATAACTTGTTACTGATCAGTGAAACAGATACCCACTTAGAATATAAATTAGGCCATTAGCAATTTATATATTTTTTTATGTTAAAAGCTTTCGTGGTCTTGAATCCCCTCTGGAAGATTCACAGCACTGTAAATACCCCGAAGGTTCACAGTAGAAGCTTTGGGTGTTTAAAACATTTTATAGAATATCACATTAGTTCTGCATGTTAGCGTCGTCCCCCATTAAAGGCCCTCTCCAGTTTCCCCTGCATTTATGTGCAGCCTCGCTAGCTGTGGTTATTTTTGGATGTCTCTCGTGAGTCTCGGGGATCCATTTGCAGACACAAAAAGTATGTGATATCCAGCCCTTTGAAAGGTGGCTCTCTCTAGACCCCAGAGATAATCCTGACCTCACTGCTGCTCCTCCTCCATCACTAGTTGATCAGATGCGTCATGTGCAGTCATTCTAGTAGTCTCTATGAATTGCATAGTTTGGGAATAATGTCATGAATTCTGATAATTTTTCCAGAGCTGAATAAATGGGTGTATATTGGTATATTATTCCAGGAAATAATCTAATGTTAGTGCTACAATTTTTCAGTGTAAAGCATAGTGACTGTGTTATCTCTCATCAGGAAAGGTCAAAGGTGAGCTTCCTGATGGTGGATGGTGCGGGTACTGAGGACAAACCTCTAAAGATCCCCAAGGAAGTGTGGATTCTTGTCAATCATCTCTTCACCAAGTCCTGTGATCAGGTGAGAAGGCTACAACTGATAAAGTGCTCACTACAGCAAAGGATGTTTATTAGTGAGACGTGATTAGACTGCTGAACTGTGAAAGTGAGGGATGTAGTTCATTGATTTTTTTAAAAAAAAATTATTTTTTGTGATGTTACGTCAGCATTTGTAACTTTTAAGCAAGTTTCAGTCCTTTTGTATGTGCTTTATCTACATACAAACATAATACATACAAACGCCGGGGAAAACAGATAGGTGGATGATACTGACTAAATAGTATTTTCAAAAAAGTACCTTTATATACATGATAAGATGATATTTTAAGGTTTGGCTATTGGTGCTTGAAAAGTCTTTTAATAAACAAGTGCATTTTAATAAATTAACAGCAGTTATGTGCATATGATGGCCAAGTGCTTCTCACTTTCTGAGAATGGTCTAACAACTGTCTCACTTTCATGTAATCCACCCTTAAAGATCAAGAAAAGACACTTAGGTTATAACATGATGGTATGATAATCTCAAATCCCAGATGTCTATTTTCGTATGGCAATATCCATTTTATATAGCGTTGCTGTCTTGTGAAACCATGTATCTCCAAAACTTTTCATGAGCTGAGAAACACAGCCTTGTTTTCAGTTTTGCGACAGTAGATTTTTCAGATCATTCAATGGGTTTGTAAATGGTTTATTTTAGGAAGTTTTTTCATTCTCTTTTTTTCCTCAATCCATAAACGTGATCCTTTTTTCAAAATTGCCAAATTTGAAGATGCATGGTTTTCACTGGATAGCAACAATAGATTGCACATATAATATGCATCTTCTCATTTTTATGTTAATTGAGACAATTGGGACACACACCCCTGGATTAGTGAGGTCTTTATTTTGGATGATTTGATTCATTTTTTATTTTTCAAAACAGATTACAGTTTAACATTCATGATGCTCAGCGCAAATTGTTTCAAGTGTACAAAGAAAGATGGTCTGTTGATGTTTGGCACAAACCTAAATTACCTAAAAATATTTGTCTGATAAAAAACGACTACAGTGTAGAGCCTTATGTGATGCAAACTTTAGCCAAATCTTTGTGTGCACATTTACGTTCAGGCATGTTAACATGCGCTGTAGAAACAGGCAGTTTACTGGTCTCCCTGAAGAGAAAAGGCTTTGTTTGCTTTGTGATGAAGACAAAGTCCATTTCATATTTTATTACTCATTATATGATGATTTTATGGGCTACACTTTTCAGTAAAATGTCCTTAATTTCTAATGAGTCCTTCTGGATGAATGATTATAAGAAATTTCACAGAAGACAAAGTTTTTTGTTTGTAATGTAAGAACTTGTGTTCATGTCTGAACACGAACTAGAGTCTGAACTAGTATCACTAGAGTTAGTTATCACTAACTCTAGTGATACTAGTGGACTTTGTGGGAACTGTTTTAAATGTTCCGTATTTGTCTCTGAATGCCTCCCAGGAGGACTTGTTCCAGACACCAGGCCTGCAAGAGGAGCTGCAGAGCATCATCGACTGTCTGGACACCAGCATCCCCGACTCCATCTGTATCCTTGTCTATGAAGCCAGTCCCACAAGCCCAGATCTCACCAGTTATCGTGATGATGATAATAATAATAATAATAGCAGTAATAATGGTACTTATGTGGCCTTGTGGTGTTAGGAAGTCAGAGTGAGACAGGTTAATTATGATCCTACCTCTCTGTGCTACTAAATGCTAAGTGAGCTTGCTAGCTACGAATTTTTACAGATAATAACAAGAAGACATACATGCAGCGACGGGGGTCCGAATTCCAGTTTATTATGTTAATATGCACATGAATGATGCACTCAACAGGCCCATGTTGGACTCCATATTTGCTTGTTCCTCCCTAACGGTTCATGTAGGTGGTTGTAACCACTCTGTAGCTGAGGCTCTGTTGATCTTCTTGGAGGCCTTGCCGGAGCCAGTGGTGTGTTATGAACTCTACCAACGGTGCCTAGACTCCGCTCATGACAGCCGCCTCTGCAAACAGGTGCAGTGACTACACTTAACATACCATGTAGTTATCTGTTCACTCTGCAATTTACTGTGTGATGTTTACCAACTAGGCATTGTTTTGTTTCTTTTAGAGGAATTTAAAAGTGTTTTTCATGCAGCTGTATAGAAAAGAGTGCAAAAATACCAGGATTTTTCTGTATTCATATATTGCATACAGTAATGTGTACGACTAATCTTTGTCTACTTTTGACAATTGACAGTTGATCTCCCAGCTGCCCCGGGCTCACCGCAATGTGTTTCGCTATTTAATGGCCTTTCTGAAGGAACTTCTCAAGCACTCCCACAACAACAACCTAACAGCCAGCCTCATAGGTATGAAATGCATACCTCCTGTCTTAATGTTCGCTATACTTTATAGCTTATTGAACAGATTTTAATGTTTATTACCCCAGTGTATCGGCCTCAATCAATTGGGACAATGTCTGAAGAAAAATAAGACCATCATATTGTAAATTGTAAAAAAACAAGTTACTTATTGTTGGTACATCACCTCTTTGTCCTGTTCCTGTATTCCAGCGACGCTCTTTGCCAGCCTCCTTATCCGACCGCCTCCCAACCTGATGGGCAGGCAGACACCACACGACCGGCAGAAAGCCATCGACTTCATTCTGGGTTTCCTCATGGCAGGAGACGAGGAGTAACCGAGGTCGGTGGTCCCTCACGACGTTAGTCGGGTTTGGAGTCGATTCCCGACCTGGCTTACTGTTGGCAAAGGACTTGGACATGTAGGAGACTGTGTAACATGATACACTTGGTATTTTGTCATCTGTTGGAAACCAGTGCAGCAGTTTTGCACCTTACCGTTCACAAACTCTCATGTTAGAGGAAGACGTCCATTACAACTGTGATGACTTTACCAAGTGTCATATCTTCAGTTCATTCACAGTATGACCGCTCACTGGATTTGGAAGCACTTGGGAGAGCTTTGAACTGATGCCTGTACACCTTCTGATGACCTGAAGGCCCTGTGCCTCCAGACTGGAGTTGTCCTCGTCCTACGCTGACACTTCTTATTGTAGGTGCTCATGCCAAAATAACCCCTGAACAATGAGCGGTATGAATGTGAAAACACTATGTATCCATAGATAGCTAAGTGAAAGACTCTATTACACTAAAGAAAAGGAAATTACGGACGATTTAAGAAGTAGACTGAATACTTGTATACTGTTCAGAGCATTACATAGTTTAGAATGGAGATAATTGTGGAAGTATATATACTAAGAATGTTTAAGCTTAAGATAAATCATGACAATCATTCATTTTGCAGCATTTTAACTGAGGGGACAATATTAAGATATCTGCGAGAATTATCTGTTACCATACCCACTGTATTTTAACTGTTATTTATATATATATATTTTCTATGTTTGCACCATCTGAACAGTTTTTGGTTCCTACTACGGCATGGTTTATTTTCAGCCCTGCATTGGTGGTGATATATTTTATTGGAAATATTCATCACCTCTTTTTATCGTCCAGTTATAGAAAACTCTTTGTCGTGAATGCTTTTGCTGCGTTTCAGTGTAGCTTCAGCCGTGAGCTTTGCATCTCTGTTCACCAGTTCCTCTTCAGTTACAAAACAACACACTAACTTCCTGGTCCACCGGAATCACCCTCTGTGATTCTTGATGTCTTAAATGGTGTAAATAGTGATTGCTTCCCTGTTTCATGGGTATTTGAGTGTTGGTGTGGTGGTGCAAATCTGTGATGTCTACAGTTTGTCATGAAGATGGTACTATTAATGTATGTTTGTTTACAAGTCTTCTTCCTCACTTCTGCAACATCTCAAAGCTCATCATTTGTTGTTTTAGGACACATCCGTCGTGTTCCTCATGGTAAATGCAAAGGAAGTAATACTCTGTGCTTTAAGTGATTAATGCAGCATTTTCTGGTTGCAAGTTTAGCAAGACTTAATGGCCCATTACTCTGCAGGATACAGCCTGTCCATGTGCACCTTTCTCATTTGTGCCACAGAGGAAATGTTTTTCTGTAGTCACTGTTGCAAAACATGTCTTGGTGATTGAAATAAGGAACTTCTATGCCGTGTATAACGAACACTGTTTTACCCACTGTTGGAACAGTTTTACCCAAGAGATGTCAGCATTAGCTTTCCCAGTCCCATTAGTTTTCACATTTATGACATTAATTTCCCTCGCTCAACATCTCCTGGGATGTAGTGATGCCAGAAAAAGCCCACATGTTTTCTTCTCAGATGCTCCAGGAGCTGCAGAAGATGTGAGCACAATCGTGGCAAGAGATGCCTGTTGGGCTGAAGTTGCTCTATTGTCGTGTAGTTTCTTTTCTGCCTTATTGCCATCAACAAGTTAGATTCTTCTGTTGGTCGTAATCATGCCGAGCTTTGCCAAAAGGTGGCTTGGCCCTGAAGAAATAGTTCCTGGCAATTCAGATATGGGAGAGCCATTTTATAATGGTCATTTATTTACTCTTTATTACTTTAGAAATTCTACCATCATCATGTCAAGCAAAATCAATATAATCAATAACCTCTGATTTTAAGTGTTATGTCTTATGCCACTGTACCAACTGATGTATTTGTATGGATTCATCATTGTGCTCTTTGCCTTCAGTTTTTGTCACAATCTGTTCATAAAATTAAGGTGCATTTAAAGGTACACAAGGAAACACTCGCACCTGTTTTCAGCTTTTCAGATTTTTTTTGGTGCTTTTAATTTATTTAACAGAAATTAAAAAAAACTGTATAAAGCTGTTTTGTTTTCCCTTTCAACACCTCTTTTTTGAAAAATGTGTGTAAGTCTTGTTGACCGCTTCCTATTTAGATAAACAACAATTCTACACTGGTTTCTGGGGCTCGCTCTTCATGTACATGTGAAATTGTTACTGGCTGATGTTAACGCTATACTTAGTCTGTTCAGTGGCTGGTGAGACATCCTTCACCTCAGTGCTACATTCTCATTCCCTTTGAATATAAAACCTCCACCTTGGACCTGCTGCCACCCTTTGCCTGTTGTGCTGTAGCCCAGTTTGAACCCATCCAAAGCCATGGCCATGCTCAGAGTGTCTTCTTACCGCAAGGTGTTTGAGGATGATAAATGGAGTCGAAATGGAGGGTTGAGTATGCAGTGTGCAGGGCAGTACCGGTCCTCCGTCAGGTCAGTGTGGGTTTCTCTTGGGTACATGGTAGCTTCAGAATTTGGGCTGTATTTACCAATTTTAAGATATTAATATGTTAGTGACAGGATCAAGTGTTGTTCCACTTAAAAATACGTAGAAGATGTTTTTGACCAGAAGCAAATGTTTGGGGGCTAAGTTCATGAATCTGGGTGTTGTGGTTCTTACTGTTTTTCCTGAAAGCATTTTGTGCTCATGGAAAAAATTACGTCATGGTCGACTATGTTCAATTCCCGTAACGGGTAGGGCTGAAATGCACTGAAGAATGTAAAGAATGATGCTGTACTTCTTTGTGTTTCTTTTCTCTAAATTTGTCAAATGGATGTATTATTATAAACTGTATACACACTTGGTGAAAGTCATTAACTATCCCTGAAGGTGGTTCAATTGATCTCAGTCCAGTCTTTGGTACATTGTGTCCTCCCCTCAGGGGTGCGGCTGTTGACAAGTGCAACTGTGACAAGTTAGACTTTGTAGCTGCCAAGACGCTCAACAAGGAGGGTTTGAACCGGTTTGTCCAGGATCGCACCATCATCGCTGCCCTCAATGACCGCCTGGTCAGGCTTATTGAACTGGTGAGGACAAACACTATTGCTGCTCCCAATGACACATCAGCACTTTATTTTCCCTCTGCTGTGTCATGCCTTTGTTCTTGGTAAATGAAGCAGTGAATCTATATATACACAAAACGTACCTGTTCTGACTTCATCCCTATTTAATCTGCCTCTGTGCCCTTTTAGGCCCGTTGTTTTGAACAGGAGAATGAGTCCTTTGAATGTCAGATTGTTGAACTAGAGCAGAAACTGAACAGTCGACAAGCCTCCTCCAGCATCACCTCCACTGTGGCTGAGCCTGACTACAGTCTGGATGCAGTGGTGGAAAGACTGCGCAGGGAGAGGGTAGGGTGCTGCTGCTGCTGGGTGTGTCTGCTGCATGTTTCTATCTGTATGAGAAAACCCAATTTAGGAATGTCACACAGATGGTCCATTGCACTTCTCATCCCATCCCTTCCCATCCCATCAAATTCAATTCAGTTTGTACAGTGACAGGCAGGCCTGATCTATAACCTTGTCAAGATCCATCAGTGTCTTCACTGCGTCTCACTGCAGGATGAGATTCTGTGCAATACCGAGGAGCTGCAGACAGAGCTTGAACGTCTGATGAAAGAGTACGAGAAGGCTGCACAGCAGAGGGTCCTCTTCCAGCAGGAAAGACAAGATGTTGCCGAGGTAATAGTGTAAATATAACACCAACCGCACGTGGCGCGGTGCTGGAAGACGAGGCTGTAGCCAAGATTTAAAAACACTTACCCCCTACAAAAAATATAAAATTTACATCATACAGCTTGAGTCAGGTAAGCTTCAATACTTAAACCTCGATGTAATGTGTACAATAACTAAGGTTACATATGGTTTGTTTTGCCAACTTTATTGTTACCATTAAAGTGATACCCATAAAGGGTGTCTAAATGAATTACAAATAATTTAAGAAATAAATCCATTAAAATGCAGAAATAAAAAGAACTTCTTAGCCCATTTTTAGTTTAAGGATCCCTTAAGTTGGAGTATATTCTCAGCCCGACTTGGCTTGTGTTTGCAACTTATTTTAAGGCATCAGCTCTATAAATTAGCTTGACTACAGAAATTCAAAGCCAACAAACGATATTGATTACTTACTAACATTTATAACTGCAGATGTGTGTGAAAAACAAAGGCTTGTGGGTTTTTCACTATAAAATAAATGTTCACCCTGTAGTTGTAAATCATAGTTGGCACTTTTTTGTCCTGGATACTCTTTCCTGTGCATGAAGTGTCCATGAAATTGAATAATGGATCCCACCAGCACTATGGGCAGAAGTGCTGCAATTGGCCCTCCAAACCAGCGGACTGGTTTAGTCATAAGAATAAAAATAGTTATGTTTAACCCTTTTATATGGTCAAATTTTGAATGGTTATATTTGGGGTAAAGAGGTACTCCAGAAATGTATTATCACACTTGCATGAAGTTGGGGGACTGTGAGAGACGAGATATAAAAAATAATGTCCAAAATTGAAGAAGCAGAGGTTGGAATACTCTGTAGTCCCTAGTATGGGTCAAGCTCCAAAAACACCCATAATGCAACCAGTAGCACCTTTCATTAGACCCACCATACCTGGTAAATTCCCATGTGTTTCAAACTCCTCACTCCCAGTTGGTAATGTAGACTTTCTATTACAAATCTGAAATCTCCAAGCTCAAGCTAAGATGACATCATCACTTAGATAAAGGATTGGTGTGACAGTAATAATAATGGTATTAATAATAAATAAATTAATGAATGTTGAATTGAGTTATTTGTGATTTGGATTTAGAAAACGTTTATAGGTGTTCTTGTGCTGTACGTTATCAGACCTTTGCTGTGATAATGTACCTCCAGCACTAGATGGCAGTGTTGTCTCGCTGCTCCTCCTCCCCTCTGCCTCCTGGTGAATCAGCTGAAACTCGCCACAGCTGCTCCTCTGTAGCCCTACCCAATGGGTGTTGATCACCAGCAGTCACAGAGTCTGGGCTGGTGCCCCCCCCCCCCCCCCCAGCCGGGCCAGATGCAAGGGAGGCTTTAATTTCTCCCTTACAGATGTAATGCAAGCTGCAATACGGTGCTGTAATGTTCCTGCTGGCTCAGTTCTCTGGTTCTGAATTGGAAGCAGCTGCAGGGCGACAAGACTTGGTGGGAAATTGGCAGGGAGGTAGAGGAAGAGCAGAGATGCGGAGGAGAGGAGCGAATACTACACAGCTCAACCCACAACTAGCTGCAGTTCTCTCAACGTAATGGTAGACTGACAGTGATAAAACAAGGCACGTTTGCTTTGTTTTAAAGTGTACTACTGGCTGTTGTGTTGCGTCTCTCCTGCCAACTCTGCTCCATTTTCAAGGCCCACAAATTTCCCCTCTCCATTGCTTCACAGTGATTTTTACATGGGACTGCTGGTGCCTTTTTGATTCAGTAACGTCTTCCATCACCAGACCTCGTTGCTGTAAAACACAGTAGCAGAAGTGAAATGAGTTTAACAATAATCACCAGAATTAAAATACAAATACAAGGAAGTGGATGAATGAGGAGGCTGAGTGGACAGAAACACAACTCCAAATTAATTCTAATGTTGCTCTCCTGGATGCTAAAAGTAGGCAACCGTTCCAATGTGTTTGCCTAATTAACTTTACAAGATAATAATATATCAGTGTTGTGTTTACAGCTTGTCCTGCTGCCCCTAAGTGGCCAAAAAAGTTGCACAGAATGTGATTTACAACATGTTTCTCTCCTGATATTTGGCTGATATTTGAACACAGGCAGTGGCAGCAGCAGGACCAGACTACTTTTGCTTACTGCTGTCCATCAAGGAACCCTGCCACCCTCCCAGCAAGACTCCACAACTTCACCACCAAACCCTCCCTGCATGTCTCCAAATGTTCATGCAGGCACCCACAGTAATTGCATCCAACACCAATTAATCTGGTTCTTTAAAAAGAGTAGATGAGCTGAGAACCCCTGCTGGCGAGTGGATTGGTGGATAGGGCTTTTGTGTCTAGTTAGCCTCCTTCTGATCTTCCTCCTCCTCCTCCTCCTCCTCCTCCTCCCCCTTCCTCTGCATTGCGGTTTACTTGCTGTTCAGTGAAACAGGTGGATGTGCTGGTGCTGATGGTTCTTAAAGTTGTTGTTCAGGATGGAAACAAAAAAAACACTTTTTCTACTTTTCTTCAACCTGTAGTGTCATTTAGTTCCCAGACTGCAGTGTTCCTCTCAGACACCTCCAGAAATTAAGTTGGACTTTTTGACTTTCAGTCTTGTTCTCTGTTAACTTGATTTTCTTTGCAGGAAGTGGATGCTGTGACAGCGGAGTGTTTGGCGCTGAGGGAGCAAGTGGCTATCTATGAGGAGCAGCTGGCCAGCATGGAGGCCCAGCACAAGACGGTGAGGTGGAGAGAGGATATATTGTATAGCTGCAGTGTGATGAAACAGAAATGACTCAAAATGTAGCACTTAGGTCAGGCAGGACTGTTGGAGAAATGCCCAGACCTGTGTTGACAAACACAGCTGTGATGACCCCAGTCACCTTGCTGAAGAGCCAAAAACAGCCCTTAGAACAGAAACATATGGGGAGAGGATTAAAAAACAAAAAATGTAATCTAGTGAATTGAACAAGTCAAAATTAGGCCCTTGTTTAATTTTTTGTGCTCATTTGAGTCCTTATTCCAGTCTCTTAAAGGAACTATTCCTTTACAACAGATTGCTTTCTTTCTGAGAGTTAGATGAGAAGATTGATACCACTCTCACATCTGTATGTTAAATATGACGCTCCAGCAAGCAGCCAGTTAGCTTAGCACAAAGACCACAAACAGCTAGTCTGGCTCTGTCTAAAGGTTAAAAAAAATCTGCCAACTAGCACCTTCAAAGCTCACTAATTAACACATTATATCTGGTTTGTGTAATCTCAACAAAAACTAAAGTGTAGAAATGACAATTCACGGATTTACAGGGGGTTACGTGCTGGACTATTACCCACCATGAAACCACAATTTGACGTTTTTACACATCTGTTTTTGTACGGATTAAACAAATGAGATAACATGTTAATCAGTGAACTTTAGAGTTGCTGGTAGGTGGATTTTGTTACCTTTGGACAGAGCCAGGCTAGCTGTTTCCCCCTGTTTCCAGACTTTGTGCTAAGCTAAGATGGCCATCTGCTGGCTGTAGCCTTACTGTGTGTTCAGACAGAACGCAAAGCTTAATTTTAGACGTGGCGCAAATGCATACTAATGCAAATGACAGGCAAATGACAGAAAGAACTGGAGTTTCTTTTGAGTTCTGAGATCAGAGTCTGAGTTGAACACAACCACAGACACACTCCCACAGACATGGTCAGTGTTATCTGTACAGTTGATATAGTCGTCTGTCTGGAGTGAATAAACACAAACGGTCCAGCCATCAAATACGCACAAATAATGTGAGGTTAAAACTCTTTGCTTTCTGTCTGAACACTTTCATATTTAACGGACAGATATGAGATTTGTATCAATCTTATCATGTAACTCTTTGCAAGATAGCGAATAGGCATTTTTCCCCAAAATGTCAAACAATTGCTTTAAAATAGACATGTTTCTAATGCACATCATTACCTATATCTCATCCATACACACCGCTCTCTCCACCTTCTACAATATTCTCCACCTCACCAGGAGATGACAGATGCGCCCCTTTATCAGATCTTGAGGCTGTAGGCAGAGAGAGAGGCAGCTGAAGCAGCACCAACTCCATCACACCGAGTTTTTCCTCTGCAAAGCTGGGCTGCCTGGCGTTTAGCACACTCCCTCTGGGACACGCTCGATAACTCACAGTCCAGGAAATGCGGCTGAATACCAAATGAAAACAGAAGTTCCCTTTGTTTTATTAACTGTTGTTATTATCAGCACTTCTAGATACCCCATATTCCCCTGACATATCGGCAGCCATGTCGTTATTTAGGTGGAGGGAAAAGAACAAAAATGTTAGACTGCCACTGCAGCTCTGTAACAGTTCATTTTCTCTGGAATGGATGTGGGGTTTTTACTAAAGGGGCTGCATATTGGAAGCTGAAGACATGTATGTTTGAATGCATCAAAATCTACTGTGTGTGTTTGTATTTGCAGAGGTGGAATGTAACTACATTTATTCAAGTACTGTATTTTAGTCATGCCACTTCATACTTCTACTGCACTACAATTAACAGGCAAATATTGTACTTTTTACTCCTACGACTACTTATTTATTTGACAGCTTTAGATACTAGTTATGTTACAAATTTACATAGATTTCTATTACATAGAAAACATATGATAAGCTCATAAAATATCAGGGATAGACACTAATATTTTCATGTACTGGCCCCACCCCTAAATTTGGTGGCCAAAGTAAAGTTATGTAAAAACAATACAGAAAAGGCAGTTTAATGCAACTTAACACAGCCTTCCTTAACCTTCAATAAATGAAAAGACATTAACAGAATGAAAATATATTTTTATAATAATTCATTTTAATTGAAAACTCAAGTTCTTTGTAAACATATGGTACATATATTCTCTCACAGTGGAACTGTAACGTTGCTTTGGCGAAGTCAAAGTATATCCAGTATAGGGATAAAACTTGGTGGCCACAGGGGGCCACCTACATGGAGTGTTTGGTGGCCACAAACTAACGTTTTGTGACCACGGGCCATAGGGCCATGGTTAATGTCGAACCCTGAATATGATGCATTGTTATAGATAAAACCACTTAACAGTATATAAAATAGATAAAATTAGCTCTACCTCGACCAACTATAACACTAAAATGTTGCTTACACATTAATGCATTAGTAATAATAATTTAATAATGCAATATGTAATAGTACAACACTCATAGGGGCCATTTGTCTGCATAACAAGTACTTTTTCTTTTGACACTTTAAGTACATTTTGCAGATAATACCTACATATTCAGATGCTTTACTAAAAGAACTCTTAATGAATAATGGCCCAGTGTTAAATTATTATGTATTATTGATTTGTTATAAGCAGCTGGTCAAGGTGGAGCTAATTTGAACTACTTATTATCATTGATTATAGTGTTGTGTAGTTTGATCAGTAATAATGCATCATATTTTATAAAGCAATCTCATGTTTTGTATGTAAAATCTGAATTAAGTAAGTAACTATAGCTGTCAAATAAATGTAGTGGAGTAAAAAGTACAATATTTCCATCTGAAATCTAGTGGAGTAGAAGTATAAAGTAGCATAAAATGGCAATATTTAAGTTTAATACTTAGTTATACTTCACCACTGAGTAAAGGATCTGTGTGTGGGTTTGTATGTGTGGCGTGTACGAGCAGGCAGTGGAGAGTCTGCTGGAGCCAGCTGAACGGACTACAGGAGCGGTGGCAGCTATTAAATTTGGCAGCCCTGACATCACTCCAGCCTTGGATGTAAAGGAGTACCACTGCCAGCTGGCTGAGAGCCTCCAGGTACAACACACTGTAGCATAAAACACATAAACATGTCATGAGGTGGAAGCCTTTCTGTACCAAGTGCTTTACAGCAGCATGCCTGTGTACATCTCAGTCCTATTTATGGCTTCTCATTGAGCTACACTTGCATGCACATGAATGGACTCACACACATCAGTGGTGGAAAGTAACTAAATACATTTACTCAGGTACTATACTTGAGATTTAAAGTGTTTCCCAACCTTTTCGACTTGCACTTTACAAAAAATCAATGGCTGGCTGGAGCCCCTTGTCACATTTCAGATGTTTAGATGTCAGGTATAGTCATAGTCAGCATTTCCACTTAGGTATTTTTAATTTGCAAATTTAAAATGCATGGAAACACACAGAGTTGTTAGTTGCACCATAGAGAGAAAAAAACTCTTGACTCTTCACATTGTTGCATAACTGTTAAAATTCACAAAAAAAACAATGATTTGAGAAAAGTCAAACAAATGAATATATACTCGTGTAGCAGAAGTTTATTATTTTTTTTCTTTCCTCTCCCATTAATCATCTCACAACCCTTCAGATTTTTCTTGTGACCCTTTGGAGGGGACCTGACCCCTAGGTTGAGAAACACTGGACTAAACTACTTAACTGCATATAAAGAAACACTAGCTCCACCTCGACCAACTACAACAGTAAAATGCCACTTACACATTGATCAGTATTAAGAATCTAATATTGTCATATAAGATAATATTTTTTATTATTTTGTTCCTCATACTATCATAGGATTTTAAATGCAGATGCATTTGGAGTATTTTGAAATTGTTTTTTTATTGTGTATTGCTGCTTTTATTGAAGTAAAAGGACTTGAGTACTTCTTCCACCGGTGACACACACTTTCAAGAAACCAGCTGCCATCCTCATCCTCCTGCTGACCACTTGACCCCTCCTATTTTCAACACATCACCTTCTCTCTCCCTCTGAAACGGCCCGGTCAGGTCCAGATGTAAATCTCAACTTTCACAAATCACACGGCGATACTCCCACTTGTTTTCTTTCCCTCTTAACACAACACCAGGGAAGAACTTGAGAATCAGAGGTGCAGTTCTGGACCCGAACAGAATGTCTTTGTCTACCTGTGTGTGTGTGTGTGTGTGTGTGTGTGTGTGTGTGTGTGTGTGTGTGGTGCAAGAGGGGCTGCATTGGGGTCAGACTATAGCTCCGGTGGGTCTGACCCCCTCTGGGGCGAGGATGTCTGCCCGGTTCAGAGGTCAGGGCTGTAATCAGACTGCTGGCCGCCTTCCCAGGCTCCTCAGCAGCACTGGAGTGGACGCTGGTGTGTGTGTGTGTGTGTGTGTGTCCTTCATTTGGAGGAAAGGCTGAAGGGTATCTGGCATATTTATATATTTGTGTCTGTCTAAATGCTTGTTCCCCCAAATCCCATCTATTCACTCTCTCTCCCTCCCACTCGGTCTCTTCTCTCGCCAGCTGGACACCGTCCTGTCTGTGCCTGGCCTCGATTACGAGACGCAATTGTCTCGATGCTGAAATGATTGCTATTGGGTTTGAACAGTAATGGTGATTGCTGGCTGACTCCCACACACCTGTGCACCCTCATGTTGCTCGTTTTGGGTGCATTTGTTCCATCTAATCAGGAATGTGGTGTACACAAGGAGAGGTTCAACCATCAGCCAGTATGAGAGGCTCTGATTGCTCTTTGCTCTCCTGTCAAAGTGCACTTAACTGCCCAAAAGAAATCACTATCCTCCATGGTCTTGTGCATTTGCAGACTCAAAATGAAAGGTCAGATTGTTTATACTGACAAACATTCACAACTGCACTTATTCCTCATCTTGTGTCTTTGCAGTATGAGTGTGCAGCAGCCTCTTCTGCTGTGGTTCGCAGTGGTGATGGAAGACAACTGGAAGTGGGAGGAGCTGTAGGGTCAAGAGTCAAAGACTTGCCAAAGATAAAGGACATCAGTGAGATGAAGATGCTGGTGAGTGGACTCAGTTTTGTGTTTTTTTTTCTTCTTTTCCTTCCAGCAGTTTTTAAATGGTCTGTTCACCCAAATTACACAAAAAAAGTACTTTACATTAAGGCAAATTTTGGATTTTATTTCATTTGCCAAGATTTTGAGATAACCATCTCTGAGATTTCTGCTGCGAGCACTGTGCAAATCTCAACATGTTGTGCAGACCTGAGTGTTAAGCAAGCTGATTGGTCCATCCAACACCTGTTGGGGGGCGTGTTCAAAACAAAAAACAAAATGTCTTAAAGAAACAGCCATGCAAACGTCTGCAAATGATCCCTGTGCATGTTTGCGTGGAGAAGCGTGTTTCAGGGATAGTCTGACATTTTTAGTTTGACTCTTATTCGCTTTCTTATCGAGAGTTAGATGAGAAGATCGATACCACTCTTGATGTCTGCACGCTAAATAGGCAGCAGCTGGTTAGCTTAACTTAGCACAAAAAGCCGGCTGCTGGCGGTAGCTTCATATTTAGTATACAGACATGAGAGTGGTATTGATCTTCTCATCTAACTCTCCACAAGAAAGCGAATAAGCGTATTTCCCAAAACTATTGCTATGAGGACATTGTTTCTTGAAAAGAAATGTTGTGGCTGAATTATTTAAATATAATTTTTCAATGCTATGAGCACCACAAACAAAATTCAATTGACTTCTGCCTCCATATCTGTTGGAAGTGTAAATCTCAGAAACTGACATCTACGAAACCAAAACTGTCTGCATGCCTAGTAAATAAGAAAATATGTATTTTTTTGGAGGTGAACTGGCCCTTTAAGTCTCACAGTTACACGTCATTTAAATCCTTCAGTTACTACCTACTGATTCAGATCTTCCCATAATATGTTTCCCACCTCTTTACTGATAAAGAAAAGAGGGGTCTTACAAACCACAACTGGTTCGGTATCAGCCCTCAGCTCCTAAATCAGACATAATGGTGAAAATGAATGGTTTCCCACAGCAGGCGAAGGGAGTGGAGAGCAGCTGAGTGACAGCAGAGCAACAGCGTGGGAGATCCTGCTGACCAGAGTGTTTACTCTGCGGACACTTTCAGCAGGAGATGTGAAGGGCTCGGCTTCAGCTCAGACAGGATTTATTGCCCTCCGTGTCAGTCAGTTATTAAGTACAGTCTTTCAGAGTGCCTGCACTGTCATAAACGTCTTAAAACTTCACACACACACTGACTGGAGACTTCCTCTGCAAATGGATGAGAGGAAATAAACCTTCGTTGGATGTTTCTCATCTCAGCCAGCAGAAAAATGTCAGGAAAGCAAAGGGGGTTTTGAATGAAATACACATCAATAAAGAGACGACCAGGAATCTCAGGTAAAACCACCAGGTGACTCCAGGAAACAGAAACTACCTCCTCTAAGTTCACATTAGTCTCTTAAACATCCATCAGTGGTCAGACCACAGCTGACACCAACAAACATGGTGGTTTGGTTCCCATTACTGTGGCTGTAGCTCTACCTCCAGCTCTTTAAATAAACAGTGAGCCTCTGTGACCACAGCCGAACATCATCTACTTTTCTCTAATATGCAGCACACAATCCCCAGCTCTGCTCAATGCAGCCTGACGGATGGACAGCATGGCTTGATCTGCTCCGTTTCCTCTCTCGCCTGTGATGGATGCCTCGGGTCTGGTTTCTCACAGAGACACAACATGGCCAAACAAACAGATTGCAGTGAAATCAGCCCTGACGCAGAAATGTATATAATAGAGCAGGCACTGATGAGGGTTGAATGCCACTACTCGCGTACACAGACGGCCAGACTTCACTTGTCATGCCAGGGAGAATGGAGGAGTGTGTGAGTAAGTGACTCGACCAGGTTTGGGAGTCATCATCAGCCTGTGAGTTGTAACTGGGGTCTTCCTCGGCTCACATGATCTCGCTGAAAGACGAGCGCGACCGCCTGGATCCCCATCTGGCTGTGACAGCTAATTGTTGAACTTCTGTGATTGCTGTAATTACTCACACCACAGCTTCAGACACAAGGGGAGTGACGCTCCTGCATTAGTTTGTGGTATAAGTAAAGGAACTTGTTTTATCTGTGTAGGTCGGATGGATTGGCATACTTAAGTTTTAGTTAGAGCTCAATTTCTATCATTTTTTATATAAAAAATGAATCAAATGACTGTGTGATTCAAAGGGGTTGCTCGTGGTGGTGACCAACCCACAGAGAATTATCCCCTCTCTCTTTTAGCTCATTGTTTTGGTTTCACGGCCCGCAAATTCTGTTTCTGAGGAAGACACGAACGTTGGCACCAAATTTCATGGCAATCTATCAAACCCATGTTCAGATATTCAGTCTGAACCAAAGTGGTTGACAGACCAACTCACCGACATTGTCATCCATAGAGCCTCGCTGCTAGCTACCGCTACCTGCCCAGCATCACAATCTAGCAGCCTAAAACCCAGATATATTTCTCAGTACTTGGCGAGACCAAAACAGAGCTAATAGAGCTAACAGAGTGGCTAAATACGGGATTTGTGGTTGTCACGTGGTCAAAAACACGACCCAAATCTATGCTAATGTTGCTCCGTGTCTGCTACATGTGTACAATAGGCAACTGTTTACTAACACGTTAGCTAAAATAAGAAGTTGAACGCTGTACGTCAGATGTTGGACTTTCAATTATCAATTAATTTAGTAATCTGGTTTAAGGACAAGGCGGTCATTATACCAGAACACCAAGGTTAAAGTCCCTGAATGCCTGCTAACTTTGCAAGTATATTTTGAATGAATAACCATTGCTGTGTGTCGTCTGTATTTCTGTAGATTTCAGAGCTGCAAAAGGAGCTTGCTGAGCTCGAGAAGTGTAACGAGGAGCTGGAGGACGAGGTTGAGATGAAGAAGGCTGCGTACATGGACGAGATTGCTGAGCTGGAGGTCTGAGAGTGGACTGATTAAAGTAATCATAGGCTGTAAAGGACCAGTGGTTTGGACTAATTCTGTCATTTAATCTCGCCCTTTAATCCCACCACCCCGTGAGTGTGTGTGTGTGTGTGTGTGTGTGTGTGTGTGTGTGCGCATGATATTCAGTGTACTATAGACGAAATGCGGTACCAGGAGGTCGACTTCCAAGTGCAGATGAAGGAGCAGTGTGAAGACTACAAGGAGCTGCTCAGTGAGAAGATGGCCAGAGACATGGAAATAGCTGCCTACAGGTCAGACAGTCTGGTGTCTAAAAATGGTGTTTGTGTAAAACTGTTCTGAATAATAGTTATAATATAATAATCTTCTGGGTTTCACAGTTCAAGAGAGTTTAGCGTGCAAACATGAAACTGACTTACAAATATTTTCTAATATATATATATATATATATATATATATATATATATATATATATATATANTTTTTTTTTTTTTTAAATTTTATTTTATTGTTTATATCCCCCGTTAGCTTCTAGTAATGAGAGTCATCCTGGGGTTCATTAACACACATGAATAATATAAAATAAAAATCTGAACATTAGCTAATATATAAATATAAAATGCAGCAAAGACTGAAAATTAGACTGAATTAATACAAACCCTGGAATCACTGCCAAATATAAATCTAAGCAGGCTGCATATCAATCAATCAATCAATCAAATGTTATTTATACAGCAAGTCATACATCAAATGCAACTCCAAGTGCTGAACATAAAAAGAGTTAAAAAGTAAAATGTATAAAATCAAGTATAATATAATAAAACTATTAATAAAATAAGAAGAAGCAGTAAAATTGCAAGTAGAAATGAACACACACTAGATAAAAAGCAGGCTAAAAAGGCTTTTTCACTAAGTGCATCTACTGTATATGTTCACCTACTTGTATGTACACATTGAGAGATACTAGACTGAAATTCCTCTATGCGTAAACATACTTGGCTAATAAAACACAGGCTCAAGAGATTACAAATTCAGATTATTACATTAGACCTTATTACCTAGAATATTGCACTTGCAATTTGATGCTCTTTGTATTAGTAATCTATTTGATGTGAGTTGGTAGCAGATTACAATCTGACGAAGATCTGTGTGCAACAGTGTCTTTCAGATCATTTGTTTTATGGGTAGGAAGATAAAATTGATCTTTCCTCCTGGGATTGACTTTACAGCAATAATTACATTTAACTAGTGCCGACTCGTATCTCTTTTGCACATTTTGTAATGACAAGCTGCCATAAGTGTTCATCAATAACTTCACAACTCTCATTCCCCTCTTAAACAGAGCTGCAGGCTGTTATTCTTAAATGAGACGCCTACATTTTATGTCATGTACAGCACGGTACAGTTATACCAGAGAAGATAAGACGTCTTTTGGAAAGTGCGGTCTAACTGTTAGCGAGACAGTCAATCAATAGGAAGACTTCTAGGAAGACTCTGGGGCAGGGATGGACAGCCATGTCTGCTGTTAAGTCCAACAAAAACACTGCACCAGGTGGTTTCACTGATTAGTTTGTCTTCTCCTCTTAAAGGTGTTCAAGTAATAAAGTCAACTGCTTTAGTTTCTGATTGCAATTAAAATCCACACCCTCTGAGCCTTCCCTGACATGTATTGTAGATTCCCATCTCTGCGTAGGGGGTCAAATGAAAACCAACGTCCCCTGTGGTGCTCACTAAAGTGCTACACATTATTTAAACCTGTCCAGTAGAATGAGCTGTTGGGGGCAAAGCAAATAATGATCCAGGGAGGATTTTATTAGATTTTAAATTAACGTGATGCTCTGTTTACATTTGAAATTCTTTACATACTGTATGAGCGAATCGCAAAGCACACAAGAAAAACACGTGGAAATGTGCAAATGACGTGTCCATTGTCATCGTTTTTCCTCAACATCAACATATAAGAATCACTGTGAATAATAGGAGGAGTGTTTCCTCAGAAGATCCCGTGTATAAGTCCAATATTGTCCAAACATCTCATAGTGTCACCAGGACATCCGCAAACAAAGGACTGACATCACGGGCCAGCTGGGGTCACAGGAAACTGCTCCTGAATATGATGCAGCTTCCTGTATGTAACCTTGAAGACGTTTCATGTCATTCCCTCCTTCCACTGAGGTTGTTTAACCATCTGCTGTCCTGGAACCGAAGTGACGCACTTCAGCTATCTTGTCCTGCTGCCACGGACTTCCTCCTGGTCCCTCCATCGCCCATCCGACTGCATCTGACCCCCAGGGGGCCCCGCTGCGGACCTGTGCGCAGACCCTCACAATACCTCATTAGAATGGGCAAAGAGGACCCCACACTGTCAGCGCTGTGTGCTGGGCCGCTGCCAGCTCTTCTCCACGCCAGCCTGTTAATGTCAGCCCTCCCCTTACACACATTTCCAAATTCGCCACAGTTTTAATTCGTTACCCAACAGACTGTCCCAAAGACATTTAAGGCACAGCAAAGGCACACAGTCGATGCCAACTTTTTCTTTTATTTACTGGATGTTTTGTCATCCGTGATTAAAACCATGAATAAGAAATGAAAATGGTGGTTGTTTATTCTCTTCGTGCCGTGGCAAACTGTCTGCACAACAGACCCTAATGACCCCAGGCTGCCATTACCGGGTGGCTTATCGCCTGTGAAAGCATCTCAGAGCAGTTTAGGCAGATGCTCACTGCCTTTGCTCACTGCTAATGTGAACCATATTACACTGTAATTCATTCTGCTGTTGATTGTGGTCTGCTCATGCTGCTGCATGATACAGCAACAAGTAGCTCAACTAAGATCCTTTTTAGTTAAGTGCACATTTTGCAGTGGGTGACTGTACTGTAGGTCCTGTCTTAAAGCTGCTATAATCAATATTTTTACATTAACAATGAATCAAGTGACTCCCCTCAGCTCTACTGAGCTTCATAGCATCTTTCAGTTCATTGTTTTCATTTTCCAGACACAGTTAGAGACTTGCTGGTAGACACAGATATTTCCCTCAGGAGTTTGTAGAGACCAAAAACAGAGTCAAAAAGAAGACTTGCATTCATCAGGTGGACACAAACACAAATCCAAATGAATGATAATGTTGCTCTGCTGGATGTGCAAATGGGCAACTGTTTGCTAACAAGTTTGTCATATGAACTTCATAAGGTGATGATATGTCAGTGTTGGATTTACAGCTTGTTTCCAGCAGATGCAGTTTGCCAATTATCATGTCGGTTGTTTTTTTTTCTAAACACTGTCAGGACTTCTCGTCGAAAACCCTGGAAAACTGACACACTTGACAAACTCACCTCAAGGTCCACGTTCAATGTTTATGATCGAAAGCTCCAGAACAGCTACTAAATGGACTGGAACTGAAATGATTAGATGATTGACAAGAATTGCCAACTATATTGATAATCAACAAATTATTTATTATTTTTCAAGCAAAATGCCAAATATTTCCTAGTTCCACCTTCGTAATTTTAAGTTTTATGTGCTTTTCTTTGTCTTATGTGACAGTAAACACGAAATGTTTTGGTTTTTGACTGTTGGTCAAACAATAAAAACTATATGAAGACACCACCTTCACAATTTTCCCCAAATTTTATAGACCAAACTTAAATCAACTTGATTAATTAATTGAACAATTCAGAAAATAATTTGCAGATTCATTGATAATGAAAATAACAGTTAGTTGCAGTCTTTAAAATGGACCTTAAGGTTTTGTTAAATGATGCTAAATGATTAGCAGCACTTCCTGTGAGTACTTCACCTTGGCTACCTGTAGTTTGTGTATTTCTCTGGTTCAGGAGTCTGGTGGAGGAAGAGGAGGAGTGGCTGTGCAACCTGTGATTTGAGGCCCGGAGAGTCCGACTGGCTGGCTGGAGTGTGGCTGGATGCTCCCCCACACATGGAGTAGAAAATAGACAAAAGGGAAACACACACCCAAATAAGCACTAGGATGACGCTTAAGGTACCTAAGCAGCAATTTAAGCAGATGTAAACTTATCATGACAGATTAATGCTGTCTGGAGGCCTAAGCCGGGCCATTGATAACAGGTCGCTGGCAGATGACCCCAAAACTCCAAGAAAGATGGAGCTGTCCAAAACTGGTGGGGGGTGGGGTATCCATTGAGTGTCTGGCTGGGATATTTCTTTAAGTGGGTTTTATCTTTAACAGCTCACTGACATGATTCATAAATGTTTTGTCCCCTCTTTGTTGAACATGTCCCACACAAACACAGAAAACAGACACACAAGCTAAACTTAGCAGCTCCGTGGAGTCATCCCACCTCATCCATCACTCAAACTGTGTCTGATTTCCAGCTCTTAACCCTTGACCCCTTCACTGTTAGCAAACGTATCGACAGCTCTCCCTTTGGTAACTAAAAGCATCTCAACCTTCCCTTTGCTTTTACAGTCCTGCATTTATGTTGCTGGGGGTTTTTTGTTGTATTTTTTAATTTTTTTAACACACAACTGACCGTCAAGTGCGCAGTGCACTGTTTGCTTTTCAAATGGTTCATGAAGTTGTTTTTCTGCAGCTCTTACAAAATGAGCACCTGGATCTTTCTACAAGAAAAGTCTGTGTGATTCATTATTTCTCCTTTTGAAAAGCAATGTCCCAATTTTCAGAAATGAGCGTTTGGTAATACATTCCACTGTAATCTTTTCCTTATTTTCTACATGGCTTTCAAGCTGTCTGTGATAAATCATTTTTGGTTCCTGCTTCTGCACAAGCGTCAGAATGTGCTTTAGATTTAAATTAAATAAAACTAGTTGCTTGAGAGATCACCTCATACTGTGTCTTTTGTTTCATGAGAACTGCTCGTGAATCCTTAAGACTTTACCCGCACTATAAAACTGTGCAGAGAGCAGAGTGATTTATGTTCAGTGATCCTTCTTTCATTCATCTTCATGCTTAACATGAGATTTGAACATTCCCAGCTATTAACGAACTCAAAGGCTTGTTAGCTCTGCCATAAAGATGAAAAATGCTGCTAATAACAGATCGGATAAGATTAACCACACTCTGTGAACTTGTGGTGATGAGGAGTTATCCTCTGTAATAATTGAGTTCAGTGTCTGGAGAAAAGGGCTGGGGCTGGGTGGCCGCGGTGAGTTGTTTAATTGTCCTAACATGGCCGGCTCAGGAGGAAACCGCTGTGTCTGGTTTCTCAGAACCCCAGAGCTCAATCAAGACCTCAGAGGAGAGGAGCTCGAAAACTCTATATGTCTCTAATACAAAGTCAACGAACCATCTAATGTTCCTGATCTCACGGGACTGTTCTGTCTTTGCCTTGTGGCCTCGTGTTTTCCAACTTTTATCTTCTCTGCTGGGCCTCTTAGGGAAAGGTGGTTGACTGTATGGAAATCTCGGAAATGCAGGGAATAGACTGGACCAGAATAGTAAAATTTTGACTCTGAGGAAATTCATCATCTATCCGGCTCTTGTAGATGTGCCTCTATACTGGAAAAGTGATCTCTGCACACCTGCATTCAGAGAGCTGTGCAAGAGAATAAGTGATTAGTCCAAGTAGCAAAAGGCAACACCTGCGCAGAACAACATCCCATCCTAGTGACCAAGCAATCAAATATAAAAATAACCCCTCTAATAATACTGGGGAAGGGGAGCGGGAAGAGAATAAAAGGCCCGTTCAGATGTATTACTATGGATAATGTCAATGATCAGCAGCCTTAACAATGTATTTCGTACACGTAAAGGGGTAAATTCTCACTCCACAGAATTAATATAAAACAGCACAAATGTACCAGAATAACTTTTTAAAAAACACACTATAATGCTCTGTGTGAGGCTGTACTTGGGCAGAGCTCTTATGCTAAATGCTAACGTCAGCATGCTAACATGCCGATGTTTAGCAGGTGTAATGTTGACCATGTTCACCATCTTCATTTAGTGTGTTAGCATGCTAACATTTGCTAATTAGCACTAAACACAGTACAGATGAGGCTGACGGGAATGTCATTAGTTTAGCAGGTATTTGGTCATAAAGCAAAATATTGCAAAAATTTAAATTTTGACCTGATGATGGCGCTAGATGAAAGTGAAGGGAGCAGTAAAGTTTCAAAGGACTCATCTTCTGTGGACCACAAATGTCTACCAAACAACAATCAATCCAATAGTTGAGATATTTAAAACTGGACCAAAGTGGTGGACCAACTGACATTGCTATCCCTAGAGTACTAAAAAAATATATCAATAATTCTCTGGAAACCACAGAATATCTAAAGAAAACATTAATTCTCATAATAAACAGTTCAATAATCTAGTGAACATCAACACATTATGAAAAACTTACAAAAATAGGTACAGCAAAGAAAACTACAAGGACTCTTAGAAAACCCTAAATACAATTTTTATACGAATACAAACAGAAAATAAAAAATAAAACAGGTTAACATCCTATAAAGTAAATCAACAAACCAATCGAGAAGATCAAGATGTTTCTACAAAAGCAAAAACTTAAATGTTAACTGACTCGTGTTTGGATTTGGAAATTTGGTGATTCCAACAATTGCAGCTTCTTTTATAACACAAGTACACAAGTATTTCAAAGACCCTTGATATTTGTGAGTGTGGTGACCTCTGTGCTCTGTTTTCCTTTGCTCCCATCACACGTCCTTGACAACTGAGAAAAATACGCGTTAACCCCTCAAAGCTGGTTGGTGACATTGAGTGGCCCGGGGCAGGACTGTGGCACCTCTGCTCCTTGAAGCCGGACAATTTGATTTGAAGGCGGAGATTTTCAAAGCCAAGTCATGGATCAGTGGTCAGCCAGTGGCTTGGCCTTTTCATCCCTTTTTTTTGTTTTTTTTTGCCTTCATGGTTTCTCTGGACCAACAAACAAAGAAGTCACTGCTGGGAATAAATGAGAGTTTGGTCCCCCTGGGTAACGTTTGCTGTGAGATTGAATGTTTCATGATGGTTTGCTCGTGCTGAAAGACACCATTTCACACAACATGTGCTGTGGACATAACATCACATTAACTTCACATGGTGCAGGAATGTCTTTACATTAAGAGTGGCAGGGCAAGGCTGATAAATTATGATATCTGAGCTCATTGTGTCAGTCCACAATCTTCAATCTGCAGCAGAGGAATCTGATTAAGGCCTGAGGTAATGCTGATAGAGGTCAGCTTGTACGACTTGGCTCAGCTATCACCTACACATAGGTATCCCCAAAACTCTCCTTTTCCCTTCAGGTTCACCCAGACAAATAAACACTGTCCTCACTGAGGACAAAAGTAATTTTTTAAAGTCTCTTCATGGCAGCTTGGACGTACTGAACCAAGCTGGTGTTTAGAAAGCAAATAAATAAGAGAGGACAGGGTTGAATCAAGGAAGAAAATAAGAACAGTAAAAATATACAAAGGAGAAAGAGCTATTGAGAAAGTATTCCTTAACAAGAGGGGAACAAATAATAAATTATGGGGCCCCTCTCCCTTGAGGCAGGACTGGCACGCCTGAGGGTAGCAGGAAGTGGGCATCCCTCTCTTTTTATAGGGCTTGTGGACAGGCTTCCACTGTGGGAGCATCAGAGCCGGAGTCCTGAGAGAAAACTCCTTAGAGGAATGTTTACGCACAAACAGCTCTTCACACTGGGTTTATACACTATGCTGAATGAAGATGGTAGCAGTGTGACTGCATAACCCCCGGGTCCCCCATCATGTCATCACTGTAGTTTCTGCCCTCCTCATATCTGTAGTCCCACTTGGCCTGTCGAACTGAAAGATTGCTGACAGTCGTGACCCCACATTTACCCCACACTCCCCCTTATGCCTGTCCCAAAGCAGGTGGCAAACACCCCACCAATACCAGACTCTTCATCTTGATCTGCCACCTATGTGAAATTTTGATACCTTTTATTTCTTGGCAAACTCTTCAGTGCCTTGTCTCAGTGATCAGGAGATAAAGCAAAGCAGCTTTTTTTAATTTCCCCAAACTCCACACAGAGGGTTAGTCACAGCCAAAGTTGATAAAAGTTTCCCTTTTCAAAGTGTTCAATTAATCAACTTCACAGGGCATGCTGGATGGAAGCGGATAAAAGTCTGGGCTACAGGGAACACGAGAGAAAACAGGCAGGATTTGTATTCCTCTGCAGTGGCTTTCATACCCATTAAAGGATGTTAGCATCTTTTTAAGCATAGTGACTTTATTGTCAGCTTATTGTCACAGATCCAACCATTTGCCATATTGGATTCTTGGCAGATGGCCTGCGTGAATCTTGGCCACCCTTGAATTTAGTTCTCATGTCAGTAAATGGACTGCTCCCTGCACTTATCCTACATATAGGAACGTACAGTATGTCTTGGTTGTAATGCTTTATCAGTTAGAAAAAAATCATATCACATAGTTGCTGCAAGAGGTCCTCCCACCTACTGTAGCATTTAAACTGATTATTTTTCTGGAGTTTCTGTGTTGATAGATTGTATACAGTGATCTCTAGTATAAGAGAGTTAAGAACGCGTAAGTGCAATGGCAGACCACCACTACAATCTACAGAATTTGGCCAAAAATGGATCTTATTTGTTATTTATTAAACTAGCATTAAATTAGTTTTTTTGGCCACTCAACAACATGTAAACACAACAGTGACTTGTCAACTAAAGGTGTTTTGTCAATGTAAACACGACGGCGAGGAGAGAGTGGTGGCTGCCATCTGAGCTGATGATAGTTGGATAGAAACCACACAGAAGGAAACATACAGGAGCTGATTATACACCTCTTCACCAGCAGTGAACAAACATATGCTATCAAGAAACGGTCTCGGAGCAGCATCAGCTTCAAAGTCTGATTATCCGTGTGGGACTATAAACAACGTTTATGATATTAGTTAGCAAAACGCATCATATTGCTAACCATTTCCTCTATTTTAAGCTACAACCTGCTCTATTTATCTACTTGATGAGATTAGGTGAATGGCAGAAGCATGTGGTGTATGGTACAGGCGGTTAGTAGGATTGGATGTAGCTGGGAGCTGCTGTCACTGCGTTATGCCTTACTGCCACCGATTCAAAACAGAACATCAATGCCGCCGGGTGGCAGATGCAGCGGCGACCTCTTGCTGTCTGAAAGCACCTATTATAGTTGTCTTTGTGAACTTATTTACACATCGAGCAGTTAGGGAGCAACATTATCATTCATTTGGAGTCGTGTTTCTGGCCACCTGACAAATTTAAGTCCAATGTTCACTCTTCTTTTATCTCCATTTAGGTCTCCAACTCCTGAGGAAAGTGTATTTTTTAAATGCTCCACTATCTGCACCAGCTAGTTTAGTTAAATTTGGCTTTGACCAAAACAATGAGCTGAAAGTCGCAGAAAACGTTCCATAGAACTGAGGGGAGCTGCAGAGTCAGGTGATGATATTCTTTGGGTTTGTCACTACGAGCGATCCCTTTTACATTACATGTAGTGATTTGATCCATTGTTTATATAAAAATATTGATTAGTGCAGCTTTAAATCAATAAGAAACTCTGTATTTCAAAATGCTTAGTTTTGCTTGTGAAATTTGAGTCAATGAAAGTATTTATTCCTGTTACCATCCATTGACTTATTTGAGCCCATAGCCAATTCCTCTTCCTGTGCCTCTGAGAACTTGGAGCCAGAGCACCAGTAGTCCAAACTATCATAATTTGGGCTGGGAGTAAGAAATCACATGTGTCACAGTTTATGTCGGCAGTCGTAGCCTGGAGCAAATGCTGGTTTAGAATTTGGAACAAGCTACGAAATCATTTTCTTTGTGCACCAGTCATTCATCTTTTTCCCAGACACCCAGACATCTCAGGCCTGCTTCCTCTCAAACTGACATGACCGGCAGGTAAGCAACATTTTCCGTTCTTGGATCACATGTAGGTTTTTTAAATTATAAATTAACATACATTAAAATGTAATCTACGTGTATGTTGACATGATTTCCACATCTTGAACTGGAATCTGTGTCTCATTTGACAGAAACCTTTCAGTGTCATGTAAAGGACAACAACATATGGACCAATCTGAGATTACGTTGTGGTGTTAAGTAGGTTATCCACCAATTAAATCTTGGGATTTTCTGCTACATGATTTACAATGGCTAGGACAGCTCAAATGCTCCTAATCTTTGTTGTACTCCAACTCTGAAGTAGACTCTTTGCTTAGCCTGTCTTCATAAGTGACCATTAAATGGTTGGTTGAGTGTTAAACCACCAGTGAGCCTCAGTAGAGCTGCTACAGGGCTATATTGCCCTTGTGCCGTTTCCCCGTAGAGGCTCACCAGAGGACCTGTCAGGCCTGCAATGTTTTACAGCTCAGTTTGCAGACAAAACACCTCACAACCAAATCCCTTCAACAACATCTGCTGCCAATTTAGCCGAGTCATTCCTGCAGTCTGTGCTGTTTAATATTCACAGGGGTTAGGATCTGCTGGGACAGGGGTGGATGGGGACGGTGGGGAGGGGGAACCAGCTTCTACAATCCTTTGGTCCATGGTCCAGACACGGTGAAAAATGAGGGGTTAACAAAGAGTGAGCTGGAGCAGGGGTGGGTTAACTGGGCTAATTTGCAGGGATAATAATGGCGTTCAGGCAAGGCCTTTGGGGAGCAGCGGTGTGGAACACAGACCTGATGGTGCAACCACACAGGAAGTTTACAACATGGCCAGAAATGTATTTAATCATCAAACAAGCAGTGAGGAGCTGGCGGCATGGCCAGAGCCAGCAGCCGTCCTGAAGATGAAGACAAATGTTTGGCGCCACATCCACAAGATTTCAGAGCGTTGACACCCCTGATTTTATTGGCCAACTCTAAGCACAACATGTCAAAGGTGCATATTTTCTTCTACTTTAGCCTTGAGCGTGATATTAACATTACAGAGTACGTTATATGTTTTTAATTATTCTCATGTGAGTATCTAAAAAATATGTTGTTGTACCATTAAATGAACAATAAACCTGCATCCGTTGCAACTTTTATAGGAAATTACTTGTGAATGGTAGAACTAAAAAAATTTATTTTATTAGCTTTAATTAAAATATCCTGAATACATAACAGCGCATATGTGCTGCCTGGCTGAGTTAAGAGACAGTAATAACCCAGTTAATTGATAATTAGACCCATGGCCTCCTTAAATATGACCACACAACGTCCTTGTGAATTTTTATGGATGTATTCCAGGCACTGCTTACTTTAGAAACAAAGGAAATTCAAACCAGTTTCCTTCTTTTAGTCCATGTTTATCTGTTTATGCTTATGTCTGAGAAAATGTATTTGGGTGAATATTATGTTTTAGGATATACAATACCTTGCAGAGAAGGAAACCTTAACATGCAAGCAAAAATACACAGAACCTAAAATACTAAGTTCAGCTGTATTTGCTTCAGTGGGATGTAGTTCTCATGTGTGGGAATATTTACTTTTCATCATGTGCAGAGGCTATCAGTAACTCCCTCGTTTTTGGGGGTGAAATGGCAATTTATGCAAAAATAAATTCGGTCTATATTTTGCAGTAAGTGTCCTCGTTCCCAAATGAACGCGCCCACCCGGTTGAGAGGATGGTATTTCAACGGATGACACAACCGGGTCTGTCTAATGACTCTCTGAAAGGGTGATGTGGATCGTGCGACACCTCTGCCGCTCCCTCACTAAAGGACACCCCTTGCCATGGCAACTGCATTAACACCAGTCTCCCCATTCAAGGGAAGGTCTTGAGGGAATATACAGGGCTGTAATTTATTATATATAAGAAGGGGCCCAGCCTGTGTGCACAGCAGCCATATTGCTGCTTAGTGGACCGAGAGAGCTACATGTGATAATGAGGACATCAGATTTCATATTTATACAAAGTGCAGTATGTCCTGTGCACAGTGTTGCTGGTGGTAGGAACTGTACATAATGTGCTGTTAAAGGAAAAGTTCAACATTTTGGGAAATATGCGTATTCGCTAGCTTAGCTTAGCATAAAGAATGGGAACAGGGAGAAACCGCTAAAATGCACTGTGTTAATAAGTGAAGTGTTGTTTAGAGTTATAGTTCTGTAGTTCCTTTTGAACTTTAGAAAGAGCCAGCTATCTGTTTCCGCCTCCTTCAAGTCTTCATGCTAAGCTAAGCTAACCGGCTGCTGGCCGTAGCTTCATATTTTCCGGACAGCCACGAGAGTGATATTGATCTTCTCATCTAACTCTCTGCAAGACAGCAAATGAGCGAATTGAACTATTCCTTTAATGCTCTCTCTCTCTCTCTCTCTCTCTCTCTCTCTCTCTCTCTCTCTTTCTCTCTCTCTCTCTCTCTCTCTCTCGCCTGTTAAAAGGGAGTTTTCCTTGCCATTGTCGCCTAGTGCTTGCTCTTGGTGGGAATTGTTGGGTCTCTGTAAACATAAAGAGTGGGTCTAGACCTGCTCTATATGAAAAAGTGCCCTGAGATAACGTTGTTATGATTTGGCGCTATATAAATAAAACTGAATTGAATTAAACTGAATTTATTGCAGTCACTAAAACCAGCAGTTTATAACAAATCACCCATTAGAAAAGGTTTATAAGTTGTAACTAATGGTTTTATGGTTACTAAATCATTTACTAATACTTTATAGATAAGTAAGATAAGACTTGATGGATTATTAGAAAGTGGGAAATTCTGCATACTAAGAGATTTTTCACAACCTGGCAACCAAAACGTTGTTCTTACCAATAGTTCATAACTGATCTATAAAGATACAGTAACTGATTTATTAATAAAGCCATTAGTTACAACATATAAACATTTTATAAAGAGCGACTCATTAGAAACTGGTACCCTAAAATCAAGCAGATGTAAGTTACTTTATATAAAATTCATCGTCTATATGTTGTCATGTTTTCACCCAGTGACCTGGAATTAAGACAGTACAGACATTTCTCATTTCCAGCTTCATGTAACATTCAGGCCTTTCCCTCATCTTGTAGTTGTGTCAAAACACATTTCAGGGATGTGTTGATACATCCACACTCACATGTTTTACATTCCCACCTCATGCCTTGCATTACACCGAAGAGCAATTGGCCTGATGCTGACAGAGTCCCTAAACATTCATCGTATAAGGAACAGTTTGCTCGTGCTGAAAATGAAATGACCTCAGGGTGGTGGAAATGCATGCAGTGGCCTCATTTTAAAAATGGTTTAAAAATAATTTATGACAATATGATTTATGGCTAAACACCATTAACTATGTAAGTAGTGCAATTTAGGGGCAGGACTTTAAAATGTAGAGTATTTCTTGTCCTAAAAAAATATTTCTGCTACACAAGTTCACTGTTTGTTGCACAGTAATACTGATGAACTTGACTTTGTTCAAATGAAATGTGCTGTAAATTCTTGTCAAGAGCAATGACCTTCCAAACACAATTAAAGTAGTTAGGTTTTTCTGGGCAGAGTTGAGGTAAAAGTGTTTTTGAAGCATTCATAGATATTTTTTTGTGCTAACAAGTCCCATAATCAGAGACACAATGGTCTGATAAATTCATAAAGTATTTTTCTAACCCTAAACGGAAAGTAATTTTGAATGTCTGTTGGTATAATAAACATTCAGAGAAGTTATAAGTGACCATTAATAGGCTGAAAAACAAACACTGGTTGGTTAAAACCACAGCCAGGAGCCTCAGTTGCGGTTGGTTTGTGCTTTCATATATTGTCTGGGCTGTAAATGAAGCATATCTAACGGGATAATAACTTGTCAGAAATCCAGGTTGAGCACAGAGCTGCACTGTTTTTCAGGAGATGCTGACCGTGTCAAAGAGCCAGAGGTTTGTTCGGGTGTCCCTTTTGTTGCCTTTTGAGTTGTGTTGTTGGCACACGGTGAAAGGTCTGTGGAGAGAGCTGCCAGTGGCTGAGGTCATTATAGTGTGAGTTTCTGGTAAGCTGGGTCCACGAAGTTACTTTCACTGAATCAGACACAGCAGACAAACTATGCAAAGAGTCCTCTACTTTGGTTTGGACTGGAGTTGTTACTGCAGCTTGAAAAGTGTCTCTGAATGTATCTTGACAGAGCTATTTAGAAAGATTGTCCTTTAAACCCAGAACTTTGGTCTTGGGTTCAAACCTCTGTCCCAGCAGACATGTGCCCTGCTGAGTACCTTTGAGCACCACACTGTCTTGTAGAAATAACCTTTATGTACTACTAATTTGCAACAACAAATACATTTTGAGAGAAATGTAATGCCACCTGAATTATGGATGGTAGTGTCGGTCTTTCGTTCGTAATGTCTGTCCATCACTTTGGTCCAAACTGAAAAACTATTGAGTGGGTTACCATGAAATTTAGTCTAGCCCTTTCACGCATAGTCACTACAGTGGACAGCTATTCAAAAGCCGTTTTCTTGTATATGCATGGGTTTTGATTGTCTAGTTGCACATCAGCCACTACAGTGGACTCTAGTGCGTGTTTCCACACACTGCTCCCCACTGTCCAACCGTTGTAAATGCAAGAGAATTTTGTCAAAACCAAGATGGCCCATGGAAAGCCGGAAACGTAGCTCAGGAACATCTTGCCAATCCTTCTATAGAAGGAGACCCTTGCAGGTAAAAAAAATTTGGAGATATCAAGTAACAACTAAGGAGTAATATAATTGTTAAAATTTCCAAGTATTGATTTTATGTTGTGAGGAAATTACAATTAATCATCTGTCTACTAAATTGGACATCATGCATCACTGGCTATATTTGATCTACAATTCATACTATTACTGCAACTTTGTTCTTCTTGAAAATACTTCATCTGCAGTAACTTTGTTAGCTGTAAATTAATTGATTTATGTTATTACAATGTAACTTGCAGTTTTTATAATAAAAACAATATTTTGTGCAGATTAGTTCCATTATGTGAGTAACACTTGGCGTCTTTATTTTGTAGAGCTCAAGTGCAGTGCGTGATAGAAAGGCCTACAGGATAGTNCACGCATAGTGGTCACTACAGTGGACAGCTATTCAAAAGCCGTTTTCTTGTATATGCATGGGTTTTGATTGTCTAGTTGCACATCAGCCACCACAGTGGACTCTAGTGCGTCTTTCCACACACTGCCCCCCACTGTCCAACCGTTGTAAATGCAACATAATTTTGTCAAAACCAAGATGGCCGACAGAAAGCCAGAAACGCCAAGTAGCTCAGGAATATCTTGCCAATCCTTCTATAGCAGGAGACCCTTGCAGGTAAAAAAAATTTGGTGATATCAAGTAACAACTAAGGAGTAATATAATTGTTAAAATTTCCAAGTATTGATTTTATGTTGTGAGGAAATTACGATTAATCATCTGTCTACTAAATTGGACATCATGCATCACTGGCTATATTTGATCTACAATTCATACTATTACTGCGACTTCGTTCTTGAAAATACTTCATCTGCAGTAACTTTGTTAGCTGTAAATTAATTGATTTGTTATTACAATGTAACTTGCAGTTTTAATAATAAAAACAATATTTTGTGCAGATTAGTTCCATTATGTGAGTAACACTTGGCGTCTTTATTTTGTAGAGCTCAAGTGCAGTGCGTGATAGAAAGGCCTACAGGATAGT
>LKNJ01000199.1:0-50001 GCA_002120245.1 Maccullochella peelii | reverse complement strand
GCTGAGGATGTGAGAAATATCTGGAAAACCAAAGACAACCAGTTTGAGGGAGACTTGCCTCCTTTTTTAGGAGAGTGGAAAGTGAATGTTGAGGGAACTGAACCAATAGATTTCTTTATGCATCTATTTCCTGAAGATCTGATAAAAGATATCGTGCACAATACAAACGTGTGCACTCCAAAAAGGATGGCACTGGCACATGCAGAATCAACAGGTTCCAGGGAGCACAACTGAAACTCCTCCCATATGCTGTACAATCAGCATATGGGAGGAGTAGATCTCATGGATCAGTGTGTTACAATGTATCCCCACAGACGCAAAAACAAACGGTGGCACATCCGAGTGTTCTTTCACTTCTTGGACGTGACCACTGTGAATGCCTGGCACCTCTACAGAATGTCTGGATCGGAAAAGAAGGATCTTCTGCATTTCAAGGCATCTGTAGCTCGTGCGCTAATAAATGCAGGTTACATCCAGACACACAAAAGAGGAAGACCCAGTGCCACCCCACCTCCTTTGAAGCGCAGAGTAGTGTCCAAGGCACCCCCTGAGATCAGGTTTGGCCCTGGAAACCACTGGCCCCAGCTCACCGAAGCAAAAAATGCAAACAGATGCCATGACACTGCATGCACACGAAAAACCAAGTACATCTGCATGCACTGTCTTGTGGCTTTGTGCCCTGGGTGCTTTGCCAATTTTCATAGAAGATAGACTTGGTGAACTGATGTACAAGTCAGTAAAACTGAAGAGACTGTACTGCTGAATTACATCTGAAAGANAATTGGAGAGCCATGGACAATATTTTTCTGTTATTTTTGTAGAAAATGTTAATTGAAAAATATACAGTTCAACAGGGGAGGTAGGGAGGGGCTGAAGAGTCAAGAGTGAGGAGCTGAATGAGGGAGGGAGGAGACGGGAGCAAGGTTCGATGTTTTTGCATTGCATTGAACAGTATTAGAATATGTTAAAATATGTGAACACATTAGTTTAACAGCATTAAAAATATATATTATTTTATAGTTTTCACATAATATATCATTTAATTCATTGGTTTGTTAAATACATATTTTTTCAGTTGAAAACTCAAACGCATGAAGTCTACTTGAGTGGACATGCGAACAACTCCTTGAATAATGCATGTTTAAAAAAAAATGAAGTTGAATTTTTTTTTTTCATGCCTAAAGAGCAATAAAAACACTTGGGGAAAAAATCGTGACTGAGGCTGTCATAATTCATGCATGAAAGGGTTAACCTGCAAATCAGTTTGGAAAATGTGTAGAATGACTGTAAATGGTGCATGGGTAGGGTGCTTTGGTAAGAGAAGGGGGGGCCTTTTTAATGTCTGTGTGCCCAAGGGCCCATTGTCTCATAATTCCTCCATGCTGAAACGTACAGTATGTAGTAAACAGTTCAGCCAAAGAATGATTTCTGCTTATCAGGTTGTTTCATTTCATTAGACTGAAAGTAATGATTAGGCTCAAAGACTGTTCAGTATTCCTCAAGAAAACAAAAACTCTAGAAAAAGAGACATCAAATTCTATTTCTAATTTATTAAAACATCAAGAAATCATTGAGCACCCCCACATTATGTGGTAATGTCAGCTCTTGGCTTATGTTGTCTGCCTTCACCCTGATTACAGCTAAAACAGGCTAGAAAACCTGACAGGATTTTTTACTGTCTTATTTTATTGTTTGTGCACTTCAGTTTTGTTGAATAATTTGACACGCATAAGGAAAAAGGTTGAGATTTAACACGTGAACATTGGCATGAAATATTGGCATATGCCTTAGAAAGCTGGTGATTTTCAGGAGTCGGATATAAATTATATGTTAAACAGTCAGTGTTCTGCGTGCCTGGATACTGTCACTATGTAAATGTGACATTTGATGGTCTGGCTGAAGGCGTCCATATCAATCACACTGGTAATTATTTGAAAGTTGGTGCAACGCTACAGTAAGTGCTTCTGTGGAACATCGTGCACCCATCGATGATGCTTACTTTGATGTCAGGCATGCATATGGACTCATTAAGAGACAAACTGGTGGGATATATCTCAGTTTTTAATTACAAGTGCACAGCTGGTTGTTTTGATCATACAGGTCATATTACATTTCAGCAATTACAGTATCTTATACTGTAGATGCCTTTGGGTTCTGTACACACCTAAGACACAGCAGTGCTTAAGACAATACAGTATACTATATCATACATGCTGTAGTTTACAGTATTAAAATTACAGCCATGAAGAACATCCCTGGAATGTGACAGGTTGGAATGGACGGTGGCTGCTTCCCTTCGTAGGTTTAGAGAAAACCACAAAAATGTTCTCTCATGAGCCTTCACATGCTCTGACCCTGTGCTTTGGTTCCTTCAGGAAAAGATCTTGAGCGCACATGTCGTGGACAAATGCAGGGAGCCACTGCAGAACATTTAATGTCAACAGAGCATTGTGGACTTCATTACAAGGTTTGTTAGAGGGACAGGCATTGACAACTCTGGGTATTTTTCTAGGGTTGACATGGGGATGAACAGTAGATCTACTTTAATAATTCTCTGATCTTATTTTTCTTTGACCACCACTGACAACAGTTAAACACATGTGGTTCCGAAGCACATGACAATGTCCCCCTACAGGCAAGATACAGAGAGGAAACTATGAATCTTCTCGTTCAACATCAATAAATGCTTGGATTCTTTGCATGCTAAATAGGACAGCTTGCATGCATCATTTTCAGACTGCCATATGTCTTATTTATTGATTTAGAGTTAGATGAGAGGATAAAAGAAAAAAGTTGAGAACCTCACCATATCAATGATTCATCATGAAACATCTCATATTTCACCAGTGTCCAGGATTATTTTGATCCAAATAAACGTGACATCATCATTAATCTCTTCCAGAGGGATGCGATATTGCGCCTGGGACCTTTTTTGATGGAAAATGATCAGAGAATAAGTAAAGAACACATTCCACATTACATCAGTCACATTTCGTCCATTTCTGAGCCAATAATTGCATGAAACATGTACATGAGAAAATTTACATTTCTTGTGTCATCAGACAGTAGTCTGGCTCTTCCCTAGCTGCTGATCTTGGTCAGCATCTTGTTGATGGCCTGTTTGACGTGTGTAGTGGAGCTGCGGCGCCTGGCCTTGCCCTGCACGGCCTTGCGGCGCCTCACCTCGCGGCACAGCTCGTGGAAAGCCTCAGCCACGGCGCCACCCTCATTGGCACATGCTGAACATTCGTAAAAGGCGCACGCCATTTCAGCTGCCAGCCGCTCGCCTTCCTCTGTTCCCACCTGCCGGACGTGGTCCAGATCAGACTTGTTGCCCACAAGGACCAGAGGCACGTTTTTCGGCTTCTTCACCTCCTCTAGGAGACTTCGTAGTGGCGCTACCTCCTCAAAGCTTCCCCGGTCTGTGATGTCGTACACAATGACGAATCCGTCTCCCCAACGCATATGACCCTCCCTCTGCTGGATGTCCTCCTAAAATGAACACAAAAAAATCTGGTATTAAACTTAATTGTAACTCCAGTTTTGAGATTCTTAAAGGATTAGTTTGAAATATCAAACTACAGCCAGCAGCCAATTAGCTTAGCCTAGCATAAAGTCTGGAAACAGAGAAACGGCAAACCTGGCTCTGTCCAAAGGAAATCACACAACTCACTTATTAATATGTAATATCTCGTTTATTAAATCCGTACAAAATTCGAAGTGTAAAAAAGTCAAGTTGTGGTTTTTACGGGGTGGGGGTTACCTGTCGGACTATTTCAGCCTGGTAGCAATGACTTTCTCTGTAAAACCACAACTTGTGGTAAAAAAAAACAAGATATAAAAGACATAACATGGCAATTAGTGAGCTTGGAGGTGCTGAATTTTGTTACCTTGGGCAGTTAGGCTACCTGTTCCCAGTCTTTTTTTCGTTTTCGTTGGGCTGGTTTTTAAATACATTAAAAATAAAGTATATTAAAAGAATATATATACAACTTTGACATGACACAATTTTTATTCATTCTGCTGAGAGGAGACATGAGTTACCATCATAACCAGCCATCTGCGGCTTACCCTATAAACACACATTTCATTGTAACAGAAACCTCTATGCTTGCAACATTTCAACATCATTAGTTGTTTGGCTTTTTGATAGCATGGGATTGCATGTACTTCTCTCTCTTGTGTGTGCGCGTGTGGGGAGTGCACTTTAAGTTGGTATACTGTCGAGGCTTGTTGCAGTTTACCAAGTTAGATAAAACCTATTTGTTATTTGAGCTGTCCCTTTATTTTTTTTTCTTTATTTTTAAGGCAGAGGGCAGAAATGGAAAATTGTACAACTGCGGTGTACGATTTAGCCTCCTGTCTGCGTTCTAGTGCACTTGAATTGTTGTTTTATTATGTCATATTGAAAAACTGTGATGAATCAATACTGCTATCGTTTGTGAATTCGTTTGTATTGTTTATTATAGATCATATTTGGGCGTTTTTTTTAAAAATCAATTTGGGTGGATTTTGAGCAAAACATCAAACCAATCAGGCAACACTGTTAACTGGCCGTGTGCCAGAATTGTAAATTGTAACCTGACTGGAGGGGGAGGCACACAGGTCCTGATCTAATAGTTATTGATAGGGGAAGCTTAAAAAATATCACATCCCTCCAGAGGACAGACGAGAAAGTTTGGCGTTTGTATACCTGACCAACTTTTGAACTTGGAATTTATGAGCTACCATGAAGACTCCACCTCCACAAATCATGATAGACCTAGCACAATGCTTTGATACAGTCAGAGTCAGGAGAGGCCTGGCATCCAACGCAGCCGTGTCTGGAAACCTTCAGACCTCATCCTGATGCCAGCTGAAAATAGACTACAATGTAATGAGAGAGAGATGACTTGTGTCGTCTCTCTCTCTCTCAGGGGAAATCAGCTGCCAGCAGAACATCTACGCAGCAGTGCAGCATATTTATCTTCAGCCCAGAGGACTTACGCAAGCTCTCTCTCATGGCTAGGATCCTGCAATGCTTCTGTCAGACTGCAGGAAATGACCATCTTTAAGTGCCATTCAGTCTGATATCCACTTCTACAATTCTTCAAACAAGTGTCTTTCCAAAATAAGTGTCAAATATCTCCAAGAAAATGCAGTAAGGGCAAGGTGATGCCTGAGCATTGAATGGTGATGCCAGAGGTCTGGTAGCTCACTTCTTTCTAATTCCACACCCCCAGACTTTTTTCATTTTCAAACTTGTAGTCTTCATCCCCAACCAACACTGACTCAAGTGACATCACTTGACACAGACACCTGTCACACCCGATTCACTTCATTGGAATGAAGTAAAGCTACTGACAGATTATAAAACTCAATACTCAGCCACATAATAAGATGAATACATTTGCCACACAAAATTGCAATTTAACAACTCTACATCTTCAGTAAATTATGTTGGAAATATGAGTGAATATGAAGATTTCTGAAATGCGATTTTACACAGAAAGGTCAGTTAATGGAAACTACTACTCAACCTGTGTGTAATGTCTTTTGGGGCTCTGAAGGGAGCTTTCTATGAGAAACATGATGATGTCATCAATCTGTGTTACAAACTAGGGGCATGGAAGTTAAAAGACGCAGGCATTTACTAGGAAGGGGGGCCTAATGAAAGTACCCCTTTAATTGTACTCCAGTTCATTTTAAGTTCCATCTATTACATATCTCTGGATGCACAGCATTATAGAATAAATTATGTTGGTAGGTACTTTGTTCAAACACTAACAGTGGTACTCCCTATCAAGTATGGTACTGTGATATTCCTTCCTCTGGTATAGTAGGGATGAGTTGAAGTTGGTGGTAGAGAACTCAAGTCTTTATATTTCATTTTTGACAAATACAATATTTTTTTAAATACACATAAAATGTTTGACACAAAGTTGGATTAGGGGCACAGGGCTAATTTGTCTCACCTGCCCTGCAGTGTCCAGAATCTCCATGGTGACAACCTCATCGTCAATGTTGGCTTGATGACGATATGTTGATTCTGTAAGACACGACAAGAAAAAAAGAGTTAATTCAGTTTTTAGAAATTCAGTCTGATGTGAATCATCATCTAATAATGTTGACACCTGACTCCTAACATGGGAATGAAACTCATTGTAATGCATTTTTGAGTTACTAAATAACACATCACTATAAAGACTTTTGAAATGTGTGGACAATAAGTGCTGCATCTTATTGCTTCACTCCAGTTTCTTTACTATTAAACTGACTGGTCTACAAGATTGATTGACAAGAATGTCCCCACATAACACACTATGGTACAGATACAGAGATAGTTGTAAACATACATGAACATAACATCTTAACAAGTAGACAATAACAACAAGAGTCCACAGCCATGCCAGCGGCTCTGGAAGGCTTTCACCAAAGTCAGTGGGATTCATGAATGTGATTGGATGTTATTAATCAGCTGGTAGCCGACCAATGATGCATTGTTTTAACTGATCAGCTAATGCAAGCATGACTTCACTGCTCTGCTTGAATTAATGCAATGCTCCTTTAGTTTAAATTCACATCTATTTACATTAAATAAACAATAGATGTCAGGTGTTGATTGGTTACCATGCTGCTATTTTGTAGTCCTTCCAGGTCACAGATTACCTATATAACGTGTCAGAGACTTGTGTGTGAAATGGACATCACTGATGTACATGTTGTTCTGGAGTAAGTGGTTAAGCATTTTCATGCCCAAGGCAGGGAGCTTCTATTAGAGGTCAAAACAAGGTGACACGCTGGCTTCTGCCTGGCTCAGACAGACACTGCATTGTTTAAAAAGGACATCACGTTTCCATTTTCCTCCTGGTTACTGGGTGATGGCTGACCCCTGCAATGACCTCAAATAACCTGAGCTTCACCTATAGTTGATTTGAAAAGAAGGATAAGAGCTTCATATTCCTGGCACAGGAACACAGGTGTGAACTCTGGCCAAGACCTTTCATTCCACCTTGGGCAGCACAGGAATTATCTCCTGAATTGCCCCCTTGTAAAAATCCCATCTGTGTAAACACCTCGCAGAGCGCACTGAAGCCCCTGAAACCCTCTTTGTAAAGGGAGAGATTCTGCTGGATTTTGCCATCACCTCAACCGGAGGGCTTAAGCCAGCTCTTTTAAAGCTTTTTGACTTTGTGAATCTGGTCTTACAATTGCTTTCAGCTTGTGATTCAAGTCCTGTCTGCTCTGCAGTTTCTTGATGCATGGTTCTTTTGTGAAGGGAGAATATTAGAAGGCTTAGTAAGTCAAGAAAAGGATATTAAAAGAAATCTTATAGGAGAATTGCTACATCTTGTTCCTCCCATCACTTTTAACTTTTTATGTTAAACATTCATTGTTCTTTGTGTTGTTTCATGGCATTAGCATAATATACAGTAAAAGTATTTCAATCAAAATGTAAAACACTAACAGGCACTGAAAGCAGTCTTAACTGTCAACCAAACTGCAGCAGCGAGTCTCACCAAAGTCTGCAGACAGTAGGAATATCTACAGGCTAACAAGCACTGTCTGACTCTGTCTCATGAACGAATCTGGCGAGCCCCAAAGTCCCCAAAAGGTCTGTGCGGTATTCTTCGGCGTACGGCTGCAGTTTGGCATGTACGGGAAGTGTAGAGGGCAGCGAATATGTACGAGAGCTGGAATCAGCAGCAGTTAAAGCAAGTCCGCTCGTGTCAAGTATGCCTGTTTGACCTCTTCCTCTTCTTCTTTTCCTTTTTAATGGTGAAGTGCAACCCGCATTATCGCCAACATTTTGCTGCGATTGCCGCACACCATAATGTCTGCCGGCTCGTTTGTTTACTTGACTTCAATTCAATTTGATTAAAAAAATAATAAAAATGAACGTGCTTTTGCCTCCCCTTCAGCTACGTAGCCAAGATGGCGACCAGTGAGGGTGAGTAGTGTGCATCGTTCCACACTCAACTTTCTGACCATTATGAGTGGACCAGCCAGGTACTAATAGTGCACTGCACTTTGCCATACTTGTCAGTGTGAACACACTTATATGCGAAAAAAAGGAAAGCGTAAGTATGGAAGTACGCAATTTGAGACACAGCACCTGTCTCTGTGGCACCCATGTTGCCATCACCTCTGTGAGCAGATCCATCTCAACAAAACTTAGATATTTTAGCTTATGTTTTTCTGACTGGGAAGTGATCACTTCTTTACTGATCCATCTGACTGATTTTTTGTTTAGATAATGTCAAATTCTTATCTGGCTAACTAGCATTTTTAAAGTTTTAATCTTTTAAATCCTTAATATGAGAATTCTTGTTCAAATCTAATTGTCTAACAATAGACTGTGGATTAATTCTAAAACCTTTAAATTACTTTTTTCCCTTTATGCCTAAATTGCTAGATTGGTACCAGCTGTAAGTTCAAAAACTCAAAACCACAAACAATGATACTAAAAACCTGTCACATATATGTTCAGATTATTATTGAAAAGAGAGTTTAAAATAGCAGATTCTGAGCTTGTTGTTGCTCCAGTCTCTGCACGTCCACCCCGCCGTGCCCCAGGTGTGCTCACCTCTCCGGGGGATAAACCGCATCCTGTGACGTGAATGAAATGTCACAGAGGGCCAGAGGCGGAAATAGAGTGATGATTTATAGCTGTTTGGCTGGAGGCATGAGAAGCATCTGTGTGGAGGAGAACCAGAGTCTCACACAGCGACCCGTGGGACAGCCCTATTTCAGGAGTCATCACTCTATCAGCTGCAAACAGCACCCAATCTGTCCACGTCCACCCCTCTGTGTATTTGTTGCTAAATGCACTGACAGGGGGCAGGGCCCGGATGATTTAACCAGCCTCACCATCCCATCTAAAGGTCTTGGAGAGACACAAAAGCAGTAATTTTCCTGGCAGCAAGCAATTCAACCCTCATAATCCCTCAAAACCCCTGACTGCCTGAAGGCTGTTTTGGCAGAAGGTAGAAACAGAAAGTGACACGCCAGACTTAAAGTGTCAAAACTGGAAACAGAATCCTATCTGTTGATGTAGCTCGTCAATGCATGCTGCCCTAAATCTCTCCAATTACCAGGGAAAAAAAAGTTTTCCTCTTACACATGCTTTACAGTACATTATTTCCAAAATGTTCACAGCAGAAATTCCCTCTGCAATATGTGATACAATATTAAGCACTGTTGCTGTTGTGATGCCAAACCACAGTCGAAGTAGCTCAGGGTTCATTTCTGTGTGCCAAAGGAAATTAGATTATATAACTGGATGGTGTGCAGGGACAGAAATGGCTATTGCAATATAGTGGCCATCTGCATTCTCAACGGCTGATGTTTCCCGTAGTGCTACAGGGAACGAGATCCAACTGGTCATGTTGTAATATCTGGGGAGTGTGTGCACACTTGCAGTGTCTGCTAGTACCAGCCCAAAGTCAACAGATGATTAAGTTCAAGTGTAATCATTACTTATCCACATTTTCATGTCTTTTTGCATAATTTATTATGACTCAGGAACAAAGGATGCCACAGTTTGATGATATGTGCCTAACTGATTAGAGTTTCAATAAGGCCGGAAATGAGAAAACAAACTGAAAGCAAACTAGATGAATCATTTAAACAGAGTTTGTACAAAGTCTTGAAAGTTTGGAAAATGCTGGTTTCAGATGATTGTTGTTTGTATAAAGGAATTCTGTAAACTTTATTTTTCGCAATTGCATTAATAATAACAATAAAAGCGAAATAAAAGCTTTGAGTCTGGACATTTTTGGTTTAGGTACATTGAAAGTACTTGAAAATGCTTGAATTTTACTCTTAAAAAGCTGTACGAACCCTGTTTATTCACTTATCTTCCTTCTTTGCTGATGTATCATCAGTGAAGTCACCCACAGGTGTCAAGAGAATGTTTGATGCCTGGATTTGTGTTTGGATTTGGACTAGCTCCCAGTTGCTGGACCCCCAAAATGTATATTTGTCTCTGAGACACCTGTCAATGAAAGTTTAATTAAAATAAAGAAAAGAAAATTACTATTGAGACCCCTAACATTTTGCAGAATTTGTATTTCACTTTCTAAATAAATTTCAATACGGTCAGGAGACTTTTCAGAGAGCGCTTAGTTGTGCTGGGTCACAGAAGTCTAACAACTTCAATACACCTGACTTACTTTTATTGTTAGACTCAATGTGCATTCCAGTTTCTTTCTCATTTCAGCCTTTATGCATTAAGCCTTTATCTGATGCTCACATCCAGAGTGTTTTAAAAGAACAGGAATCTGTAGATGATCTGGTTCAAGGACACAGCCACAGTTTAAAGGAGGAACTTCACATTTACTTGAGCCAGCTGGTGTGCTTGCCTTTAGAGGTGTACGAGACACCTCTGCTCAGGACATACTGGAGCAATCGTGTTCAAAGTGGTAGTCTGTGTTACCGGTGTTACAGTGTTCAGGCATACACCGATTACCCAACTTTCACATCGCCCCAACTGTTTTTTTTTTTTCTTTTATAGAAATAAAACCCATTTAGTGGATTTTTGTATCAGCACCCACGTTCATCACATAAAAAATCTCTTATTTGTAAAATACTAAACGTGTTATCAATACTTAGTCGGACGCCAGACGCAACATTTCGAGTCGCAGCACAGAGTAGCAGGAGTCAGATTTCACTTATCACGTGACAAGAGTAAAGAGAGTTGACCGAGAAGACAATGGTTGATTTAATGTTAAAGATCAGAATAAGCGCTCTACAGATATTGAGCGTCATCGACAAATATTTTTTCTTGTAAAATATCTGGTGTGATCGGTAACCGCGGTGTTGTCATAAGTTTATTAACTAGTGGGAAAATGTCCTCACCGTGGCATCCCTAGCGCAAAGTACAGATGAATATGTGCTAATCGGCTAAATCTGGCATGGTCTGTTGTTGAAATGAAAATCTACAAAAACAAACCCTTTCATGGCTCGTGATTGCCTAACCCTGCACTGACAGGACTACATTTCCCAGCAGGCCTGGGAACACCAGTGATTCCTCACTGTAGAAAAGAACATCTGAGCTTGTTTACGACCCTGATCCAAATAAATAGGTAGATAATAAATGGAGATGAATGGTGAGGCTGTAGGCACTGGAAGGCATATTGGGATAGAGGAAGTGCAGCCCACGTTCTGGCAGTAACCCTGCGTTTCTAAGACCAGCACTCGGCATGCACACACACCACCTGTGTGATGTGCCCATAATATAGTTTTAATAACGTGTTGACCACTTCGTGGGTAATTTCAGCTGGGCAGCCTGATTGATCACAGACACCCTCCAATGGTGCTGTTATTCCCATTATGTACCTCAAGCTGTGCTTTCTTGGGTTGTGACGCCAGCTCTTGTGGTAACCAAGGAGGCAATTCTCGTCCTTTTCTGCTTTCTTTGTGTGTGTGTGTGTGTGTGTGTGTGTGTGTGTGTGTGTGTGTGTGTGTGCTAAACCATATACACTTGTGTATACAGTACACGTTGTATGTAGCTGGTACACAGTAAATATACACTCTACATTACGAAAAAGCTAATTAGGGTTTTATTGTTGTGCTATATTCTGAGGAAAGAAAATAAATCTCTTTATTTCTACTAACATGTTAATAACAGGTATCTGTGTTCTGCCCTGTGTTCTCCATCTATGCCGAACAAAAACAAGTCATTCAATACCTCAAAAATAAGTGTTCCTGTGTCGTTGCCCTAGCAGCTAAAAGTATCTCAACAATCTCCCAGCCATATGTTGTGATGTGAAGCAGGGGGCATAATGACTATGAGATTGCGATCATCGTGTCGTTACATGAAGAGGTGACTGATTTAAAAAAAGAGAGAATGGGCTCCCAAGTTCGGTCTTTTTATTAACGGTAATTACGCTCTGCTGAGCTGCTGCACCTCATATCACTAAAAACAGCCATGGTATTGAGGAGAGCACCGTGTGAGCAATCCAGAGGTTCTGACGTGCCATGTACAGCCAGGAAATTAAAGCACCTTACTGAGGAGATGTGATATGCCCTGTAATTACAGTGAAGGGAACTGGCTTAATCTGCATCAGTGTATAAAAAGGTCAATTCTATATTATGCATTATGCACTGGCTAAAAAAACCCTCTTCTGCCTTAAACCTGGTTGAATCACGTTGAGTTGAGTGCTTTTGAAATAATTCTCATTTTATTCACTGCATGATTTAATAACTTCATTTCATATTTTCTATGTGATTTTTAAAAAACCTGATACTGTTCCTTGTTTTTGGTATAGCATCTGTAAAAGAATAGTAAGGCATTTTGGGAAATTAGCTTATTCTCTTTCTTGGCAAGCGTTAGATGAGAAGATTGATACCACTCTCGATTCTGTACACTAAATATTAAGCTACAGCCAGCAGGTGGTTAGCTTAACTTAGCATAAAGACTAGAAGCAAGGGAAAACGGCTTGCCTAGCTCTATCCAATGGTAAGAAAAATCACCAGCACCTCTACAGTTCACTAATTAACACGTTATGTCTTGCTTGTTTAATCTGTGCTGTGTAAAAACATCAATTTGAGGCTTAATGAGGACTTATTTGCTTAGACAATTTATTTCTTAGGAAATAAGAATGAGACTTTAGGAAGGCACCTAAAAATGAATAAATGTTGTAGTTACAGTGGTTTCAGCAGCAGTAGTAGTGGTACATAGTTTTGATGACAACAGCAGTTGTACTGCTGCAGTTATCATTGCAGTAGTCATAGAAAAAGGGACAGCAACAGTACTAATGGTAGCGTCAGTGGTCAATAGTAGTAATAGAAACGGATATCTTACCGAGTGTCGGGTCGTACTCCCAGATAAAGCGTCTGGTCAGAAATCTCACCACCAAAGCTGCAGAGAACAACAGATAATAACATGTTCAGAATATGAAAACAGCACAAGAAAAGCTTAGCGGGTTAACTTTCGTGGTTACCAGAATATATTCAGTAGAATTTATTGCATATTGTCTCTTGAGTGTGGATCTCACTACATGAAAAATAAACTTGTAAGTGCATGACCATCAGTGAATAATACTGCTGATTATATCAGGCTGCTAATATGCACATCCACTGGCAACATGTCTACTTCAATAGCTAATCAGCTGTGGATAACCACCAAGAAGCCACAAGATCCAAACCACTTGAATAACTTCTCATCTAAATGTTAATATAAAAAACAGCCTTCAGCATGAAACATCGGCTCTCAAAGTTCATCATTAGCTGCTTCTCTTATAAGGGGTAGTTAGCCAGCTCTTTACAGCATCAGCCTTCATCACAAATGTACAAAGCAACATCCCCAGCAGGCCAGTGACTCACTCTCTTAATGGTTTACCATCAACAAGTAATCAGCCACACGGAAATGTTGATCTCCTTCATTTAGACAGAAGTAGGAGGCCATTACCTGTGTGGCACACAGAGCTACAAACCAAACAGTCTGTGTGCTGTTTGTCAGACTAAAAGTACCTATAAACACCGATTTGAAATGTGGACTCCAGGGCTGTGACGCAGGAGGTTTTGAGAGGCGTCTGGAAACTGAAAAATTCATTTGCCAGTCAAAATATGACAAAAATCTCTGCAGCTTGTACTTGGCTTTCTTTCCCAGCAGCACTTGGCCGGTTCATCTGGAAGCCAAAATCCACTCTTCTGTTTGTTTTGTCTTATCAACAGGGCCACACAAACCCCATACCTTCTCTGCTGCTTATTATAATATAATATTATCATCCCCTGGTACTTCACAACTGAGCAATACAATGATATCCAATTAAGACGCCAAGCATCATGCTCCCCTTCACCCCCTGCAGGTGTGTGCCTCAGTTCTGCAGCCGGTTATCTGAACACTGCAGCATTTCTCCGTTAAGTTGGGTTAATGGTTAGGCACGATGCCACTGAGACTCTTAGTCTTCTAGGAGAGCGCATATGTACTCTCAGCAGGATCAGGAAACAACCTAATATAAAAGGCTAAAAAAAAAATAGATGTCTGTGCATGAAATATGGAGTTAGAGGCAGGAGGCAATTAGCTTATCCTTAGCATAAAGAGTGGAAGCAGGGGGAAACAGCTAGCATTCTTGTTTCTATACAGAATGAACAACTGAGATATAAAATATTACTTAGTGAGCTTTAGAGGTGTTGGTAGGTAGATTTAATAACTTTGGACAGACCCAGGCTAGTTGTTCACCTCTCTTTCCAGCATGTATGCTAAGCAAGGCTAACTGCCTCTTTGCTGTAGTGCCATTGATAAAGCACAGTGGTATTCATCTCATCTCACTCTTGGAAAGCAAATAAGCTATTGTCTGCCATACCACAGGTCTATTTAAAGTTTGCTAACATTAGCCACTGTAAGGGTCAGTTTAGGCTCGGATTAGAACTAGTTTGTAAGATGTGTTGTCTGTCATAAATCAAAGATCAAAGGGGCAAGACCCGTTATCGTTTACATATGGGGAAGGCATTCATAGTGTCCCGATGTCGGAAAGGTATGCGGGGAGGGGGTTTCTGAAGCTATTCGACCATCCGGCACACACTTCTAAAGAAGCATACTGGCACGTTAAGCTATTGGTCATACCAGACCAAGTAAGGCAGTAGCAGCAAAACCCCTGAGTGTATCGAGTTGGGCAAGGGTGTGTTCGTGAATTCAACTTTTTATTTGTAAGAGAAAGAATTTACTATTTCTCTTTCAAAAGTTACATTTTCTGACTTTAACTTCCCAAAAGGCAAATGTGACATTGTGCCATCTGTAGACCCAACAACCATGTAGAAAGACGATTGGTCATTTTCCCTCCTTTCTTAATTTTGTGCTCCATTTTGCCCCCACTTTTTTCACCTTAAGTGAATAAACACACTTTCCAGACTTTTGCAGACCAGTATAGAAACCCTTTTTCTTGCTTTTTGTTAATTGTTTGCTAACCAGCAAGCAAGAGTTCACACTTTCAATCTGCGTCTCTGTAGGAGCTGTCATGTGCCTGAGTGACCCCCAATGGGCCTGAGTGGTCCACTTGTGTCCTCATGTCAACTGACTAAGCTGCTGCTTATGGAAAAGAGACAATGGGGAAATAGACTTGCCTTTGAACTGGGAAAGAAAAACATCCGTCTTGGCCAGGCCTGTTTTCCACTCATAATTAGCCACGACAAGGAAGGGGAAGAAAGCCTATTATGTCAGCCAGAGTGTCGCTGCTATGTTTCATTATACCCATAAAGAACAAGTCTTTTGAGCTCAGGGCAGTGTTTGATGATGACTAAGAGTCTGGTGCTCAAATGTTTCAATTTGTCATTCGCACATATGGCACATATGGAGTAGCATGAGCTCAATTCGTGTTTGGTGGGCATCATACTATCCTTTGTTTTTATTCTTTTTGCCTTGAATGCAGTTCATGCAACACTGTGACTGGCTGGTTCTCACTGTTCACGTAAAAGGATGTGGATTAAGGGCAGGCAGTGAAATTTGGGCATGACAATAAAAAGAACGGCTCTCACCAAGTACGACTCGGTTTCCTTCATTCGTACCAAAGAGCTGTTGAAAAGAATTGGATCGTTCGCGAACGTAATATCACTAATTCTGTCATTAGGCTGGACGTTTCTCCTTTGGGATTCGTTCATAAAAATGTTGTCTTGGGGGTACATTCCTGGACTCGAGGGGACGCTGGTTGTGCAGTTGCCTTCCTCGCTCGGGTGGTTTTTAGTGCATAAATAGCAGTAAGTAATTGCATGAAGACTAGGGTTGAGATTAATAAGTTTCTGGTTATGTAGTTAGCAGGAGGGCTCTAATTTGTATTGCACCTCAGGGATAAATGCTGTATTGTTATTGCTAGCTTTGTGCAGTCTCTGTCTGAGCAACTTTTGAAGCTTGTTGAGCATTATGACGTTAATGTTGGAGAAAAACAGTTAAAGGAAGAAATTAAAGGGCCATGCCAAGTGAAAACACTCAATACAACATGTACAGAGAGTCAGGCAGGTCTTTTCACTTTACACATACTGGGTTTTTTTCTTGTAATTTCGTTCCTCAGTAAACCACATTTCCCTTTCTTTCCTAACACACTTAATGTGTTTTCAGGCAAAGGAAGAATGTGTCATGCAACTGTCAGTTACTCCCTAAATGCACTGAAAGTAGAACAGCAGCAGATAATTTGTCATGCTGTTGAAAAGGCAGACTGACACGCACGTTTCTTCTCCAGGCACATTTACTTTTCTTGTTCTGCACTGCATTTCCCACTGAGGTTATTTCGTGGTGTTTCTGCTACAGTGGCCTGGATTCCAGGTAGACAGAACAACCAATGGGGTGTGAAGTCCTTTCCTCATTAGCGGTAACTGTATCTTCTGTTTTTCACTGCCACTAGAAGAAATGTACACATGGAAGAGAGGAGCCTTTGTTAATGTGTGTCAATATGGACATTGTGGCCCAGATTCACTAAAGGTTTGCAGAGGGAATAATGTGCACTGTATCACAGATGACAAAGGCAGTCGATTCACTGACTGAAAACTGATAACAGTGCTGGTAAAAAAAAAAAAAAAAAAAAAAAAAAAAAAAAAATGAAGCACCTGTCAGGGTCATACCCACTGCTGTGGAAACCTCATAGGTTCAATTCAATTTAATTGAGGGGTTACACTGATTAAAATGGAGCCACACTTTTCAAACTTTGCAAGTCCCCTGATTTACTGTAGCACATTATTAATTGTTTTTGAAAGGCAGCGTTAAGACGTTACATAAAATATTTTGTCATTCAAAACAGTTCATCGCTAAAATGAAAAAAAGCAGCCGAGCAGCATCCACGAATTTCAGAACAGACTGTGCTGCAGTAATAAAAGGTGCAAAGGTACCAAAACTGAAGTGTATTAGATCGTGGGGAAAAAACATATGCACCTACAATTGGTGGTAGATATTGTTTGATTGAGCAGTGGGGCTTCATGAATAAAAATAAAACCCAGTGCTTCCGGCTCAAGCAACATGTGACAGTAGCACATAAAAGAGACATTAAATCAGAAAAACTCACTCAGTAGTGTCTGTTAGACAGCAACATCTTACTTTAATGTGCATTAATTGATTTTTTCTTAATTTGGCCACTAGGAGGCAACACAACAAGCACAACGTTGACATATTATCACATTATAAAGTTGTTATGATGATCGTGTTGGCAAACAGTTGCCAATTTACACATCCAGCAGACACGGAGCAACATTAGCATGTATTTGGAGTTGTGTGTCTGGCAACCTAATGAATGTAAGTCAATATTCACCCTCCTATTTTGGTCTCCACCAACTCCTGAGGGAAATATCTGGCTCTTCAGCAGCTAAATGCTCCACTATGTTCACCAGCTACTCACTAACTTTGGCTGTTTGCCGTTTGGTGCTGGGAAGGGAGTGTACAGTGGGTTTATCAGAGCTTTATAACTGGAAACAGCTGCCTATCATAGACTCAAACAGTAAGCTGAGGGGAACTGCAGAATCCTGCGATAATTCTTTGCGTGTTCGTCACTACAAGCGACCATTGTATGTATATACTTGATCAATTGTTAACATAAAAATATTGACTATAGCAGCTTTAAGTTCGCTAGTATTAGCTAACGTTAGCCACCCTAAACTACTGGTAATACCAGACCAAGTTAAGGCTGTAGCAGCAAAACTATTATGAGCTCAACTTTTCACCTTCTTTCTTCCACCATGTGGATATAAGTTTGATATGCTCAGTAGCATCTTGAAGTATCCCTGATTTTTATGCAGCTTGACATTCCTGCATGTTTGTTGATAGAGTTTACTGTTTAGGTAGCAGGTGTCAATAAGCACGCTGTGCTGACAGCTCTCCTATGGCACTGACACCATGCACAAGGAATATATTTCATCACCTGATAACTGACAAGAAAATATATTTTTAAGTGAAATAATCTCTACTCTCACCTTGTCATTATAACCAGTGGCTACAAGGACATAACACAATGGAGGAATGATAACATTAAGGCCTATTTATCACAAAAACTTAAATGTTGTACAGTGTTAAGGGTAAAAATTAGGGTGGAGGAGGAGCAGTGTCACCTCCAACACATACAGAGTGTGGCTGTTTGAAAAATACCCTGCCATGTTAACTAGAGCTGTTCCCATATAATATCTGGTATCTGTCATGCTGACAAAATCAATACCCCGTCGCCTTCTGGAGATGGGCTGCTGCGTTTCTCACATTCTCAAGCTGCAAGCTGGTTTTCCACAACTTGATATTTCCCAACAAATACTGCAGCTGAGGTCTGAGCAGAACAACGGATCTTTGATCAAATTCTCCAGCCCAGACTTCACAGGGCCGCGCTGAGTGGATGGATGGAGGAGTGCCGAGTTTTCAGGTTTACGTCAAACACATCATATGCGCGAGGTGTTTGCCAGTAGCTGCTTTGTCCAAAGTGACCTAATCACATTAGCAGCAGAATGTTGGACTAATTGCAAACAAAGCAAGAGCAATTAGCGGCGCCCTTGGCCCTGTTCTGAGCCGGCACTGTGTTACTCATTGAACAGTCTCTATTGATTCCCCATGGCCATCAGACGGACACCCACGGCTCTTTGGTTCCCTTCGGCCACAAAAACACCTCTTTACTGGCTGGCAAGTAGTCCTCTCCCAGTGCTGTGCAGCTACAGCTAAGTTTTGTGTCTATTGTGTTCATGTCATGTCAGTTCATGTCATATGGGCCAGCTGTGCAGGTAAGACTTAATTGAAAAACAAAGAAAACACAGTGAATCTGATTTACTGTATACAAATTATGCCATAGAAATCTGTAATTTTTGTGAGCTTTTAAATTTGTAGTAATTATAAAACTGAACTAAAAACCAAGCCTAACTGCACTGTTGCTGCTCACCTAATCTATGGCTGTAGGACTGCCAGAGACTATAGACAGCTTAATCAAGAGCTTGTTTGTATATGGACTGAATGTTCTCAGTGACTTCATGAATAATATAATACATAGAATTCAGTCTGATATAGACTGATGCTGTTCAGTTGTGCTGATTGATGTCATCGGGCTTGTAAATTTTCTCCTCTGCTGGCAGGAAACAGTTTTCTCTCATGTTTTATATGAATAGAAGAGAGGTGAATCATTAACCAGACAAGCTGTTTCTGGGGTTTTATTGCATTTCTGGCAGAAGAAATGGAGACAATCGCTATCCTGCTGCTGTGATGGCAGACAAGAAGCTACAATTTACACACAATGTGGCCCCAAATGCTTGTAAGACATTGAAAGACATTAACAGGAACCTTCCAGTATTAAATCTATGCCATATATGTCCTACATTTTAACCTTCACACTGCAAAACACAATTGACCTTTTTTTGTTCCAATTATGTCAAATAGTTTGAGATTGTAGGACTCGTTACTAGCTGCTGAAATGACTCTTTTTGTAGCAGGCCCTCATTTTAAATCAATATCCTCACCACTTATTACCTGACATGTAAAGAAAAGGCTTATAGATTGCACCGCTTTGTGCAGTGATTATTGATTTGTGATTACCGGAGAAAATGAGGACAACATTTTAGTCCTGCGGCTTTGAAGAGCCAGTTTTATCTAAGCTAAAGCATTAATCCCGAACATTTGTAGAGCTTTAGTATTTATACTAAACTACTGGACTAGATCACTTCCACTGAGAATTAACATGATGTGTACCAAATGATACACACAACACAAAGTTGTTAGCAGAGTGCAGCAGCTTATAAGGAAGGGTGAAAAGCATATTCTCCCTTTTTTGTAATTTCTTGCAAGATAAAGCAGATGGAAACACACTTTTACATTTTTGTCTGTGTCTGAATGACATACAAGCTCAAGCAGCAATTTTCTTCTGTGTAAATATACATACATTATTCTAGTATGGCAGTGTTTCTTCACACACTCTGAGAAGTGACAGCCCTGATGCTAGAAACAGGTAAACAAATTAGCTCCAAAAGCACCCAAACCACTTCCTGAACAAGAGGTCAAGCCACTGTTCCCAGTCTGAGAGCTTTCCCAGAGTTCCTTTCAACACCAGTCTCTCTCTGGTGCACGTCTGCATCCCAAACCACCAACACCAAGCCTCTCTGGAACTGCTGAATAGACATACACCGTGTTTCTCACTATAAGGAAATGTATGTATGTCTGTAGAAAAGGGACTTCTGGGAGTCCCCACGGTGAAAGGGGAAATATTCAATCTCTGTCTACTGCCAAATATAAATGAGATCAAGTCAGACATCTTATCATCTCAGTCCCATTCCAGATCCGATTACAGATCACCAATCAGGCCCCATTCATATTTATTTTAGCATTTAACCAATACCCCCAAAGAAGGGATGTGGGAAGCCTAAAGTGAGCAGAGTAACAATAACACACAAGGCAACAGTAAACATGTCATCTCCCATGAGTGATGGCGTCACTGTCTGGGCCAATCAGGAACAAATATTTTCACTTTGGGTGAGCTGGGGTTCAGGGAAATGTAGCTTTTGAACCAAACCGTAGTTTTAAACAGTGTGATGCAGCAGACAAAGCACACAGTTCAAAAATCAAACATGTAACAAACCTTTTAGGACACATTTTAAGCTCATCAAAAACACTAGAATTGAGCAATGACAAAGAACATTTTGGTAAAAACATACTGTTTGAAAATACAATGTCAGATTTTTTCCTTATCATACTTGTAATACTAGGACTACTTAGCTCTACACTCCAATACAAGAACAATGTTTACTTCCATGTCTTCTACATGGATCATCAGCTGGTGAGGACTGTTTGTCTGGGGCATGTAGCTTTCGCCTCAGTCTTTTAGCACAAAATGTATGTAGCAATCAAGTGCATATTCAAGACCCTTTTCCAAGATTATCCGTTAAAAACGAGTCAGCTGAAAACATTAAAAAGTCCGCCTGGGACAGTGTCTTCAGCAGACTGATGGATCTAACGTTTGCTAAATTAGCTAGGTAGCTACAACAGATTAAAATCTGCCAGCAACAGTTGTCATCTCAGTTGGCACAATCAATACTCGCCTGCTAGAAACGAGACCTGCTTTTGTGTACCTGTGTCTGAAATCAAGGACCCATAAATTACTAATTGCGAGTGGTACATTTGCCACTGTTACCATTATAAACTGCATATGAGCCATGTGAGAATGGAAAGCTTGACAGCCTTAGCAACAGTAACTAAAGGGGAAGGGGTCTTAGCAAATGGTCATTTGAGCCATCGGCTATCTGCTTTGCTCTCCTTTGTTGTGAGTCATTGCTTTCCATGCCACTTAGCTATGCCTCAGGAATTTGATTATCCATGTGATCCAGATGGGAATTGAAAAAATACGTCATGCAGATTCTTGCCATTCACATTGATCTGAAAAGAGTAACATGCATCCCTGAGGAACAATATCTTTTCCCAAAATACCAAACCAGTAATAAGAAATCTCACCAGATCAGATTACAGCTGGTCAATTATCAGCATATGACTCATCACCTTTCTTCTCCATGCTCATTAGTTAATGAGGTTTGTAGATTCCTGGTTACCATACACCACTTAAATTAATGAGATGTGGGGCATAATCAGTGCAACTGCTCTTCTGAGAATAATATAGCAATATTCCATTTTCTGCCATGCTTAGTAATTGGCTATAATTAGGCATAAACAATAGGTAAATTACATTTTTTAAATGAACAACCCTTGAGCACTGAGGGGTTTTGTATGAACCCCTTTCAATGCCCCACTTACCAATTTCCCTACCTGTCCAAAACAGACCATGTGAGTTACCACTTAAGCTGTAGTATGATATCAACATACTAGATAAGCAAATTGCTTTCTGAAACATCAAAGAATAAATCATAAATCACCCAGTGTTGCCCAAGGAGAACACCAGCAGTGAAAATTAATACATCTCTCTTAATATCTGTGTGAGCAGCCAGCATCCAGTGTATGGCTGGCAGACAGCCTACCATTTAAATTTGTTGTGCAGTGAACACACTCCCTACGTCATAGATTGGTTTTTCCACCTCAAGCCATATTTGCACTGCTGATTCACTCACTTCAAGTTTGTTGTCCACCCCCTTTGAAGCATTAGTCCGCCTTATATAATGCTTCAGCTTTTCAATACACCTCTCGTTGAATACGCTTTGCCTTCGCACTATGAAGGCGGGTGTCTCTTTGTTTGAACACAGCAAATCACTGTATGTATCAAGTTCACTTTGAATGACAGTAAAGGTCAGACGAACTCCCCTCCGCTCCACTTTGGACCAGCTTCATGAACACACAATGGCAGAGAGAGAGGCAGCCATTCTACTCAGGGCCCCGCAGCGCTGTAAAATGGGACACCAGAGAGGCTTTGATTTCACATCTCTGAAGATGCAAAATGACAGAAGCTGGCAGTTGTGGGGTTATAGCGGGAAGGGCCATATTCATCCCTTTAATTTAGCTTCTAACAATAGCACCACAGCGCCATTCATCAAGAGCCATATGTGAGCCAGATGAGGGCAACCACACCTTAGAGAGCGATCTGCACTGTGATTACACACATAAAGGTGAAGCTGTGTGTACAAGGAACAGCTGAGAAAAAGGGAAGTACCTATTTTCACCATGAAGACTGTCAACCTGGGAATTATAGCTTTTATACAATGGCCTTGTCCACACTGCAGCTACAGTTTAAAAGGAAACTTTCACATCATCACTGTGGACATTTTGTCAAGTGTGTTACTTGTATTCATAGAGGCAAAATATTTTCAAATATTTACAAACATTTTTCTGCTGGTTTACTTTCTACAATACAAAAAGTCACACGTTTTGTTTAGCAGGAAAAGCAAAGCCCACGTTGATATTCCACTTGGGGAATCTTAAAATAAAATAAAGGAGAAAGGTCAGTACGTGTGACTCATCTCAGACTGATACAAACTAAAAGCAAAATAGGTAGTTTGTCAGTGCATCCAAAACACATGTGACCGTTACGAAAATGATTCATATTATCTGCCACCGCTATGGTTAATGATTGGTTAGATTTAGGCACAAAAGCTACTAGTTTTAGTTTGAGTTTTAAAAAAGGTTGGAAAAGATTGTGGTCATGGTTAAAAGAACACCCCAACATCTTCCCTTAAGGTGGGTTTATACCTGACACAAGGGGATAAAGGCAGTCCTCCTGTAAATGCCTACAGAGTAGGTCTTGATTTATAGTTCAGAGTCGGATTTCACCTGTTGATAGCAGCACTCCAGCAGTAGATGGATGTACGTGAACAGGCCATATTGTGCTTTAATTTGGATATATGTCCCACAGTAACTGTGTTTACATCCTTTGAGTTACTGTGTGATATAGGGTGACGATGAGCTACAAACTCACTTATAGAACTGGAGTTACATCCAGGTAACTTCTATTTTGCCCCCTGTCTAATAGAGAACTATTGTGGTCCAGTCTCTGTGCTCATGTTATTTCAATTACATATACTGATCATGGTGAACAGAAGGTTTGCAATTGAGATGTCTCTGCTAGATGTGTGTTAGACTACTGAGCCTTTTTTCAATTTCCTTAATGTTGTCTTCACTATGAACAATCTCCTCCAGCAGCAGAAACATTGTAGGAGAAAACACAAGGAGCCCAGGCTGATCAATCACAGTTCTTGCAACTTCTCATGGCATCTTCATAGCCACCGTAAGCAAATATGTTAGCTATGATGTAGCTTACAGTGAAGCTACAACAGTCACAGGTGTGACTTCCAAAGCTACACCTTAATTCACAGTTATAAATTCCCCTTAAGAGGTCTTGACTAATACTGATTTTGCCTTTCAGTTAGTTGTGATGTGGACAGAAACTTGGTCTTTGTAGGCTGTGATGACGTGCCATCACTCACTGATACCAAAAGGTTGTTCAAGGAATCTGAAAACTCTTCATCTTCTAATGCCTTCCAGAAGACTTGAATACATGTATGCAAAGCGAAGCTTTAAATTAAACTTTGGAGATGATTAACAGGAAAGCAAAAAGTGTTACATAACTGATCTGAAGAACAAAAAAACAAACAAAAAGGAGGTGGGAGGGAACAGTGTCGAATGAATCAAATATCGCTGAAAGAGGATAAACATTAACCTGAACCTCGGCTGATAACGTGCCTTCAGAAGCAAAAAAGAAAATACTTAATGGATCTATCATGAAATTTTAAAAGCGCTGCTAACCCCCAGAGAGTAAGGTTGTTAAAAGCAAGGAGGGAAATAACCAGCGATGACTCGCACGCCGGCCCAAGGACAGCGTCAGAGTACATGGGTGGAGAATGGACAATATGTGGAGGCTGAGGACAGTCGGAGGTGTGCTCTAAAAATAAATCGACAGTAGAAATAAGCACGACCACTCAAGAAGCCCACCTTCCTGTGACACAGTCATTTCCCTTTATGGATCTAGTACGCACATCTGTGTGTGTGTGTGTGTGTATCAAGGTAGGATGGATTAATTTGCTGATATTTATACCAACTAGAGGCATAGAACATTGGCTACCTAGAACTTCACTCCAGAAATAAATCATTTTCTTTAGCTAAACGTGTGTGTGCAGAGCGAATGAGTGAATAGGTGAATAGAAACACTGGGGGGAGGTTTGTACATTGAAACAGGCAGATGGCCTTCAGAGATCTCAAACAGATAAGGTGAATGCCAGAGACACCCTGTTCCTATTCTGAGGACAAAAGGAAGCTCCGGGCACCAGATAATGCATTCAGGAGGAGGAAGTGGAGGAGGATGGAGAAAGACGAGCAGAGTGCCGGCACACTGAGGGAATTTGGGTTCTCTGACAGTTTAATGAAGCCTTAGAGCTGTTAGGCTGCAGAAATAGAGGGACTGATTGCATCTACCTACCTACATGTGGACACGAATTTGCGCAAAATGAGGCGAAAATGTTTTCAACACACAAGTTGAAAATGTTTTAACTTGAGCAGAAGAATTCTCGCTTTGGGCTTTATGAACCCAGCATTTACTTCAGAAACGTATAGCGACAAAAGGAAAAAGGAAAGAAACTGGAGAAAAAAAAGAAAGAAAAAGAAACAAAGTTCCTTACTGCTAACGTCTGCACAGTTGGTACATTACATTGGCTGTCTGGGCAGATTAAGACAGACTACACAAATTTGTGTGAATAACGTGAGATGAAAGCTTGCTTTGCTTTCTGTCTGAACTCACCTGAATCAGAATCAGCAGTGTATGTGTACACATACAAGGAATTTGCCTCCGTTTTTTTCATTGCTCTCAATGTACTTACACAGAAATAGACATAACAGCATGTATGGGAAAAAATAGGTGTGTATATATAAATATACATATATATTTACAGTATATACAAAGCACCAAGATACTAAAACGCTCCGTAGAGTAATGGGTAACTACAGAGTTGGATGATAATTCTCTGTGGGCTCATCACTACAAGCAACCCCTTTTACATTACACATAGTGTATTGATTAGTGCAGCTTTAATGTGCTTGGGTTTGTGTTATGACTTAAGGCCTTTACACACTGGAGGCGTCAATATATCTTTTCCAACTATTGTCTTTGTCATGAGTACTTTCACACAGAACACGAATATTACGCTGCAAAAAATTGACGGAATTTTTTTATGGAACGAGGTCAGTTTTTCTGAGCTTTCGCACGCTGAGTAAAAGGCATCAACCAATCACGTTGTGCGGAACGGACGTCACATCACACCTCCAGACCTGTTGATGGCACTCTGTGTAGCTTTTTACCTGCAGGGCACAGCACATAGACTACCCAAAGTAATATAAGACACTGGAGCATACAGTGTTTCAGTGTCGTCTATTTGTTTTCTGAAGAATCTATTCATCTATCGCAAATTCACCTCGCTGCCGAGTTTATTATATATATATATATATATATAATATTCGCAGGAGAGTATTTCGCATTTTTGTGTTGTTTATTCGTCATGTCCCAGTGTAAAGGCCTTTAGATTCCAAAAACAATTGTACATCATACATAATGTTCATCAATTATTGTCCCCCAATAAAAAAACAAAGATGGGATTATTTATAGGAAGAAGCACTAAAAGCACCATTTATTTCACACACAGCAAAAGCTACATTTAAAGGCCATCCAAGGCTCAAAAACACTGATACCTGAAGCTGATGTCCTCAACATTTCTTTCTCTGTGCCAGTTTTTTGTATTACAGGCAGTTTGGATTAAACTCTGTGAACACTTGTGTGAGGAATTAACAATCTACAACTTCTGTGTCTTGCTTCAGCAAGTTCCTGTCTTTCCTAATCCCAACAAATTTCTTTCCCATCCCATCCTGAAAATATTTCACAAAAGCATTTTTCTTTCCCTGTCTGTTGCAAAGATAACTCACATCCAAAGCTTCCCCACAGCAACACAAAATAGCCCTGAAACTATTGATTCAGAAAGTGTTCTTCATTTACAGCCCTGGTTGCCCTGTTGCCAAGGCCTACTTGACCCACATTGCAGCAAGATGCCATGAGCTCTGAGTCTGAACTCAACACTAACTGAACAAAGAAGCACAATTTAAAAGAATAAAGCCTTAAAATCTTGTGTGACATACTCAAGTACATAAAAGTCACTTAACGTTCTGTACAACAGACACACCCCTCATCTGAAATTTCACATCACTCCAGTTGCTCTGAAAGCCACTTGTGAACCTTTTCAGATCTCTTATCTAAAAGAGTAAAATCTACCTCCGACACGCTGATTAGAGAACTTGTGCCACAGCATAATGCATTGTGTGAGTCATACCTTATGGTCTGGCACGCAGAATGTAATAAGGGAAGTCAAACAGTCAGCCAACTTCACAGCTGTGGACGCTCTCTGCTGTCAAAGGCCGAAGATGTGTCTGGAAACCCAGCAGGATGAGCGACTGTCCCCGTGCCTCTGCATCCTGTTAATTGCTCGCCGGTGCAGAGCGAGGAGCTATACGCAAAAAACCTGATGGATGTTATTTAATTACTTTTCAGGACTTTAATTTCTTCCAGCGGGCATCACAGGAAGTTGATTTTGGAAGCAGCATGATCACTGCCGTGCCATCTTTCAGCAGGAAGCCTTTTTCAAAGTCGTTATCATGAGCTCACAATGTAATATTGTCAAAATTATTTAGAGACATGCTGTTATCTTGTACAGTGTCCTCTTCATAGACTATATTACATTAAAAGGAATTTGAGGTCCATAATACAATACAATTTTATACAATTTAAAATATTTAAGTGCCTACACTATTCAAATGACGAGCTTGCCATAATCTACCCCAACCTGAACGTCCAATATGTCCCCTCAGCGCAGCCATCCCAATATTGCTGTTTTTGGGGTGCTTCACTATTGCTTCACTATTACAGTGATCCACTGTAAGTCAGATAAAATTCCCTCATTTGAATGTTGGGTGGAAGACATGCTGTCATTGTTGCCATCAGTAAAGTTGAGCCACATTGAATGTAAAACAAGGGGAAAAATCAACATGGCTTGGTCACCATTTTTGGATGGGGAGATAATGTCCTTTGATTGGTGAGTGCCACTACACTGAACTTTGTGACTGTAGGGAAATATGCCACATAACTAAGTTCCCTTGTATATTTTACTTTTCCATTTATACTTTGATCTATCTTTCACTGTATTTTACTGTACACCATTCTAAAGAGCCTTGGGGATTTGTCTATGCGTGGTGTGGTGCTAGGAGGAGGGGGTAGGGGACTGAAGAGATTGGATTTAAACTGCAAATTATAAATAAAGCGTTAAAAAAAGAAACAAGAAAACTCGACCTTATTGGAATGTTACCTCACATACTGTAGGCTCCTCAGCCAGAAAGTCTTTAGACTAATAATATAAGCCATTTTCATATTAATAAATGTCTTGTTCCTTTCTAACTGCCATGACACAACAGTGACTCATCAACAGGAAAAATGCAAATAAGGAGCGAGGAGGTAAAGTGAATAATGTGTTCCCTGCAGCAAAGGATTAGACAGAGGAGACATGACAAGAAACTTTTATGTGAGGACCAGGAAAAAAAGGTAGATCCAACTGATGTTTCTGTCACTTAATGCTTTCATGGTGAAGGAATATGACCTTCACTTTATTTTCATCCAATAAGAAAACATGAAGTCTTTGTTTCTGGCCATCACCTAAGATGGTAACTAAACTAGAAAAAAAACCTGGATTTGAGGATTTCTAGCATCACTTTTCAGTCCAACACTGTCAGTCTGTCTGGCACTGTGTTTGTTTTTGTGACTTCGTCTCGCCTGCCTGCCCTCTGAATGACTGGTCACATCATGCTCCAGACCCACACGTACATTAGGCTGATTCATGGTCCTTCCTGGCGTTGGAGGTGGTAAACAGTAGTATTTTTGTAGGCAGACACATGTTGGCCTGCTCCTTTGTTATTGTTCTGCTTTCTGGCCGTCAGACAGGCTGAGGGGAGGAGGGAAGGCGGAATGTTTGAGGTGTTGGATGCTCTTTTGGGAAAGTTGATTTTCCAAAAGAACATCCAACCAATCTTTCAAAGCACACTTCACTCACACACTCACTTCATGTGAATGTGTATGTGACAGTGTTTTTACAGCAATAAAAAGACAGATTTTATTCATATCATTTGATGAAAGTCAGGCAGTGACAAACATTTTCTCTGTTTTTATTAGCAATTTTAGCTTGTACTTCATTAAATTATAACAGAAAGTAGATAAAAAAGAGTCGTCGTCATTTTGGGCTCAGCTTCTCAGGAACTAAGCTTTGTTTTTAGCTTAAACTTCCCTCAATTGATTTTTTTGTAACCACTAGGGGGCACCGCAACAAGCTGTCAGCATAAAAATTGCATATAATCAGCTTATAACTTTAAAGGTACACTGTAGAGTTTTTGACCACTAAGAGTGCTATGGAGCAGTGTTTTTATGAGTGGGTCCCAGTTATGTACACTAGCGACACAATGCACATTCCTGCCACTGGTTTCATGTTGTTCCACTGATCGTCAGCTAGCGGCAGGAACACACAAATAAGCAGCAATGCGCTAACAAAGATGAGGAAGGAGAAGAGTGCTAGCAAAAAAACATTAATGTAGACAATGTACAATTTAAAATATTCAAAATATTGGCCTTGCAAATATTTCACAAGGAAGAAAATACATTTAACACATTTGTAAGACCTCAAGGATACACACAATGCGCTTGGTGAGTAATATTAAATGTTAGTTTACAAAGAAACTCGGGGCATCTTTAATATGGTGAACGTGTTAGCAAATAGTTGCCTATTTATACACCCAGTTGACATGGAGCAACATTAGCTTTCAGTTGGAGTGGTGTCTCTGTTCACCTGATGAAGTCCAGTATTCACTCTATTTTAGCTCTGTTCTGGTCTCCACCAACTCCTGATGGAAATATCTGGCTCTTTAGCTGCTAAATGCTCCACTATGTTCGCCAGCTAGTCGCTAATTTTGCCCGTCTACCAGGCTTCATAAATGTTTGTCTGGACGTGCAAACTTTTATTTCTGTTTTTGGTTTTGAACGAAACTCACCATTATCAAAATAGATTTTTCGGCAAGAATAATGTCAGAAAGACTCAGGTGAAACAGCCAGAACACTTATTACTATTGTGTACCTTCAAACACCCATAGGTGCTGAAAACAACAGAGGGAAAGAGTGGCTCCAAGCTCAGATATTGAGTCTGGATCTCTGCAGTACAGCACAAACTAGTAAATCATCTGCTTTTTTTTGTTTTTCCTCATATATGGGTCAATAATAGACTCAAATAAAATTATTACAGATATAGTCATGGGACAGAGTATTTACTCAACTTACTCCTCAAAAGCTTGCCAGTGAGTATTGTATTTTATGGGATCGCCTCATTGTGTGTGTGTGTGTGTGTGTGTGTGTGTGTGTGTGTTTAGAAGGGACCGAGTTGGAGGTACAGTAATTGGACAAATTTATCTTATTTCCTAACCCCAGTTTCCCTCTGCTTAGTCAATAAACCAAAAGGCTGCAAAGTGCCGGAACAGCCGCACTTAAATTAACACACTCTGCTCTTTATTAGGGCTGGATCACGCCATAGGAGTCCAGGTCAGACCCTCACGAAGGGCCCAGCAAAACCCCACGACGCCAAGACACCCAGCAGGTCTGCACCCGCTGGTTAGGAACACATTTTTCCCACCAAACGGGGGAACAAACAGCTTCCAGAACGATCTATACTAAAGCACAAACACAGTGAAGTCCAACTAAAATAAGGAACATTAGTAGCACATGGACACTAACTCACAGGCACATGTACTGCTGTCTATAGTCAAGATGGAAACACTGGTGGACTAGTTCACAATTTGGTAAATGCATTTTATTATAAAGAACAAGTGATAGGTTTGACTGATCAGATAAATGCTGATGGTTGCGGAAGCTGCCAAGTTAGCAGAGATCTGGCCAACATTTTCCAGTGTTCAGTGTTATGTGTTTTATTTTTTGACATATTGTCCAATACTTTGGTTGTGACTTAATACTTACAAAACAAACGACATTCCCACCACCCTCAGCTGTACTTTATGTTTAGTGCTGATTAGCAAATGTTAGCATGCTAACACGCTAAATTTGGATAGTGAACATGGTAAACATCCCTGCTAAACATCAGCATGTTAGCACGCTGACTTAGCTCAAAGCCCAGCTGTGTCTCAGTACACAGAGCCGCTAGCATGACTGTAGACTCTTAGTCTTGTTTTATTAATTGTTTAGTCTATAAGATGTCACAGGGAATAGTAAGGACTGCCCATCAAAAGTTTCCTGAGTCCAAGGGGATGGCTTCAAATTGTTTGTTTGGTCTGACCATCAGTCCAAAACCCAGAGATTTTACAAACAAAACAGAGAAAAGCAGCAAATCATCACACTGGAGAAGCTGGAAGCAGCATTTTTTTGATTGATTAATTGATTATCACCACTGTTGTTGATTAACTTTATGCCGGTTGGCTATGTGATTAATCAGCGTGTCCTCAGCACTGTCTAGCTCTATTAGATAAAATGTAAGGATACTTATTGCAATATGAATATCTAACACCTCCTACACAAGGAGGTCAGAGGTCAGACAGAGAACTAGCAGGAGTTTAGTGTCTTGCTCAAGCACACTTCAGCTGGGTAGGTAGGTTGGAGGCTGAACTGCAACCCTCTGTTTAAAGCAGTCTCTAAATGCTTGGATACGAAGCATATAACTTCTTTAGCTGAAATGGAAGTACAGTAAACAAAGATTTATGAACTACAAAGGAGTACTCGCTCGTTTCACACCAGAAGGTTCAAAACAACATGTAAAATCAACATGTAAAATCATGTAACATCATTGTTTGTTTCCTCTTTGTCATATTGTGCATGAAGTGTATTTTACTACCTGAGTCCCGATGTTTTCCCATTGAGGAGAAGGCTGATTCATTAGCATCTGTGGGCTTCCACTAAAGGGCTATGTTTAGATGAGAGCCGTTCATTGTTGAAGGGATCACCGGGGCTACATGTAGCTTCAGATGTGACAACAATGACTACTATCCCGCTGTGTGTCTGTTTTTGTGCATTAAAAAGAGCAAAGGGAGGCATGCGACTGACGGAAGAGGATCAGGCAACTGCAGAGCTGTGTGAATCAAGTGTCCACGTGAAAATTCTGTGTCCACGTGAAAAGGGAGGCAGTTGGTATTGAAGAGCATTTTCCAGCAAGCAAATAATGAGTTTATCACCAGAACTAAGTAGGTAAGTGGGTTGAAAACTGGAATACCGACATCCTCGTTTGACTTGAGACTCTTCGGTAAATTTTTTCTGTTCTTAACTGCCTTCAGCCCAGACATCAGGTCAGGAGACAAAGACATGACAGAACTGTCTGGAAGTCCCTGTTTTAATACAATACTCACAACCTTAGCCCCATTTGTAACCTCGGTCATATAGTTCAGAGATGGAAACATCAGTCGGCTGGTCCAGACTGAAAGATCTATATATATCAATATTAAACTATTAAACGGGTTGTCCTGAAATTTTGTACAGGCATTCTTGGTCTCCAGAGGATGAAGTCTACTGACTTGATCCCCTGACTTTTCCTGTAGTGCCACCATGAGGTTCACAACTGAGGTTTAGATGGATTACCATGAAATTTGCTGCAGACATTCATGTCCTCCTCAGGATGAACTATGACTATGGTCATCCCCTGACTTTTCATTTAGCTGATTAACTTTTCAATCAAGTCAAAATATTAATTTGTTCAATACATTGGTTACCAAATACCTGCAAAACAAAAGACATTCCCATCAGCCTCAGCTATACTTTGTGTTTAGTGCTAATTAGCAAATGTTAGCATGCTAACATGTTAAACCAAGATGGTGAACATGGTAAACATTAGCATGATAGCATTGTCATTGTGAGCATGTTAAGATGATGACATTAGCATTTAGCACCGTGCATCCCTGTGCAGCCTCACAGAGCTGCTAGCATGGCTGTAGACTTTTAGTCTTGTTTAACCTGTTATCTATCTTCGAATTGCATCTTCAAAGGTATTTTCATGATCCCACAGATGTCTCCTGTCTGCCAGGAATGATAAAATATTTGCCTGGGAAACCAATGCCTGATACCAATGTGTAAAACCAATATTTCCACAAACTGTGCAGCACTTTGCTCTTCTTCTTCACTGGACATATGTCAAGATTGGTGCGCTAGCTGTGGCAGAATGGGGCACGTTCTGTGAAAATTTAAATGTCGATTTAACCCCAGTGAAACATTTAATCATTCAGGGCAGAAAATAGACATCTGGGAAATCACGGAAATTTCCCGTAAGGTTTGCGTAGGAAATGCTATGTGACCAAATCAACCGCGTATGGAGTGCTGAGGCCACAGATGGGGCTATATCAGCTCGCGACCCACCTTGATACCTGCAAAGTAAGATGCAATGTAGTGCACCCCTCAACTGGTTATCTGCTTCTATACTTTTGCTAAAAATCTTCAGCTGTGATTATTTTGAGTGACTTTTCTGCTACTGTGAAACTAAATAGGAGGTGAACATGTGCTATTTTTAAAGAAAATGAGCAGTGACGTACAGTAATGCCTGAAGCCTGAACAATAATCTAATCAACCATTTCTAGTATTTCAAATGGAGAACATGAGGTTAGCAGCCACAGAGCAGAAATTCTCAGTAAAAACTGGAGAAATGACAGCAATGGTGAAAGATCAGGGCAGATGACAACTCATCAAGATGATTGACAGGTTTTGGGGGGGCAAACTTCATTACGTGAGGAGGAGATAGGCAAAGCTAACAGTACGCTTCTTAGTTCAAGGAAAGAAGTTGCAGATTGGAGTTTCAAGGTCTCTGTTTCCTGAACAGACACCGTCAGCCTCACTGCCATGTTTTACAACCGCACTCCTTTTAGCTGAAGGTTATGAACTCCTCAGTCATCATACTTTTCAGTACTGTACTTGAGTTGACCTCCTCAGACATTTTAATGGCCTCCTTCGACATGGAAGAGATCTCGAAGGTTTTCCAACAGCTGATTGCTTCTGCGTAGCAATCTGTCTTGATTTGCAGCCGGCAGGAAACATATGGTCTGTGTTATTGTGTTAGCTGCTGGAGAAAACATACAGGGCGCCAGCTGAGGCCGAGCTGCAGCAGCTTATAGAGGAATGCTGAAACCAAATGATAATGACTCAGCTAACTTATCTGTGGGAGTGAAGGTATTTAAGCCAGACCAAAAACAACCTCCTACTGTAATGTTGACTACGCAAACAAATGAAGAGAAGAAATTATGGCGAGTACAAAAACACAGGATGATGGAGGAAAACATTAGAAAGCAGAGGTCATGGTGAGGCGCACAGTGGCAACATAAATGAGGCAGAGAGAGGTAAAACACACTCCATGAAACCTGCAGATACCCAGCAGCCAACCCTAAGCCTTTTTAAATGTTGCCTCTATGCACTAAAATAAAGAGCAAATCTGTCAAATTAGCCTGTTTCCAGTCAAAGACAATTTTCTTCTCGTTTTTGGAACTTTAAATAAGCATAATAAGAAAGAGAGACACCTAAATAAACTGTCAATTATGACCTACACAAACTTAAAAATCAGGGTTCGTACAAAGTCTTGAAAGTTTGGAAAATGCTTAATTTTAACCATTATGTTTTCAAGGTTAGGAATATGCTTGAATTCACGTAAACTCCTTGAAAAATGCTTGATTTTCTGATCTGGTGTTTCATCTACACAGTCATGTAAACCAAAAATCTTTTAATATTTAAAATGAAATGATCCCGTCGTCATATTTGTTTGTCTCCTGGCATTTATAGATACCTTGAACTTAGGTACCTTGAAGAGTGCCTGAATTTTACTCTTAAAAAGCTGAACAAACCATGTAAAATATCTGAATACTTTCTTAAGCCTCAGATTGAGAGAAACCTTTGTAAGGACCTGCGTGTAGTAAATACACATAGCAGTTTACCTGACTTGCCCACCCCCGCTCTGCCGAAGACGGCCAGCTTCACCTCTGGGCTTTTGGCCATGACAGCAGCTGCGGCCAGCGAAGATCAGCAAACCAATCAGTGAGCTCCGAGGTCAGCCATCCATCCTCTCGTCCACACAGGAGGAAGCAGCGTCTAAAGGAAACATGTAGGACAAGTTTATGCGTTACAATGCATTTGTTAACAACTTGATTGTTTTACTTGCGTATGATTTAGAATGTCCTTTTTGCTGGTGATATTTCGTGAATTTCGGCTTTTAGCTCAGCATACAGTGATTTCTCAGCAAGCTGCAGGACTTACATTAGCAGAAGTGTCAGGCTATGAATGACTGGACTGAAAAAGGCTCATAGTTGGGTATATTGAGACAGAGGAACTCTGGCTTCTAGAAATTGTTATTTTTTCAAATATGTTTTGTAGGAAACACAATCAGTGCCTTTATTATTTTATATAAAATATAAAAAATATATATATAAATATTTTTATCAAAATATTTTTGAGTAAAGGAAGTCGTACAAGGAGGTGGGCATAAAAAAGTGCGGGATTTTGACACCAGAGACCGGGGTTCACATCCTGAGCCCGACGTATGGTAACAAAAGTACTTTGGTTAAGGTTAGGGAAAATCTGGGTTTCAGTGAAGCAAATAGTTCTGTCACTGTGGACATTTTCAGTTTACTTTAACCAAGTGCTGTGAGTGCCTAAACACAATCTTAAAAAACAATATCACGCTTCAGTTGCTACAAGCAGATATTGTATTGCAAGAGTGGACATTGTAGGGAAACAAAATACAATCTCAGTGGATATTTTGCAGATATGTTCAGTACGAACGTTTCCTCGTGAGGTTGATTTAAAAATAGAAACGTAACTCATATGATCAACTGAAGCTGGGCTCAAATTTGGGGCACAAGCACATGCAACAAATATTTGCAATTTTGTTTAATGAGAGACACCAGTGCAATCCTGGCACAATCTAGAACAGAGGCTGGAACACAATGAGTCCACTGTTCATATGTGGAAGACAGTATCAGTAGGAGACTGAGGCGGGTTTCAGTCACAGGCAATCAAATACATTGTCTCCGGGAGTTGCAGAGTATGAATATGCAACACCTCAAATATGAATATGTAGAACTCAAAATGCGCTTCCCAGGGAAAATGATGCCACTTTTTCAGTTTGATTCAAAACTCAGGAGACATGACATTAATGTTACTTTAGAAGACAATAGTATCTGTGAAGGTACAGTACAAGTGAAGGGCTACTTCAATAGTGATTCATAATGAAATATTAATAATTAAAAATCTTATAGCTTGATATCAGAAAAGTATATTCTTATTAATATTTTTATACTGATGTCAGCCCTAAAATAACATGACTTGTAGTACAGTCAAGCATGTTTTTGTTATTTATTTATTTTCTGTTGTCTACATTTCTTAGATTTAAGTGATTAATTAATTCATGTTTGGGCATTTTCTACACATGCAGAGTAATGTGGTAAAAAGGAATACCAGTCTGGTGTGTGAAAACCGCAGGAAAAACATCCGCTTATTTGACTTTAATAACGGCACCCACACTGTTTTAGTCCTGTGCAACTTGAAATCCACAGCATGTCCATCAAATTAAACGCTGCAGATGAAACACACACTATATCCTTGCTGCTGTCGTGTGCTGGCTAAAGAGTTTTGATCAGCTGAAGGTGACCAGCTGACTGCCCGAGAGAAGACATAGAAAGATCACAGTAAGGCCTCAGTTTAAAACACCAAAGTGAGCAGTATGTAGTACAGAGGCATCGGTGTCAGTCTGTTTTTTGGGAGTTGTTGACCTCCTAAGTGGGATTTTTCATGCAGGTGTGAGAGATGTGGAAGAAAAAGAGAGGAGAAGACAGAGGGAGTGGGGGAGCATAGAATGAAGCACGCACAGAGCTGAAGTCATGTATTCAAAAGGAAAACACAACTGCAGCCCATTTAAACAACCAAGCACAGGTCTGTTTAATGAGAAAACAACCCACTGTGAAGTTATCTCACCAGGTAACTGATTCTAAACTTCTGCCTGAAACACACTCTGTTTTTCTCCTGGCTACTCTTCCAACTTTTAACCAAAAACAAGCAAAAGCAATTTGCAGCAATGCTGACTGAGATAATACAACAACAGAGGCTGAGACTTGTGTTGATGATGATGGGGAAGTGTTTGTAACCGAAGGGTCATGAAGAAGCTGTACTGTGCTGCAGTCTCACTACAGAAAATCCTGATTAGAATACTACAGTAGGGACACGTCATCACCCCTGTTGACCTGACCCATAATGTAGCTGAAACACAGTGAAAACCACAAGTCAAAGCAGCAATTGTTATTTAAAATAAGGTCAAAAACACACTTTGCTGCTGTTTTGTTGCCTTATGTTCCTACTTTTTTGTATGTGTTGCGTTGCAGAGATGTGGCTAGCCAGTCAGTGCCCATACTGAAACAAAATGTTTTTGAAATTCAAAGGAAGGCATTTTTCTTGAATTAAACTTATTTGCTTTCTTGCCGAGAGTTAGATGAGAAGATTGATACCACTCTCATTTCTGTATGGCAAATATGAAGCTACAGCCAGCAGCCCTTTAGCTTAGCTTAGCATAAAGACTAAATAGTGGGAAATAGCTAGCCTGGCTCTGTCCAAAGGTAACAAAATCTGCCTACCAGCACCACTAAAGCGCACTAATTAACAAGTTATATCATGTTTGTTTAATCCGTACAAAAGTGTAAAATGATACTATTTCTTGGCTGGTGCAGTCACTTCCTGGTGTCGCCACTGGTTGTCTAGCAACCTCACAATGACGACAAGACTCCAGGTTACGACTTTTGTTTGTTTAATCTGTACAAAAACAGAAATGTAAAAACAGCAAGGTGTGGTTTCACAGGGGGTTACGTGCTAACTAGCAGTGTTAGTGGTTAGATCACCATCTACAGCAGTTTACTAGCCCTGCAAGTACCCCCTACGTCACCACACTTCAGTCTGTCACTTAGCATGTTATGGTCTCCAGTGCCAAAGGCAGCACTTTTAATCTTACAGTACCAACACTGAACACCTGCCAGAATCTGGATCAATCAGAATGTCAGATTTTGCATGCAATGCATCGAAGAGCAGGTTAACAGACAATGTAGTGCCATCATTGTTGAAAACATGGTGCTAAAGAGCTAAAAGAGAGATTTACCCTTATGTAGGTGGAGAAAAGTCTTGGATTTGGACTAAACTTTAAAGCCAACCTAGATTAAATGAAATTTGCATTTTGGAGATAGGAAATTTTCATATTATTGTGTTTTGGCAAGATACAGATTGGTTCTGCCTTTGTATTGTGTTACACACCATAATGAAACACTCAATAAGTGATCAAAGGTGAAAGAAAACTTGCTTCCAAACATTTCTGGCATTTGTGAGAACCAATATATAGTCTGATATACAGTCTGCTGAAGTATGTCAGCCATGTTTGTTAGATGATGTATCGTGGCGGTTATGTAAAGTAAACCGCACGAGAAAATCTCCTCACTCATCCCTCTGTTAATGGTTGAAATGCGATATAGCAAATAAAATGGGAGAAAACTGAAAACAGACATTCAGTACACCCTGTCTGGATAAATAAAAGCTGAAAAATGTGTTTGTGTGTTAGCCAGCTTCACACCAGTTAAAGTTATGAAGTGGCAAACTTCCAGCGCTTTCCTTCCTCATCCACTGCAGCACACACACACACACACACACACTCATACTCGGAGTTTAAGCTAACCTTTTCCCTTTTTTACCAACACACACATGCCCATATATGGTGTGGCTGTGTGCCACTTGGTGCTGCTCAAGTGGAGGTCGATCATCCATCTCTGTCTCTCAGCAAGGGTCATCATGGCAGCCATCAGCGTCTTTAAATATTATTGTTCTTATCATTATTAATGTGGTCTCCACTATTTCACCAACCAGACAGCACAGTCAAAACAGTGCATGGTATTGTAGTACGCAACGTGGTTATTACTGTAACCACGACAACAAAGGTCCCCTATCCTTATCAAAGTACTTATTTTAACCCAAACCATGATCTTTTCAACAGAAAGAGTCGGTCTAGACCTGCTCTATATGAAAAAGTGCCCTGAGATAACTTTGTTATGATATGATATGATATGGAAGAAAAGTGAATAAGCATTATTTCCCTAAATGTCCCTAAAGCCCTTCCAATAATAGTCTAGCTGCGGACAGGTCCAAAACATATAGCTGTGGGTGCCCGAATCAGGCCCCCATCTTAGACAACTGTCATCTACACCTGGAAAATGTTTCGCCAATTTGCTGTAGGTCAGATGGAGCCTGCAAAGTTCTAATGGCTGCTGCATTTTGATTAGAAATGAATAAGACTTCTAACTGCCAAAACTACCAAACACACCCTCCCAATTTGTTTCTATTTAAGCTGCAAAAATGTCCCATCTCTCCCTCTGCCTGTCAGTGCCTCTGCTGCCCTGCATCAGCATTGCTGCCTGTTCTTTCAGCCCCACCACCACCCCAGAATCCACCTGCAGGCTCCGGCTAGAGGGTTTAAGAGACATTATTTGCTCATCATGAGGTCGGACCCTGGACGCCAAACTCTAACTATGTTCTGCTGCTGTAATAAACATTTCAAATGTGAAACTTGACCTTGAACTGTTCGCAATCTACCTCTCAGCAAATGAAAACTTGTTTGCAGAAGAAAAAGTAGCTACATATGCCTGGATCTATTTTCATGTTTAGCTCTAAAATAAGTAGGCCCTTGCACAGTGTTTTTGCAACATTTGCACAGCCAGCCACAAGGGTAAACCACAACAGCAATATAACAGAAAGATGGGGGTTTGAGGTTGACTCTCCCCTATAGTGGAGAAAGTGGAAAGTGTGGAGGGAATGTACAATATGTCTACAACAATACGTTGTGTTGAATGGAAGCAGAATATGAATAGAATAGTAGCAACCCACATAAACAGCCTTTATGGCAGACTTTGTTCCGCTATCTGTTTTACATCTCGCACACAAGCAGACCAGCACCACTGCAGCGTTCCCTCGCTCTCCCACGCAGCAGCAGGGAAACACCAGTGAGAGAGAAGGAAGAGGAACACACAGCAGTGTCTCCCTACCGACACGGTCATTCTTCTTCACACTTTGCCATTTATGGCCTCTGGCCACGCCACCCACCATCCTGACTCTCTCTCTCGCATACACGCACACTCACACACCTCAATCACGTACTGAAGTCACAGGATAAACAGCGTCAGTGAGGCTGCTGAACTCAAACACATCTGGAACTTTCTATTTGAGGACAGACAGCAAGTTCTGCTGACTACAATAAAATGTGCCAACTACAGTGCTACAGCACACACGCCCAAGACAACAAGAAATGAGTACATTGTGACAGTATTGTCCATACTGGTCCAAGACAAAAATGACTCACCACAGTGCTGCAGTAACAACCAAAGAATAGTACAATACAAAGATTAGTCACCACTGCTACAGTGCAAACTGAAAATAAGTTTAAATTGTGCAAAGTAATAGCTAACTTGGTGTACAGTAAAGCACTGGTGCAGGTACTGCTTTTCAGACTGAAGCCAAAGGATACAGTACCAACTACAATATGAACATGAAACAAAAAGCCTGCTTGTGTGTTTAAAATTAAATGAATGTGATGCACATTCTCTTTAGATCTGTTTTCATCATGTTGAACTACTTTATTGTCTACATAGCTACAAGTGTTTCTGTGACTAAAACTCTGCTCTACAGGGATCCAAACTGTCAAACTGGGCGCGTGTATATATTTTTTTCCGCTGTGTGCCCAGCTGGATTTTGTGTCATTTTTACCCTGAGAAATGAATCTGGGTGGTGGTGCTGTGGTTCAGGGAGATTACAGACCTCTGAACTCCAAACCATGGGAGGAGACCTGCAGCACCACGGGCTATAGAAAGACTGCAAACCACAGGCCTGTCATCAAAATACATACAGTGAACTGGTGCACTGCCTCTGGAGGGAAACCAGTGGAACCAGTGGGGGAGTGCTACAATGTCCTATACTCAAACAGAACTAATGATATTTTACTCATCTAAATGTAAAACTACTAGTCTAAAAAAACTACTAAAAGTCACACAAAAAACCCCTGATACTGATAGACTATGGACCACTCTGGCCCTGTTTGATCAAAAAAAAACTTTTCATGGCAAGGCACTCCTGTTTGAGAAGATTTTGTCTTTCAGTACCATCGAAGGGAAGAAAACAATTCTATGAGTCATCCGAGGTGGAAGAAGTATTCAAAGCCTTTACTTAAGTAACAGTAGAAATGCCACAATATAAAATTTGCTTCGTTACAAGTAAAAGTCCTCTATTCAAAATTTTACTTAAGTTAAAGAATAGAAGTATTTGCAACAAAATGTAGTTAAAGGTGCCCTGTGGAGTTCTAAACAAACAAAAGTTATATTTACATTCAGTGTTTCTTCCCACAACACAAACAAAGTGGGGACCCACTCATGAAAACATTGCTCCAAAGCCTCAAAACTTCACAGGGTACCTTTAAAGTATCAAAAGTACAAGTATTTAATATGCAGAATGGCCCCTTCCAGAGCATTATATTATTGTAAATATTACATTATTGTATTGCTTTTATATATATATATACATTAATGTGTTAACAGCATTTTAATGTTGCAGTGGGTCAAAGTGGAGATAACTTTACAGTTGTATTGTTTATCTATAGAACTGCATCATATTTTTAAAGATGATCGTAGGCTATATTTTCTATGTAAAATCTTAATCTACAAATTAACTAGTACATGGAGTTTAAGTATTAAATAGTATAAAACGGAAAGGTAAACGTACTTGGTTACATTCCACCACTGTGAGTTATTAGCATTGCACTTCATTGGGACCCCTTATACTAGATGTTCTTTATCTTGATATGTGCATGCCAGCTGAGAGTTGCTGTAACTTGTTGTTTTAGAGGATGTGCAGCTCTCTGTAATCTTCTCTAACCTTCATACCCTCCTCGTGCTGATGTCAGACCCTTCTTCATTTTTGCTGGCATCCCACCCACAACCTTCTTCGGGACCCCTGGGCGCCCCCTGGACTACCAGTTTGGCAAGAATCGGTGTAGGATGTGCTGACTGACCCTAAATCCCATTGAGATGTGGGCTATTATGCAACACTCTGAGCTGCTCATGAATGCCAATTGCGTCCTCGCACCCAATAGGGGACAGAGGAGGGTGATCAAGCAGCAAAGTAAGATAAAACTGTGTGTTCATAAAGCTCGAACTGGAGATACACTCTTGTGATTGTATTACAGAAAACACTCTTATTTCTACACTTTGTGCTTTATTTTGAATGTGTTCCCATTTAATAGCCCAAATGACTGACTGGAAAGATTTGTCCAACTTTAAAAATGTTACAGTACTGTTCATCTTAAAGAAAACAAAGATTACTGAGACACTGTAGAATGTAACATAACTGAACATCACGCAAGATAATGTCCTTTTATAATCACATGAAGAATATCCCCCAAATATTATAGAAATATTTTATGCCATGTGAGACAGCTCCATCTCAGGGGAAACGTTGTGTACATGACCCTCCTTAAAGGTTCTTCTTCTGTTAGTAAAATATTAACCCTCCTGGCCTGACCACAGGTTTGATCATTTCCACACCTCAGCGCTGCAGTGCTGTCTACGGAGGGGACGCACCTCACATGAAAACACCGGCAGGAAGACTCACCCGCGGCCGCTGAATGCAGTAATACTCTCCCGGCGATGAAACGCTGATCAGGAAGAGAGGAATTTAAAAAAAAAAAAGTTGTCAGGTCCGCTGATCAAAAATGATGTGTCTGACCTTCCCAGATGCAGATGTGGACGCAGCGCACCGCTGGATGGAAGGAGAGAGCTATACAGCTGGATGGACAGACGGGTGGATAGATGGACAGATCCCGTCCGGACAGACCGAGCGGCAGCTCTGACTGAGATGAATGAATCCCTAAAACGGAGGGTCAGTCTAAATATACGGAGCGGGGCTGCTGGAGTTCCCGACACTCTGCTGCCTCTGACCGGGCGGCTGCTGCTGCTGCTGCGTGCCGCTGCACCTGCACACTGAGGGGGGCAGCGACCTCTAGTGGCAGGAAGCGATAACGCAAGCTCCGGGCTTATAAAGGGGAAATCCACCTATTTAAATATCACACTGCACCTAATTATAATTACCAAGGCTAAGGCAGATTATATTTTGTTACAAGCTGTTTTTTTTTCTTCAAGAATGACTTTTTTAGACGAAAATGTCCCATCAGCATTAAAAACTTTGATGTTCAATAACTCTGAACTATTGTGAAGGAAGAGAGAACCTGATCACTCTAAAGTCATGCTAATGTTGTCTCCTAAAGCTGAAAAGGAATCTGACTTATTTTATTGTTCTTTTGTTCCACTCCATCAGAACAATGAAATGGTCATCGGCTAAATTATTTTATGAAATAATCAGGGTTTTTCTTTGAGTTCTTGCTCCTAAATGCGTTATATTGTGCGTTGTACTCATGTTGCCAGTGTTTAAATGTATTTATGACTTTATGTGCGTATAGCTCTGCTCAGTTCCTATGGCACTGCATTTATTGACAGTGAAGCAGCCGTCAATTTTAATATTATTATTCTGATTTACAAAACTATAAATACAAACTTAAATGCCCTACACACCTATGGCCCACACAGGTATTTTCACATATTTTGTCTGCTCTTCTGAGGACTGTGTGGGCATGTGCAGACTGTACTGTACTTTCTGACCTTCAGTGTCTGCACTTGTCACGTGTCATTTGGCGTACCTCGTCTACCATCAGTTGAGTGTCTTACTTCCTGTTATTATAAACAGGATTATAAATACATAATTGGTGTTAATTTAACATATTCACTTGTACTTCAGATACTAAACATTTTACACAAAAATAACTTAAAATCACCTATGTTGTTGCAGAATTACATATCACATTGCACCCCTGCTTTACTCCTCTCCCTAACCTAGCCGATAGAATCTTGCTCTGATCGGCTTTGCAAGCTTTTCCGCATCTCCATCTGGCCAGTCCGTGAGCGCACTCAGTCTTTTTTCCCCTGCATATGCAGTCTCATTGTGAATTAGACCGAAACTACAGATTTTGTTTCAAAGTGAAATCACAGAGCCGAATTGTCAGCCACGGGCGTGGACGTCATAATCACAAACTTTCATTATTATTATTATTATTATTATTATTTAAATGGTCACTATTATTTACTTGTTTACTATTAAAGTTCACCCTAACATTATTGATAGTTTTCGTTTTGTGCGCGCTTCCGCTCGGTGCACGCTCTTCTGGGCACTTTTCAGCAGAAGCGCAATGCGCGTAATTTTACGCAAGATTGTCAAGATGTTTTATATCAACCCGAAATATCATCTACTGGCAGCTTCAATCCAGAATCACTGGTGTTGGCCTTAAAAACCCTTTCCATTGCTATTTCTCTGTTTGGTTTAAATCAGTCACTGTGTTTTGTCTTTCAGTGTTGGTGATTATCTGGCGATGGAAAAAGAAGCTCACTGCCGAGATGAACGAGCTCTGACCATTAGGTCAAACCTGGTGACCTTTTTGCAACTCCATTATCAAGACGGACATAATCTCTCATGTTTATTTTTATTCCTAGTCTCAAAATCATGTAGAGGGAAGCAACCCGACCTATGCAGTGAGTGTAAGAGAGCTTCCTGCAGTCTTAGTAACTGGCTTTTACAGTACTGTAGTGAGTGACGATAAGCGAGAGGGGATTGGCAGGTGTGTGGGGAGTAATTGGGGAAAGTGGTGGCACCTGTGATGAGGAGAGGAACAGGAGGATAAAGGGGAGAGAAGGACAGCACCACTTTGTGCTGAGGAGCCGAGTGGGAGCGTGGGTGAGAAGTGAAGGTTGGAACGAGAGTTTTTTAGCACGCACTTTCAAGGGGTGGGGGCCGCTCGCATGCCGGTTAGGGCTGCCGGCGGCGAAGATAGTCAGTGGGGACTAGGGAGCGGTTCCAGTGTAGGTAGGGCAAAGTAGTGACAGTGGGGCTTGATAGGCGTGCGTAGCTAGCTTTCTAGCCCTTTACGTTCCAGGCTCGTGCAGCTGATATTCCGGGTCTGCGCATCGTGCCGATGTGACTGCCACTCCTCATCGGTCTGGACCGTTGTCTGACGGAGCGATTTCTCAGACCCTGGGAGAGGGTCCGGAGCCTCCGGGGAGTTAAGTGTCATTTTAGAGTGTTTGTCTCTGTCTACGTCTAGTTGTGTGTGTGTGTGTGTTAGATTTTATACGCCGGCCAGACAACAGAGAGTGGGCCAATAACGCACCGCGGGGAGAGTTGCGGTGTGAGTGGTGAAATGGGGACCGCGTATGATGTGTAACACTTGTGGTGGACAATGAAAAGTAGCGCAGTGCCTGAGAGGGGGGGTGTTTAACGCGGACTGTTGCGAACCAGCTGATCAATAGTCTGGCTCAGGGGTGGTAGGGGGACAGAGGAGGACTGTCTGTTTCCCTGTCCTGTATGTTGGTGATCTGGCGGTATTTCATATGCGTAGAATAGAATATTAGATATAGTTTGTTTTTGTTTGTTTTTTTTGGAAATCCAAGGCTCTGTTCCCGTTCGTTTGGTGCCCACGGTACAGGGAATTCTGTGGGCGGGCTCTCTCCGTTCTCTCTGAAAGAAGATTTATTAAAGTATCTTGCAACCACTTCTAATATTTTAACTCTGCTGTAGTTGTATCTTGGAGGCCACTTGAAAAATCAACGTGTTCTAGTATAGAAACCAGTGTGGTGAGGAAAAATGAGCCTGAATACAGTAAATTTGGCTTCATAATGGCAGGCAGTGCAAAGCACGGTGTGGCGAAATCCTGTCAAATGAGGCTAAAACCATCAAAGCTCCAGATACAATTCAACACCGCGGATGTTCATGGAATATTAATATCATTCTAAAAGGTTTACTTGAAAACAGGGTTTTGTATCTGTAACCGTTGTTTTGTAAACGTGTACATTGGTTTTCTATCTATAGAAAAGCAACTATATATAGCTGCTAATCAGAACTCTGCTGCCTTATTGAGAAGTTGATGATTGGGGGCGTAAATGTCCTGCCCCGCCGCACCACGGCTTTTGGTTCTTCTTGAGGAGGCTATCATCGGGAATAGTTGAACGTGGATTTATTAAACGCTTTCTAGTCACCTGGAGGCTGTCATCGTGTGGAATTTGCCCGCACACATATATCCTACTGCATGCTGTGGTTGGACTAAAACTAGACTGTTTGAAAACTTGGTAAAAGTGGGACAAATGCAGCTGAGTGAAAACGGTAATGCTGCAAAACATTATATCTCAGAAATAACTGAGATTTCTATTCGTTTTCGGTTTCGCTGCCCCACCTCCCCCAGCACTTCTCCTTTCAGCAGAGAAGGACTCAGTGGCCCTGTGGTGGAGAGCAGAGTGCCGCGGAGACCGTCAGTGTGTGTGTGTGAGCGCTTTGCTGCAAGAAGATGATCCTGCTGCCTGGTCTGTTGTTGGTTCTCTGGGGAGAACCGGGTCGGTGCCTGGAAGAGGGTGGAGGCTTTTCACTTGATGGAGACCTCCGCCACTTCGCCGTGACCAACACGGTTTACATCGCTACAGAGGAGAAGCTGTACCAGCTGAGCCGCGACCTGACTCTGGTCCAGAGTCTGACCCAGAGAGGAATCCTGAAGGACGGGCCTCAGCCGAGCGAAGCGCAGTTTGACCGGGTTTCTGACACTGAGTGGAGCGTAACTTTCAGTGTTAACTTGTTGTTGCCGTTTGTTAAAAATGACACACTGATCAGCTGCGGTGTGATCGAGTGCGGCTACTGCGAGGTGCTGGACCTGAAGAACATTTCCAACGTGCTGTACAGGGAGCACATCCAGGTGGGCCCCACAATGGACAGCAGCGCGTCCGTCGGCTTCCTGGTGGATGTGAAGAAGAGTCGGACCCTGTCCGAGACTTACATTCTGGCTGCCGTACAGAAACCCGAAGACAGATCCACTGAGACCAGCTGCCCCTCTGTATCTCATGCGGTGACTCTTCATAATACAAATAACAATCAGTACGGATTTATATTTTCCACTAGCGGCGAGAACTCTCCTGCTATGATCAAATGTGAGGGCGATGTGAAGTTTGTGGATGGATTTCAGATCAATTTAATTATCTATCTTTTCTCCAACCTGCCCTCAAAAGACAAAAGCAACAGAGTCCGTCTCATTTGGCTTGAAGGCAAAACAAGCAAAACCCAGACTCTCAAGTCGCTGCGGGGCGCGACTCTCGGTGTCTCTGATGGTGCTGGTGAAGGCAGCAGACTCCTGGCCGCCTCGGTGATCCCGGGTGGGCCGCCGGTGCTCTGGAGCGGCGTGTTCAGTGTGGACGGAGGACAAACGGACACAGAGCTGGTAGTGTTTGACGTCAGCCCTGATCTCACCGGAGCGGCCGATACGGATCCAGACTTCTGCTTCACCTGTCCTGCCAAGTCACCTGTGACGGTGGGTCGTTATATTATAAATAAATGAACGGTTTTTGAATGATCGGATGTTTCCACTTGTTGCAGCAGTTTCGTCTCTGGTCAAATAGCATCTGCAGAAAGGCAGGTCACTTCATTATTCTGTGGTGCCAACAAAGTCACAAAACTAGACACATCAGATGGGCTTATTTCACCGCACTGACAAATTCCCCCACTCTGTATGTAAGAACAATCTGTTTTCATTGGATTCAGTAGTTTTTCATATTCTGATAACGGTTTACAATGTGCTTTAAGAGTGAAAAGAAGGAGCACAGTACAATCTTGTGTGCTGGTGACAGAATATTTGAGGAAGGAACTTGGTACTGCTGACTGAAGCTTGGCTTATTCTGCAATCGAAGCAAAACCACAGTCCATAGAATGTTCACATTTATGTCTTTAAAGGGGAGAGGCCTGTGTGTGTGTGTATAGATGGATGGATATAGATATTAATTCATTATCAGCATATTAGTTAGCCATACCATATGTATACTTAATGGGATGGGGTTAGCTGTGAACAAGGTGTAGGCTAACAGAAATAACAAATTCTGTTTAGCATTATTTTTCTAAAGTGGCATTGATTTCATTTAATTGAATTGTGGCCAAGTAAAGTCAAGTTAATTTTATAACTAAGCATTATTTATGGTACGCAAACTGTAGCTTCAGTGACTGGACGTGACAATACAGATGACATGTAAACAGAAATAATATTGAATGGGATGTGTGATCTTTTATTTTTTTAGCTGACACAATGTAATGCATGTGCCTGCACTTCCCTGTTGCACATTCAAAGGCACAGTGAAATTGGGAACAAAAAATGAATAAACATGACTCAGACTTTAAGACCTGAGCTTTCAATTCAAGTCAATTGAGCTTTGAGTAATGATGGGCAATCTCAAGTACCCTAAATACTTCAAAGCTCTCCTTTTCAAGAATCTATAATTACCTGTTGGATCCAAATGTGATCAGTGTGTTTGTGTCTCTCAGCCAAAGACTCTGAAGCCGAAGACGGTGCTCCTCAGGCAGAACTACATGACCTCTGTGCTGGCAGTGAGACAGAAGGCCTGGATGGTTTTCTTCATTGGGACGGGAGATGGGCAGCTCATTAAGGTGAGTATAAAAAGTGATATGCATCCATTATGGGGGGGGGGAATTCACTTTGAATCAGTACTTGAACAACACAGGAGATGGCATGCACCACGGGCTCTCTGTTTTGTTCTACTAGTATCTATACATTAAGATAAAGTCACAGTGATGTGGAAAAGTACATTTTCACTAGCCAATTGGCAGCCCGTCAAATCAAATGTCAAAAACAAATGATGGTATTTCTTTCCTGAACAACAGTGTTTATTTAATGATAGAAAGGAAGATGCTCTAAAATGTTTCCATAACTTTGAATTTGAACCATAATGTGATTTTTATTTCATGTCCATAAGTGTAGAAAGCATTCTTAAAAATAATGTGCATTCTTGCATTACTTTTGGTTAATACTGACCAGCTTCCTGTCACCCCCTTCTTTATTTCCCCTGCCACTTCTCCATCACATTGTCCTGTCTTCTTTCCTTCTCCTTGATACAATTAATATTCTGCAGAGACTCCTTCTTCTGCTCACTCACATGATTAAAGAAATGAACTTAAGTTTGGGAACACTCCATAGTAATCATCTGCTGGACACAAAGGCTCTTTCATGCTCAGTTTACTTTCACACGTGTTCATAAAACCACTAAGTGTCTCTTTCTTCTATGCAGCTGAGGCCCAACAGAGAAAAATGGCTTTTCTATTGACTCACTGGCAAAAGGCAACTCTTCACACTTTCCTGTTTTTATAATGGAAAAATGTCAGTGTAGTATGTGTACAGGGTTGAGTGGAGCAGGTCTAACAAACGCCAGGAAGCCGATTATTGACCCCAATAACATACCCACTCTTAACCCTTTTCCCTCTTAACATCCAAGATTAATTTCCTGTCACAGTTCCCCAGAAGCCAGACAGACAACCAGACAAATCTGCGAGCTCATGCTTTATTTGCTTTTGACAGATGCGTCTGGCCTCCTGTTTGCCGTACTTCTGACAGGAGAGGGCAGGTAGAGTTAAAGGCAGTTTTACTTAAATATGAGTCAGTCAACAGGTGGGCAGTCAAAACGGGCAAAGAGATCCAGAGAGGGTCTGAGGCAGGAGGGCAGGCACTGAGGCAAGATGCAAGTCAAACACACAGACAACAAGCTCAAGCAGGCAAAAACAGCTGCAGTTCTACTGCAGAATGGCAAAGCAGGCTGACAAAAAGCTGCCCCTCGATGTACACCGAGTCTGAGGAAATTAGGTGCAGCTGTGCAGACAGGTGAGTGGTCAGGTGATCTCCATAGGAGGGAAACTCACTAAGTGGGAAAGTGAAGCTTGACAGAACCTGGAGAAACTCCAGAACATACACTGGTGAGTCTAAATCTGAGACACCATAGGCGTCTCCATGACATTTCTGCTTAAACACTTACCCTGAGCAGCACTAGATACAGTTGCATCACATCCTGTGTATTGGTAAGTAGTGAAGTGAGGCAACACAGTGCAAGTGACATGATGTGGACATACTGACAGAAACGCCAGCATGGAGTTTTCAACACACCTCTGTGCTGGTGTCAGAGGACAACACAGCATCTCTATAAGGACTGAACTACATCAATGGATCATGGTTTTCCTTAACAACCTTAATGGTGGTGATCATAAGCTAGTGGCTTGACCTCTGAACCACAGACATACCAGGAAATGCAACTGTAGCTCTACAGAATCACCACAGCCATTGATTGCAGAAGCAAGTAATGTCCCCAGTATGTTGTCTGTACAGGTCTTGCCTGATATACTGGTACATAATGCCCCTTGTTGAATTCTTTTTTTTTTATTTTTATTTTTTTAAAGAGTTAGTAAAGACAGTCGTATATGCAAATGGTTTTGCAGGCTGGACTTTTAGTTGTACGATTTGTCAGAAGCGGCGATGATGTTACAGAAAATATGATTTTATGGCTGTGCTAAATTTCAACTGAAAGTCCAAAATAAATGCCACTGTCTTAAATGGATGAAAAACAAACCTTAACCTTTATCTATCAGCAGAGCAGCTCAGTCTCTCAGAAACATACCAAAGCTACTTTCT
>LKNJ01000198.1:206749-254530 GCA_002120245.1 Maccullochella peelii | reverse complement strand
AGTTCTATTTCTGTATAAAATAATATCAGGTTTCAGTCCAAAGGGCTGAGTCTCTTTCCCTCTGGTAGGAATGGTTGATTCTGTACAGGTGCCAGCGTTCATGGCTCTACTCCTCAGCCCATATGAACCATTTCCGCTCCTTTCGGTCCGTGTGGTTCAACTCCAGCAAACCAACCAGGCTAATGGGCAGCAAGGAGATGGGAGGGACTTGAAGAGCAACTATATTCAGAGATCAGGGACTTTATTTTCTGTCAACTACCCTTTGGGTATAAAAGTCTGTTTTCCTCAGGTAAGTTCTCCGCTGTGGAGTATGAAGGCCTCAATGCCATAGGCTTCTGATGAAAAACAAAGCAAAACAAAAACCGTAGAAATCATGTGCTTTCCATTTCTGTACACCTCTGATTTAGTCTCTTGTTCGCTAATTCACTTTTTGTTTTATAACTAGCTACCACGTTTACAGAAGGACAAACTTGAACAAGTGTGTGCTCTGAAATCAATTTGTCAAAGTTGATTTTTTTTTTGTTTATCACAAACGGCAAGTGAAAAGGCAATTTTTGAGTTATTGAACTGAGTAAGACCAAAAACAATATTTATGACACATAATATGAATAAAACAATGTCATGTGACAAAAGAAATCTGACAGGATCTCAGAGAACAGTGGTCCTCTTGTATTAGTACCTAGGAACGTGTCAAAAATACATGTCCCTTGTGCTAAAGTACCCTAAAATAAAAATAAAAACCAAAAAGTACCGATTATGAATATAATGCATGCCCCAGGCTGGGCAGTTTAAGACAGAGGAAATGTCTGATGTTAAAACGATTATTAAAAACAACAAATATACTAAACAATAACATTTGACATGATGAATCATAATATTGACAATAAAATTAACATAAAAACAGAGAGGATGCTCTCTTAGTGCTACCAGTAGCCTTTGACAATCAGGGAGGTTTGGCTTCGACAGAGCAGAGAGGCGAGCTGCCAGTCTGCGCTGTCGCATCTGTACAAGAGTTGTCATATTTGTCATAGTCATTGTAATGTTTCTGTTATTATTTTTAAAGCAAAATCTCATGTGGTTGGTTAAGTCGGCATGGATCTCTGTGATTGGTTGAACCCGTTGCTGGGTCTGCAAGCACGTCCCTTTCTCCACCCTCTACGGTAGCTGCGAGGGGGGTTGGGTTTTAGGGGGTCAAGTGAGTGGATGGTGGCTGAGATGGGACACTTGGCACACTCCTGAGAGGTCTGACCAGGGAAGCTGCTGGGAGTGGTTATGTTGCATAGTGGTCAAAGCTCCCCAGGTACTCCAATGCTGCCCTGTAGCACAACTGGTACTGGTCCTGGAGAGAAGAAGAAGAAAAGGGAACTGATTATTTTGCAGTGTTGGAAGAAGTACTCAGATCAGTAAAACAACAATGTAAAAATACTCTATAACAAGTAAAAGTCCTGCATTTAAAATCCTACTTAAGTAAAAGTATTATCAGTAAAATGTACTGAAATTATCAAAGTAAAATGTCCCCTGTAAATGTTGTATTATTATGCTGTATATTGCAATATTAGATTGGCAGTACTGATGCAACAAGTGTATGTAGCATTTTACTGTTGTAGCTGGTCAAGGTGGAGCTAGTTTTAACTACTTTACACTTAGGTCGTTTAGTCCAGTGGTTCCCAACCTAGGGGTCGGGCCCCTCCAAAGAGTCACAAGATAAATCTGAGGAGCTGTGAGACTGTAGAAATCTGTACTCATTTTTTTGGTCTTCTCTCTAATCTTTGTCTTTTTTGTGAAATATTAGATCATTTTACCTCTTTGGGCCTCAAACAGTTATTTAAAAAAAAACATGTGAGAAGTTTAGAGGGGAAATATCTGGTGCAGCTGCAAATAACTAAAACATCTGAAACATGACAAGGAGCACCAACTACACACTGACTGAGGTCACAGTCAAAAAGGTTGGGAACCACTGGTTTAATCTTTAATGCACTGTATTTTATAATCTGATCACACGTTTCTCTATGTAAAACTTTAGTATGAAAAGTAACTAGTAGCTGTCAGATAGATGTAGTGGAGTACAAAGTACAATATTTTCCTTCTGAAATGTAGTAGAGTAGAAGTATGAAGTAGCATAAAATGGAAATACTTAAGTAAATTACAAGTACCTCAAAATTATACTTAAGTACAGTACATCGACTTGGTTCCTTCCCACCAGCGTCATTTAGCCACAGATATACATTTAGATTTTGCATTTTGCTAATGTAATATTGTTATGTAAAGTAAATAATAATAGTAATAAAGTATGGCGAGCTTAACCATCATTATCTTGGTGTTAACAAGTAAAACTAGCATATTGCCAGAAAGTTTGTTCATGTGAACCAAAGTAACAAAGTGACTCTTCTCTATAACTATAACTGTAGTACTTAGGAGTGTTTACACTAGAGGCACTGACGAAAATAAGTTTTCTGTGTCACAGTAATCTAAATCTGTTTCTTTCCTATTTTTAATCTTGAAATGTTTATGAACTCCTTTAAATTCACACCATGGCTGTCTTCTTTAATATACTTTGTCTGTTGTATTTACAATTCTTAATTTTAGGAAACTTTGACACTGGACCTCTGTGATAGTATAAAATGAGTTTGCTGTGAGATTTCTGACGCACCTCTAAAACCTCTATTAAAGAAAGATTTGTCAGTAAGTCAAAAAAGGATGCTTTAGATAAGATCAAGTTTATACCGTAAAAATATACAACATTGACTTTGGAATACCATCCTGTCACTGTGGGATATTTAGTATGAACAATATCCCCGTCGGTACTCTGTCCTTACCTCGGTCTGAACCATGGCAGGCCGCTGGGTGCGAAGTGTCTTCACTGTCTGGAAGAGGTCAACCACTCCTTCGTACCTCATCCTCTCCAGCACGATGCTGAGGGTGATGAAGACTCCGGTCCTGCCCACCCCGGCACTGAGGAGCACACACACACAAACACACACACTTAATTCAACTCATTGTACTTTGGCAACTTATTTCAGGTTGCTCTGAATAAGAAAGCCCAACTAGAATGTGGATTTATTAAAAAATGTACTGAACTGTAAACATGTGACAAGAATTGCAATACCTATTTTGTTAATTTTGTTCTTATAACGCACTTTATACATAAAACAGCTCAACAGCACTACAGACTACAGCCTCTTTAAGAGAGTTTTAACAAAAAAATAAACATTATAACCTTCATGAAGGTAGGACTTACTGCGGACTTAATGCCTTAGACTGCACTACGTCCAGCCAAGTGTACCGAATAACCTGGCAATTTTATGGAGTGTAATTCTTAGAAATGTTTTTAAATTTTGAAATACCATTTAAATGTGATTTTCCGCACAGGATGATCTAAAAGTGTTTAAGGATTAAAGTGCAGAAAATCACAGGAAATCTGAAATTTGGTATACATCTCTGTCATTATCTCAATTGCTTGTACTTTGTGCATGTTGAACACAGATTATATGCCATTTGAAACTGCAGAGAAAATAAGAACTCTGCTGCTACAAGATCAAAATTCAAACAGTCAAATTTGCAAGTATGTAAAAAGCCCTGAAGTAGCAGCCTTCCTTTATGCCTACAGATTTGTCTTAATTTTATGATCTGTGCCACTTTTCCTCCTTACCTGCAGTGTACAGTGATTGGTCCATCCTGTCCAAACTGTTCCTTGGTTTTGTGCACTTGTCCAATGAAATCAATGAAACCTTCTCCAGTTTTTGGCACTCCTTGCTCGGGCCAGTCAGTGAACTGGAATTGGCGGATTGTTCTGGACTGGCCATCCTGTGAGGCAGAAAAGAAGGAGTTTAAGTTTCAGAGGCACAGTGCATTGATAAGTACAAAAGTTGACATGTAGGTAATGTATATTGTGTGAATAATGTGCTTTCAATTTATCTCTATGAGCAAATAACACTCTGCTGTACTGCAGTTTGTGCCTCACACATGTGGCCTATGCACTCAACAAAAAAACACCACAGCAGAGCTTCTCAGTCGTGGTCCACGAGTACCGTAACCCTGCTGGGTTTTTCACTGCAGCCATCTAATCATCTAATTTACACCTGGGATGAAATATGACCTGGCAGGAGAGAAAACAAGCAGGGCTGTGGCACTCGAGGACCAGGAATGACAAACACTTTACTGCAACATGGAGTCACATATTTGACAGCACTGTGGTGTCAGCATGTGTGAACTTTATGTTTTTTGTGCATATTAGGAGTTAATGTCCACATCTATCTCTCTTTCAATGCACATACTGTATATATATATATATATATGTGTGTGTGTGTGTGTGTGTGTGTGTGTGAAAGAAGGAGTGGATGTGGGATTAGAGTGTTGCTGTGGGCCTTCTGATGACAGTAAAGTATATTTATAGCCCATTGAAAATACTGCATCACAGGGAGTTGCAGTACTGGCCCTCGGGGATTGGAGGCTATGCTTTTCATGTATTTTCACAGTGATCTCGAAACACACACACACACAGCCACCAACACACACACACAATCCATACAGCATGCATACTTTTACTAAATCCAGGCAAACATGTTTGATGGTGCATTCACTTGATGTCAACCTGTCAGGAGAAATAACACGGGACGCGTTCTGATCATCTCTACCTTGAAATCACAGTCGGTATAATTCTAAACACTTAGTGTGACTGAGCATTTGTATAAAAACCTAAAATTAAGAAAGATTTGGGTTGGATGGTTGTACTTGCGTAAAATGCCAATCAATCCTCACCCCCACCCTAACCCAAACACACCACAGATATTCACACACACAGAGTGAATCCAACATACCCTGGCATCTGTGACTTTGAACTCTCTGAGGATGTACTGTGGCATGTTGTACTCAGCCATTGGATCCACCACAAAGTACTGGTACCTGGCTGAACGCTCTGCTGGCCAGTACTGATGGCACTTCTCCTACAAAAGAAAAAAGGGAGACAAAATTTAAAGTACCTATATTTTGAAGAATATTTTTCCAAAACACATTCAGGAGAAGAAAAAGACATTTTACATAAAGAGTGCCTGATTTACAAGTACATGATATTATTAGTACGGGTTTTTGTAAGTTATTTTAAATCATGAGAAGGTCTCTGTTTACAAAAGAAAATCGAGGAGAGACTAATCTGTGGTTTTGAAATATTGGCTGATTCATCTCAGGTGGCAAAATATTTACATAATTTGTTTGTGTTCTTAAATACAGAGATGATGTGCACGAGGGCTTTTTTTTCATGAACTGTGTGATGTGTTATGGATGAGAGGGTGATAAAGGCTATAAAATGCAGATGAGTGCCATCAGAATCACCTGCATAATCACAAAAAAACAACTCAGTCCAAGATATTATGGATTAATTCAAACTGCTACCAAAATGAGTGCACTTATTTTTTTCGTTAAAGAAATAGTTTGAAGTCTCATATCTGTCCCTTAAATATGAAGCTAGTCCAGCAGCTAATTAGCTTAGCTTAGCATAAAGACCCGAAACAGGGAGAAACCTAGCTAGTCTGGCGCTCTCCAAAGGTAGAAAAATCTGGCCACCAGCACGTTTTTGTTTTTATGGCATTTTGCCATTACTGGACAATGAAGAGGTAGACAGGATATACAGTATATGATATAAGGCTGTAGCAGTAATGGAAAAAAAAAAAAAAAATCCCACAATCTTCTTCAAGGTCACTATTGATATTTTGAAACTCAACTCTAAACTTTGTTGAGTTCCAAACTATCTCAAGTAGTAGGGGATTTATAAAATATAAAATTTGGAGTGTATAGGTCACTATTTAGCTCCCTTGTTACCAAAACAGATCCCATTTTTCATAAAGTGTGACGCAGTCATGCAGCATGGGAAGTATCAGTATGCTTGGAATGCAACCAATTATTGACAAATCTGACACAGTAGCACACTGGTTTCAACCCATATGCATTCCAGCCATGGTGATAAGGAAGTCAACTTTCAACCAAAGTTACTGTTCAGGGTTGGAATGAATTAATATTTGAGCAGTGGGGTGCAGTAGCTGAACTGACCCAGCGTATAAAGATTGTCATCACTCTGCATGCAGGTGCTGCATGCATTTTTGTATAGCATGTGTTTGTGTATTACCCGTCCCATCTCTCGTAGTTTGGTGAGCATGACGACAATGGTGGAGTTGTGCTCCCACAGCATCCTCCAGAAGTCCTCTGTGGTCTCGGCCAGTGGGCCCTGTGTGGCCAGGTAGGCCTTCTGCTGTCTAAAGACATAACACCACATAGAGGAGGCATGGATTAAACATTACACATCATAATTATAAACTTTATGGTGCTTTTACAGCTGGTATTATAAAACACATCACAAAGCAAGAACCAGAAAAGGATTTTATTATAAAGGAGTGCTGTTGTTGTAGAGTGGTTAGCAAAGGCTGTTAATCCAACCCCACATCCCAAAATTTTATAACAGACAAGATATAAGACATGCAACAAAACTGATCTTATAAAATGCTCAAATACATTAAAACAAATGTATTCAAGTAAAATCCAAAGGCTGGGGAAGAGCTTTCTGTGTTAATCCACTTTTGTTCTTTGAAAGCAACACATACCATTTGGTGGACATTTATAGACATTTATATACGAGGCACTGGCAGTAGCATTACTTGCAGGAAAGAGAATCCAAACCCATGAGCTGTTTAAAAGCACTCAGCTGCAAATTGTATATATGTAAGGTCCTGTTGTACTGTTTGTATGTCTCTACCCTAATGCCAACAAGACAAATTTCTACACATTTAATGAACATAGCAAATAATCCTTGGCAACTATTATCATCATTAAGCTATTCAAGCCTGAATAGATCCTCTACTTCTTTCTCCTTCCTCTCTGTAACTCAACACAGAATGAGAGAGAGAGAGAGAGAGAGAGAGAGAGAGAGAGAGAGAGAGAGAGAGAGAGAGCACTAAACTAGAGATGAGCTCATCCACTGAGGTGCCAGAGCTGTGCTGGTGTCCTACGTGACTTTGGGCCAGCTGAGCAGTTTTGCTGTCAAACAGCAGGTGGCAGCAGCGCACCGATCCACAGAGTGAGAGGGAGCTGAGGAATCCAACACAAAACACACACATGATCATGCACCCACACACTCACATGTTTGCAGCACATGTAAGCTTGCATCCAGGTGTACGCATGTCTGCGTGCAGTAGTTTCGCATGTATATTCAGACACGCTGCTACACACACACACACTCACACACACACACACACACACACACACACACACACACACACACACACACACACACACGGCTGAACAACTAATGAAGGTGCTGCAGGCAAAGCACTAATGTGGCACCGGGAGATTAGAATATGCCCAGGGCCTCGCTCGCACAAATAAAGAAACAACAGATTGGTGGAGAAGAGAGGAGATGGCATACGAGGAGGGGAAGGCAACAGAGTGAGGAATCAAATTAAAGAGATGAAAACGGGGAAAAGAGAAATGCAAAGTAAAGAGAGGAGATGTACAAAGCAGAGGGAGAAGATGTAGAGAGGAAAATTTGAGGAGATGAAAAGAGTGAGCACTGCTCTCTCCAGCTGGTCATCAAAGTGCAAAGTGGGACTGACTAGTGAGGAGGAAAGGAGAGAAGAGAAGGGAAGAGAGAAGAAAAGAGAGAAGGAAAAGGGAATGTAAGAGCAGAGAAGGAAGGGGGAAGGGAAGGAAAGGAAAGCTAAGCAGGAGATGAATGCTAAATTTCAAATTGATAGGGTGGACCCCTCTAACCTCCCCATAAAATGGCCCCTAGCCAAAACAACAACAATTCTAACCGTATCACACAATACTGACTTCTCTGCACACAGTGTCCTGATGAGCATGCTGCCAAACAGCACAAAGTACTCTCCGCATCATCCCACATGACTGCAGTGCTTGAGGACATAGTGTTTCATTTCAACCTCATTACAATGCTAAAACTCCAGCCTGCATCGGAGCATATCCAGGACTTGCACCCCTGATAGCATAGCTGGAATCAATGGTTCGCCTCTCATTAGCTTAGCATATTATTGGCTTTTCTTAAAGGAGCTGGGGTGAAGGGCACTGGAGGCCCCTGTTTAGTTTTTATTTATGCCCAGGCTTTAAAAGCGGCTTAATCACACAGCGCCACCGGTGCACACAACAGGTCCCCACCCGGATATGTCTGTCTCTGCCATGATGTCTGAATGGAAAATTAAGATGGCGAGTGAGAGAAGAGGGTGGGAGGAGAGAGAGTGAGGAAAGGGATGCGAGGGAGACAGATTAAGGAGAACAGAGAGAGACAGAGATAGAAAAGGGTAAAAATAAAGGAGGAAAGGGAAGGAAAAAGAGAGCAGAGAACAAAAAAAGGGAGGGAGGGGTTCAGAAAACACACTCCATTACAATACTCTCTTGCTGCAATTATGCTATTTACACAGCAACAATGGAGGGTCGGCCTCTGTGGAGCAACTTCTCATTAACAACAGGGCTGGAGAAAGAGGAAGGAGAGGGAGTTGGGGGGTGGAGGTGTGGTTTCCTTCACAGCCCAGTACGAAGCAGAACCCCACATGGACTGAATGGCATTTCAGGCTCGCTAAATCCATCCCCTCGCTGTACACTTCAACCACAGAAGAGTCAGTTCCGTCTGCCTCTGCCTGTACTTATATAGATATAAAACAGAGAGCTGCCTTTTCATCTTCCTCCCTCTAGGAAGCAATTTGGGTTCACATAGCACACGAGGACATGCAGTAACTTCGATATGAAAGCAGTAGTGGCTCAGCAGACGAGAGCCACATTGACAGAGCCGGGAGTAATTCTTGCAACTGGATACTGCCCACTGCGGACTCATCTTCGGTCCCCTCCCATACATTTTTATCTAGTCCACTGTGAATCCCTACTATATTTTTCACACCTGTAACAATCTCTGATGCCAGAAAACAACTGCAGACCCGTCACATTCAGTGCAGACCCGTCACATTCAGTGCAGTCAGGAAAGTATTAGGACAGTGATGCAATTTTTATTGTGTTGGCCCTGTGCTCCAGGACATCGGATATGAAATAAAACAATGACTGTGAGGTAAGGGTGAAGACTCTCAGATTTAATTTAAGGATGTTTACCATCCACATGAGAGAAACAATATGGGATTATAGCCCTGTTTTAGGAGACAGAGAGTAATTGGAAAGGTTAACAAACCTAAATTAAGTCATTGGTGTTTAATATTTGGTTGCAAGTCCTGATCAATCAATGTCTGCCTGAAGTCTATGACTCACTAACATCAGCAGACACTTTGTATCTTTCCTGCTTGCTCTGATAGGCCTTTACAGCAGCCATCTTCATTTGTTGCCTTCAGTCTGGTCCAACCTGAACGATTGACAGGTGACTTACTATTTCATTGTCTAAAAAATAAGTATAAAAAATATTTTTTGTTGCTTTGTATGCATGTTTAGGATCACTGCCCTGCTGCCTTGTGCTAAAATTGGGGTACTATGTACAAAAAAGGGCTACTTGGGCTTAGGGATGATAGCCAAAGGTAGTGTGGCATGGGTAGTGAAGTTGGATGGACTAATGCATTGTTGGTTTTGGTCTTTTCATGGGATTTGTTCACAATAAGATAAATATAGAACAAAGCAGCCTTGTCCTATAAAGCTCAAAGTCAGCACTTTAACCTCACAGTCATTGTATTCAGCTCAAATCTTGAAGTTGAAGTCCTTTGCTGACCTGTAGCCGTCAATGCAGCTGGCATTGATGTAGTCAGAGCCCTCGACGCCACGGATGGGCTGCAGGCAGACGCGGGTGGACTCAAAAGGCATGATGTTGACCAGGCGGTTCTTGAACTTGTTGCAGGGCAAGTTGGCGCTGATGAAGCGTGACGTGTGAGCTTTGGAGTTGGCCAGTCTCTGTTTAATAAAAGGTGGGAAGAAACCAGACAGGGAGAGAGAGAAATTAGTGATCTGTGACCTGGAGTAAACAAACAAGTAAGTCTGAAACGCCTCCTTGTCAAGTCTCTATTTAGATTTAAAGTTTCCTGTCAGGATAAATAAGAAATTCTGCTGGTAGGCATAACTAAGTGCAGTGGACTTGTCTCCAATAGAGTCCCAGAGCTTGGAGGACTGTAGGCGTGACAAGCTTAGTGCTGGCAGTGGACAGGGCACAGATGGACAGCACAGGAGTGTGTATGGACAGTCATGGTACTCCGGGATAATTTGTGTGTGTGTGTTGTGGCCAGACTGTGTGGGCACGGAGGCTGTGGCCCCCACATACGCCACAATCATTCTCTCACTCTTTCATTCTCCGTTGTTGGCAGGAGTGTAGATGCTATTATCACTTCAAACAGAATGGATCATGGTCATAAGAGGGCTAATGGCAGAGCTGCGCTGGGAGGAAAGTGTGTAATAACATCACAGTCGATGGCTATTGACAGAAGGTGTGTGTGTGATTGTGAGTCACCTTGAACACCAGCTGTGTGCATGTGCGAGTGTCAGTCATTTTCTAAGTCTTCACGTGTAGGTGTGTGGATGTATTTGTGTTTATTTTGGTCCATTTGTCCCTGAAACATGTGATGCTACATAGTGATAGCTTCAGGTATGTCTCAGTAGCAATGTCCAGCGAAAAATTCCTGTGCATAGGCTTATTTATTGAATTCATTATTTCAAACATGCTTTAAACCTGTATGTGATCGACACAATAGCGCCACCCTGGACAGGAGGTCAGAATGCAACTGCAGTCTGACACCCTTTCGATGAGATTAGACAATAAAAGAGCGAGTGCAGCCTGGTGCTTGCAGATCAGACTGCATTGAGAAACACATGAAGAATGGTAACATTATTTTTTTAATTTCTCTTAATTATTAACAAAAACTCACATCACTTCCTGTACAGAGTTACAATGTCACCTCTGTCAACTATCCAGCGCACTATAAATCAGAAAAAGCTGTTCTGAAAGCTCTTTTGTTAAGTTAAATGCTTCATTACATCCTGCAGGAGTAGCAGGACTACAGCACTGTTAAAATGAAAAGTTAATGTATTACACGAATCAAATAGAGCCTTAAGTAATACTTGTCTGAGGTGTGTGCTTATCACTCACCTTGAACTCCAACTCCATGGCTGTAACTGTCTCGCCAGGCGGGGGCTGGGTGAGCTTCTGGATGTGGGCGTACAGGTTGCGTGCTGGCACCTCAGTGTTGCCACAGGTGGCGGCCTCAAGTAGGGCTTCGTGGATGAAGATGTACTGATCCTCGGTCTGGACCATGTAGTTCCTCTGGGCACGCATGCACGTCACGTGACCGTAGATGTCTACAGACTTCTCGTGCTTCATGCGCTCCAGCATGGCATCGATCACGATGAAACAGCCAGTCCTGCCCACGCCCGCGCTGAGAGAGACAGAGAGAGAGGAGAGGTTTCACTATACATAACAGATTATTGTCTTATATGTGTTTACACTATAATAAGATCAACTGACAGTACAAACACATTGGTGAACATCTATAGAGACAATACTTAGAGTATTAATAATATAAAGCTTTTGCATGTGAATGTGAATTCAATGGTAACGGTATGGTAATGTAAGGTAAGTTTTCCAGTCCTATTATGTTCTCTTTCCATGCTTGACAGCTGGAAACTGGACATTATGCTTTCCAGGTTAGTGGATTTACTCCCTCTAGCACAAGAGCTGGACCATAATGAAATTTTAGTTGGAGATTGTGCACAAAGTTTGTGATAGCAGAGAGGCTTTTTGACTGGCTGGAACATGGCCAAATTCAAGGGGAAGAAAAAAGGTGTTGACCCCAAAAACAGGATTTCAACATCTCTGTTGCATGTGGTGTCCTTTACTGTGTATTGGCAGTAATCTTTGAGAAAGGAACCCACCCCTGTCTTAACCATTCCTTTTCATCCATGGATGAAACAAGCCATGAAAAATAAATAAATGCAATAGTGCAAATGAGCAGTTCATTTAGTGTACACACACATACTGAGCTTGTTCCCATTTACACCCACCTGCAGTGGACCACCATGGGCCCTGCATCTGGAGGATTGCAGGCCTTTACCCGCCGTAGGAAGGCCAGGATGGGGGTGGGGTACTCTGGCACCCCGTGGTCTGGCCAGGCCATAAACTGGAACTGTCTGATCTCTCTCTTCTCACTGGAGCCATTCTGCAGGAGAGTAAGAGGAGTCAGTTAAGTAGAAAGGTGTAAGTTTGAGCTTAGTTGGATACCCTGACATAATAAATTGTAACTGGCTGCTTTTTGAGGAGAAACTTGTTACTTGTAACAGGTCACACTGTTTTGATGAAATTAGAATTTACAAGTGATTTAATTGACAGAAATGTAGCTATTTTAAACACAGGTCACGGGTTGATTCATAACTTTGATCGCAGCACATAATGTGCTCTACTTCATGACTGATCATTCTGCTAGTGTAGGTGTAGATAACATGAATAATTTTGGAATTGAAGTCTGGCAGTTTCTCAGAAACGGTTTCTTGGCATTGTGACCATTCCTGATTCAAACCAAGTAACCACTCCAGATGGAGATATGCATATACTTAGGAATTATAATAATGTTAGAAATTATAAGTAATGGAAAAATAAACGGGCATAGGAGAAATAAAGGACAAAATATCAGTCACATCATCATGGCACTGAAGTATATGAATCAAAGTGAAAAATAGAAATCTTTTATAGCTTTTTAGAGAACAAGAGACAAATCTTGGATGTTGAAAACCAATTACAGCAGTGAAAAAACGATTCCAGTGGTAATAGCCTTTATCTGTCTTCAGAAAAATAAGAAATTACATTTTTAAATGTGACCCCAGTAATGATGAACTTCAATAGACCCTTTACATAGCAGACATTTTGACTTGTCAAAGTGGGAAAAGCACAAGTGTTATTAATTAATACATTAATGATGGCTGCATTCCATTTAGGAGAGCCAATTACAGGGCTCTGGCATTGTGTATGCTCACTCAATGACACTCTTAATGGAATGGAGCCATCATTAATGTTATTACTTACACCTGTGCTTTTCCTGCTTTGACAAGTCAAAATGTCTGCCGTGAAAAGGGTCTATTACCTGCTGGGAACACGTCCTTCATGAGCAGGTCTCGCTATATGGTTAACTGCAAATAAAAAAGGCAGTACTGTACCTTGTAGAGGGCGAAAGTACGGACGCTGTAAGTGGCCAACTCCACAGTGTCCAGCATGGTGACCTGGATCATCCCATAGGTCTCTGTTCCTCGTGACGGCCAGTACTGGTCACACTTCACCTGGCAGAGCAAGAGAGAGGGCATACTGTCAGGAATGAACTGCTGCTAACATCCACCACGAGGCTAGTGAGAGGCTTGTAGGATCACACTGATTAACAAGGAGGGAACATTAGAGAGGTCAGATCAAAGGCTTTGTCCACCGTCTAATTAAAAACTGAAGCCTCAAGAGTCAGATCCTGCATCACCTGAAAAATGAACACAAGTGAACTAAGCATGTGCGTGTGCATCCATGTGTGTCTGTAATTGAAGCAGGCTTCAAAAGGGCATTAAAAAGCCCACTTTGTCTTTTACCAGCCTGTGATCATTTTCAATTAGCTAACTGTCGGGTGGTTCGCAACCCTTTATAATGTATGCTTTTGGCACATTTGTGACGATTGGTGCTGCATTTTGGAGGGAGATGTGTCTAAAAGCCTGTTTTCGCCTGCTGTGAAGGGACCTGGCTCCACATGTGCACAGAACAAACTTCACTGTGGATGAGGCTAAAGATCCTCCAAACACTGGCACTGAGTGGCTTTGCTTGAATAGGTGTATCTCTGAAAATAACAAGCTGACCTTTGCCACAATTTTCACTTTACTCCCTCTCTTTGGCAAGGCTCAATTGGCATTAGATTGGAACAAAAAAATACTTTAAATAATTGTTGACCATCCTCTTCTTCACTCAGACATTTACATGAACCCTTCCTCATCAGATTGATGAAAGTCACTACTGGCTGTTGCTGGAGTTTGGCTCTGGTTTTCAAACAGCAGTAATAAGGTGTCTGTTCTGGAAATGTTGGCCAAATATGTCCTAAACTGTTTCTGAAAAAAATTGGAGACAAAAAAAAGGCCACGCAGTTGCACAATCATGCTTAATTAGATTTTTACAACACCTAATTTAATAGTCTTTAATGGTCTGTGAGTTTTTAGAGGTGAGAAGTCACATCATTATCTAAACACTCGGCATAGCCTGCTGATTGGTCTTGCTTCTGGGCTCAGTCGATTCTCTGTGGATGTTTTCAAGACTAAAATCTTGTTTGGAAAAGCTTGTGACATGTAGTCTGAATTTGTCGGGCAGGTTCAGTCCCTAGCAATTTCCTCCACCTACCATGTGTCTTTAACAAGAAGCTGAACCATTTTTCAATCAGTCAAAAAGCACCGAATAATAGTATGAGCTAAAAAATGTAAATGTGTGTGGGTAAATTTGGTAATTTCACAGAATCTCTACAAGTCTGCTCAACTCCCTTTTTCCATATAGAAACTGAGCTAATGCAAACTGTTTTAATGTCAGAATTGCTGGGACTAGGACTTGCTGCTATTGATTTGGATAACATGAGAGAAAGAGATGTGGCGCGGGTAAGCTAATCATATTGATACTGCAGTACCGAGCTGACATTTGGAAGCACCTTGGCTGTCTCAGTGAGCTGGTACAAATCGACAAACAAAATGCGCTAAAAATTCACCCCCTCACATTTCACCTCCCCTGGTGACAGCTCCCATTCACAGGCAGGCTTAGACCTTGCAGGAGAAACTCAATTGAGTGATGGGGAACCACTTGCAGTACAAACATATGGATTAGCAGTCACCACTGTAATGAATATCTCTGTGCTGTCTGAGGTTGGGTGGCATATTCTCCCTCGCAAACACACATAAACAGATACATACACACACACAGAGACCGCAGGTTTCACTATCATCTGCTTTGAACCTTGCTTCTCACATGTCGTCACCTGGCCTTTTGCAGAGGATACAGACCTCTTATCTAGACACACACACACACACACACACACACAAACAAATGAGTAATACCTCTGGTCTTATTTGAAGTTCTGACCTTTTAGGGTTTTACTAACTGGTAATGATAGAGAAAGTGCTAGAGGAAGCTGAAATTTGCCTGCTGCCTTATTTCATCATGTTTGTCAAGCTCCTGCTCTGTTTGGCATAAGACATCAGTCTGGCTGGGTGGTGGGAGGTTGACTCACTCACCATATGTGTAGGTCTGCGTGCGTACGGGAGAGAGAAATAGAGGATGTGTATTTATGTAAAGGGGGTGGACAAAATAACAGAAATCCCAGAAATGCGTCTAATCACAAGTACAGCCAGCTTTTTGTGACGTTTTGTCTTATTAAATGTCTATTCATTATCAACTTTGTTTGCCTGATGTAGTTTGCAGCCTGATAGGATTGTTCAGGACAGTTCCACATATTAAATCATGTTGTTTTCGGGACTGATGCAGAAGCAATTTATTCACTTCAATTCACTGTTAGTTGCCTCATGTTGCATTGGAAAAAGTAATTAAAAAATTGCAACAGACATTTATATCACACACATACTGCTAATTGTCATTTAACTAAACATTTACTCCTCTGTATAGCAGAGGTTGTAATTGTGATTTATATGCACCAGTGTTTTTAGAGTAATTGAACACAAAAAATGTTGGCACATTAATATATATTATATAAAGTCCCAATAGTATAAATGTCAGCAATGCAGACAAAACCTCTGAATGCTTTTTGGCAGTTAAGAGCGGAGTTAAACACCCTCTGCTGGTTTGGAAATGACATAAAGCTGACTCCACCCTGTTTGATGATGTTATCCTGAAGATTTCAAGGTACCCTGACATAAGTGGGCACAAAATGTTCACGCCCCCATTGGTGGAAGGCGGGTTTGGTTCTCTACAATGCTCTCCATAGCGGCTACATAGTGTTAGCAAGCCGACTGATTCTCAAATGTGTGTAGGAGGTGGGGACAGGCTGAGAGTCTGTTTCGTGTCTCTTTAACTTACTTATGTTGTTCCTTCCTTGTGTTTCCATTATTTTCTTCCTGTGTATGTATGTGCGGCAGTGAGTCTGAGATCATAGCAGCAGAGCATGGTCATCTGTCACTAAATATACAGGAAGGTATTTGTGAGGATGTATATATCCTGAATGTGTAATATAAACATATTGTTATCAAACATATTCGCGCTGCAGATATTCTCCACGGTACAAATAAATGAGCTCTATTCCAAAAAGACATAGTGTTGCCACAGATTGATTGCATCGATAGCTCAAAATTAAAACAGATGAAGGTACGTTTTGAAGGATGGTAAGTTATTTAAGTCTTTACTTGACAAAACAATTGCTTTTTTACAGACTCACTATGGATACTGAATGATGAACTGAGCTTCAGGTAATGACCCCCCCCCCAAAAGAAAAATCAATGTCTAGGACTTTGGAAATGAACTCTTTAATTTACAATCCCTGTTACTTCCAGTTTGTAGTCTGGGGACTCTCTTTCATTAGGGCACCGTATGCACACACTAATAAAGCACCACATACTGGCAGGGCTCCACGCTGATTTAATTCCTCCAAGGAATTCACGAGCATGATTTTGTGATGGTAATTAAATAAACCCATCCCAATTTTGAATCTCAAGTTGCCCGTGTGCTCCTTTTTTTGGCTTTTATTAGTTTGAATGTATTTTTAGGAGCACACATGGGTGTTGTTGGGTGACAATCCTCTTAACTCCAACTTCAGAGTTTTCATTATAGTGCTGCGGCTTTTGAGAGCCAAATTCAGAAAGTGCAAACACAAATGAGACATGTCTATGAAACCTTGGCACGGTGTTGCAAAAATAAATATGTAGCAATCAAGTATTGAACTCTCTGAACAGTTTATAAATAATGAGGAATAAAATAAAAAATTTGCATTATTATGAAAATCTAGATGCAACTATACTGTACATGTTCATAATTAAGCTGAAAGTTTTTCTTATTTTCAGTAGTTTATGCACATATTGTCATCATATGCAAAGGCAACTCCACTGAAAGTGGCAACAAACAACAGGAGGGAAAATTGTAAAAAGCTCGTGTAATTTGACTTCACAAACAGATCTGGAAGGAATTCATTCAGATGTTTTTAGAGATTGCCGAAGACTTGGAAGAACAGAAGCAACATGAAGCGATACTATCCGCAGACAACCAAAATATCCTTTGAAGTCCTTGTGACTTTGATCAGGCTGACAAATCCCGCTTTCAAAGTAGGACCGGGCATCTATATGCCTTCAGGCTTTGTTGGGTGTAATGTTACTTTTCCAGTTTCGAGCTACATAAATATATACGTAAATGTGTCTGTAAACTCAATTTATGGCCACATTTCAATTTTCAAACACCGACTGTCTGGTATGTCGTACTACTATCGACTTCAATGGCCTTATGTTTTACAAGATGGTAATTTGTTTACCATCATAGCACTCTCCCCATTCATAGCAACCAATTGTTGGTTGGTAACTAGGTAGTGGTAAAGGGTGTGGTATCACATAAAAAGTGACATCATTTCATACCTTCTTTTCTACCATAATCTGCTTCATGCAAAAAAATAAAATAAAATAAAAATAATAGTAGTAGTCATACTAGTTTATGACTAATATACACTTAATCAATGTATATTCAGTTAAATAATTTATAGTAATTTTGTAAATACTTTGTTTATTATTAATATATTACATAATATATGTAATAAAATCTTTGAGTATGCACATGTTAATAAATCAATACATCATAAAGAATTAACTGTTAAGGAATTAAGTCAGTGATTGATTGCCTTATTTCTCAGTGTTTTACAGTAAATGACACAAAGTCTCTCCTTACCCGTGACTTCTCCTCCAGTCTGGTCATCATGACGATGGTGTTGGATCTTTGCTCCCACACCATCCTCCAGAAGTCGCTCAGTGTCTCTGGCAGTGGCCCCTGTGTGGCAATGTAGGCATTCTGTTTCCTGTAGCCGTCGATGTAGTTGGCATTGATGTAGTCACTGCCTGGAACGGCTGTAACAAAGACAGGAAGTATGGACGAAACCCATATATTACACAGTATGGTTTATTTGATCTAATAAGGTTGCTCAGAAACAAAGATCAAAACAAGATCTTAATAATTTTAATCAAAATGCATGATAAATACAGATTTTTTTCTTGCAGATATGCAGCACATTCACACACGGCACAGAGACAATCTGCGTCTTTCAATCACTTATGATGCATGGTACTTTCCAATCTACATGTTATAATCAACACTCTATATCGATGCAAAAGGGGAACATGACCTTTGCGGATAAAACTGGAGTTTTGGTAAAGCAGCATCCGCAGGCGTACAAAATGTTCTTGCTACTTGTGAAGGAGGTCTCAATCGATGGCAGGCTCAGTCAATGGCTATCTGAGGGGTTAAGTGGTTATATGAGCTCTTACCATCAACAGAGGTGAGCACCACTCTGGAGTGGTCATAGGCAATGACGTTTGCATAGCGATTCTTTGGCTTGTTGACTTCCATGTTGGAGTTCTCCCAGGTAAACTGCTGGCCTGGATCAATGGACTGTGAGAGAGGGCAGGAAAGAAAAGAGAGAGAGATGGAGAGAGCGCAATTATGAGAGAGTGGACAGAGAGACACAGACAGAAGGAAAGGAAAGAAAAGAAAATAGAAGCACAAAAGGAGGCTCTTGAGTGATAAAATGAAGCAAGACGAGAAGGTAAGGGAATAGGGCAAAATTACCCTACTGGCTGCTGTCACCCATTCAACCGCACTATGCTATGGAAAACAAAGCCTTTAAATGGAACATATACCAACACCATGCCTCTTGAAAAGCCACAGTGGAGTGGTACAGGTAAGTGGTTCTATACTGTAGAGGAGATTGTGTAGACGCAAACTATAAGCAAAGCACCATATTGCTGGCTACACTGCAACTACTGTTGGTGCATGAACAGGTTGATTATTGCATGATATTTTATGCCATGAATGCTAATGAAGCTATACTGTATGAAAGGCAAAATATAACAACAAAATAGATTTCATAGACTGAGCCAAGACAGCCAACATATTTCACCAATTTCTAAACCCAACAGGATGAGAGTGCTCATTTTAGCTGGGAAATGAGTAAAGATTTTGCTTAAGCTTGCAGGCACCCACAAACTCTCATCCTCTCCCTATAGGATGGCCCTATTGAGTTACCTAAATCTGAGAAGTCACATGCATGACTTCTTGTGGTAACAATGATTCCTCACATCCTCTGTCTGTCTTTATTTTCTCATCTTCTATTTCTGTTGCCCTTTCCTATCTTGTATTTTTGTTTCACCCTCTCCCTTTCAGCCTCTCTCTGTTTCTAAACCTTTCCTTCTTACGTCATTTGTCTCTCGGGCTAAGACGACAGTAGACTGCATACATATTGATCTGGGGAGATATGTGACGGCCTCCCATCCCTTGGCTCGATAATGTCACAGAGTCTCTTGTTATTCCAAATCGATCCCCCTCAGCTCACACCGGAACCATGTCCACTAATTCCCCAAGACCTTTTGCCTCGCAAATCCAGCAGGAGTCAGAACGACACCTTCCAAATTCCTTCACTTACTTAATGTGGCTGTAGCACTAATTTAATTATTAGAGGATATTCTATGTCAAAATATCTTGACAGCTCATAACAGATAATAACTATCATAAGTATTATTGGATAAAGGATCAAACAAAGGGTGCAAAGTGAGGCCTGGAGAGAGTGGAGATTAGGATCCTGGGCCATAAAGTGATGAGTAAAATAGCATTTTTAAAGGTGTTTTCCTGATGTTGTGCTAAGCTACACGTCAGGCAGGCGTGGTTTGCCTAACTATAACAATCAAGACACTGTTAATTTGTGAATCACAGGTACAGCAAATTGGCTTTCAATTGCTCTCCTACGACAACAATATAATAAAAGATAACTTTCTAGCTCTCACTACATTATCCTATGGAGTAAAGTGGCACCTACATAAGTAAAAAATATGGCATAAAAGTTATATACAAGCTATTTTAGACTTGGAGTTTATTTGTTTTTGAAGCAATGAAAAATGTGGAGTGCTTATATGCAGGAAATCTTCCACTACAGCTCCAAATTGCGCAGCAGTGAGAGTCATGTGAGTATGGGCCTATTGCTGCTGATGAGCTCAGCACTGCCAGTTTCTCTGTCCGTGACCACCAGTACAAAGAGAAAGATTTCATTTGCAGTCAAAACATGTCATATCCATTTGAGAGCTCAGTGAACACAGCGGGCACACTAGACTGATGACAACTAGCAAACAAGTAGAGATGGTAGAAAGAGGTGAAAAGCAAACGCCCAAGGTATTCTCGCTGACATACTGGAAATGCTTTCAAATGAACATAATGATGCTGCGTGACATTGCTTCCTGCGATAAAAAGATTGTCAGGGGGAGCTGCAGCATGCCTGATTGACAAATTCTGCTCATTACGCAGTGTGCTCATTGCTCAGTGTGATGCGGACTGGCGTTGGTGGTAAAGGAAGTGTCAACCCGCCTAAAACATCAGGGAGAGGAAGTGGTGAAGCCTCTACAAATTCCATGCCTTCGGGTAAGGCGCAACGGGAGCAGCCGGCGAACGTGACTGTGACAAAGCGCCATGAGCTCTGCCACAGCGCCTTGGCTGGCACAGAGACGGGCGGCCATCTGCCGGGCCATGGAGGGGGTCTTCCCTGGCTTGGAATGGTGTGGGGAGGGAATGGGGCCGGGCTGCTTGCCTGCAGTCATACAAGCCACTTCTCTGGCTTGATTCGTTTACACTAACTCAACAGGCTGGGAGGGCGATGTGCTGGAGAGGCACTGAGCAATGCAAGAAAGCACTTAATTGAGTGCAGATTTTTACCAAGGCCTAATTATCTCCCCAGTCAGCTGTTAATTTCACAGTGAACCAAATATAAAATCCATTTAAATTATATACTATGATATAAAATGTGCAACTTTGCATCCAAACAAATAATGAATGTATATTTTGCTGCACATTATAATGGCTCCTTCTTACAGATTTCATGCAAGATCACTTTTTTATATGTTTTAGTCTACTCTCATTGATATAAAGGGGGGTTTACTGTTGTTGGGAACTAGGATGCATTAGTTCCAGCTGGGAGTAGTACAATTGAGGGAAAATAATGTATAAAATCTGAATGAATAAGGCCTTACTCAAATAAGATAAAATACACAAACATGGTATATTAACGTAAGCACCATATACAGTTCTAAATTATTTTTTTCATGTGGGCATTACCACTGGGTAGATGATACAACGGCTGCATAAGGCTATCAAATAGATGTTATTTTCATAGTAAAACACTGGACAGAACAGAACAGTTATAAAATGTTGGCTAAAGTTTGGGCTTGTGGTGATGCTCGGGGAAAGATCACGAGGTCACCAAAATAAATTTGTTGTTTCTCTCAGGAGTGTGAAATTGCACAGCAAAGTTTCATGCTGTAGCAACATATGCTGGTCACACACAAACAGGCGGAGGCAATCACATAACCCTTTTAGTTGAAGGTAAAAAAAAGAGACAAAAAAAAAAGATCTACAATCATTCAACAACAGCCTTGTTGGATCAATCAATGTGATGAATATAGCTGATTAGACAAAACAGATCGAACAAACAGAACAAATAAATAAAAGACAGCTCTTGTTTTTCTGTATTCAAGGATGCCTCTCCTCTTCATCTGCCCTCACTTCGTCCCCAAACCAGCTATGTGCCACTTTAAATGCAAATTCGCTTCTTTTTTTTTGAAGGAAGAACACTGACAAGAGATAATCCCTCACCGAGTTGCACCGGAGAGACCACCTGCAAATAACATTCTTAGGGGAAACATCAAGACGCACACAGATTGCTTAAGCAACTCGCCACCTGCTAGTTTTGTGAAAAAGCATCTCACAGCATTTAATGTAAGTGTTGGTTTCCTGGTGGGATTGGTAATAGAGTTGTAAAAATGACTGAAGAATGTCTTCCATAATCCATTAGAATACATGCATATGGGATCAAAGAGACATAAACACAAAACTTCCCCAAACACGATAACAAAGAAACACATTTACATGCTTGAAAGAGAGGGAAACACTGATACAGTATTAGTGCAGAGATCTTACCTCATACTCCTGGGAAAAGCGGAGGCCGTCGTTGGCCTTCAGTCGCTCTATGTGGTCAGCAAGGTCAATGACAGGAATGGGCGGGTGCTCCCTCATTCCTGGTAGAGGAAGAGAAGGAAGAGGAAGAGGGGAGAAGACAAAGAAAATAGTGAGATCTGGCTGTTCCTACATCAGTCATGCACATCGACTTACACGAACACTGGTTGGACCACAGGGTGAGTGAGGCTGCCAGTGGGACCATGAGGTGGCTGTGTAACGGTGAGGACAGTGCACTTTGTTCAACAATGCATGAAGAGAGGGAGAGAAGAGAGAGGAGAGAGAGCGCACAAGTTGAAACAGGCTGGTGACATTTGGTGATATCGTCATGCTAAGTGAGGAGGACAAAGGTGGGGCTGGCACGGCGATGCACATGAGTGACTGGGTGAGCATGCTCCTGGAAGGAAGCAGGAGGCAGACATCTCTCTGACTCCACAACGCTCAATTGGTGGCAGAGGTGGGATCAGAGCAAGAACCCACAAGTCTCTACAAATCAGTCACACTGTCACTTCCCAGAGAGGAAAAAAACTGACTGGTCACCAGCCAAAAATCATTTCTTTGAAAATCTCTTTCCCAACAATAGACTATCGTTCGGCCCAGCCTGGAGCGCTTGGGCTGGATTAATTTCAAACAACCCCCCTGCCGTTCTCTAGATTTCTCATCGCCGGGTTATTGGATGATTTATTGCTAATCTACCGACACAAATTCCCCCTGTGCCTCTGAACTTGGCAAGGCTCTGTGCTTAAATGGATTGCTGGGAACTTGCCTTATGTGTTAAAAGTTAACTGTATGTGACGCATGAAGAAGCTCTAAAGTTATACACGGAGCATCATTAACCTTACATATAGCCTTGAAGTCACACAGATCAGAAAGACACTTTAAAAAGGTATAAATATTAACCTTAGTGCCACTGGCTGAGCGCATCTGTAAGGTCATGGGTCATGCTTTCAGATGAGCGACCGCTCATTATTACTGTAATGCTAATGGATAATGGCTGGTAACTATGGCCACTGCGCAAGATGAAACCTGTCCAATTATACTAAATTAATCCATCACACAGAGGGACCTATGAGCACATTAACATCAGTGTGTATGTGTTTGTGCGTGTTCAGCCAGGTCTTTTACAGCCATGTTGTTGGGTAAATGGAGAGTGAAGCCATAGATAACAAGGCTAATGTACAGCAAGCGCAAATGTCCGCGCTGCTCAACTACCCATGAAACCATCTAGTCCTCTGCCTCCGCACCAAAAAGGTGTTGTGGGAAGTTCACAGCCAAGACAGGACATTGGTGCATCCTTGGAGCGCCAGAGGCTACAAGCTTGTGTGCTTGTGATGTCTGTCAGGATTGCAACGGGGGAATGGGATCAGGAGCGAGTGAGAGAGGAAGAGAGACTGCATGTGTGGGAAATACACAGTAGGTGAGAGAGAAAACTAACTTGGAGTGTTGGGGCAGCGATGAGAGCTGGGACCTGTGGAGAGAGGAGAGTGAAGGAGGGAGGAAGAAGAACACTCAATCAATGGAGATGGCTCAGGATCAGACCAGGGCCAAACAGGGCAAATAACTTTTTAAGCTAGTTGGAGAGCTCAGCAGGTGGTGTTTGCCCTCTCAGGACAATTCAAGCAGTGTAATTTAGGCTGTTAAACAGAACTGCATACAAAGCTTGACTTTAAAATACTCCCGTGACTGCTCAGCGTAAACGGCACTACTGAGTAAAGGGCACTACATGTTTTATCTGAAGTGTAAAGGGTAGTTTTCATTTTATTGTTATTGTCATAGTTTTGGCCATCATTTTGGTTATCCGTTATGATAACATTATAATCACCAAAGTAATTACTGAGATCTGGGAATATGAAATGTGTGTGGTGGAGGTTTATTTGGAGGTAAAATAATGCTGTTAATATCCCCTGTTCGCACAGGAAAACTTTGAACATGCATAACTACACCAACAGTAAGTATGGTCGGTCAAGTTGAACCAGGAAGTCAGTCTGTAAACTTTGATGGTTAACAACACTGTGGTTAACAATTTTACCAGCTGACTTTGTTTTCTCTTTCAAATAAGTTTGGCTAACCTGAGGGTTTGTTTAAAACCTTTACAAATGTCTGACTGCTTGTATTCTTTGCTTATTTTCTTCATGGATTTTCACAGATATCAGAAGTTAACTTGGTGAGTACAATCTTATAATCACCAATAGAAATGATGTCCAAAACTACAACCTGGGTATATGAAACTCTGACTACTTACTGTAAATTGCACTACTCTGTAAATGGCACTACATGCTTTATCTGTGTCAAACACAAGTGATCTCAGTTAAGTATGTGCAAATACTATCTGAACCAGGTCTGCCAAGAATAAAGCAGGTCAGTTACTCATAGAACCAGCTGCTGTGCCAAAAGGTACAGTCGAGGTCTGTTTTACAAACCAACATGCTGGACACATGAGCTGCAATCGGCTTGACCACAACAATCAGAATCAGAGCAGGAATGTTCACCTGCTGTGGGCGAATCAAAGACAGAAAGAGGGGGAGAGGACAGAGAAACGGGCTGTTCAATATTCCCTCAGCTCAGCCTTGGAATCTCACACGTTTTCACGAGCTAGACGCAGCCTTGGTGATTTTTGATAATCATCACTCTTGAAGCAAAACAGTGAGTTGGAAAGGGAGAGAAAGAAGGAGATACATGTTGACATACAGACAGAGAGGGGGGGGGGACAGAGAGTGAGAGAACGAGAGAAAGAAATTACCCTACGGGGGAAATGGAAGACAAAAGAAGAAAGAGGAGGAGTGGGAGGATGGGAGCGGCAGAACTGCTTAATTCCTCTGCAGGGGTTCAAAAGGGCTGTGTGTGTGTGTGTGTGTGCGTGAGTGTACGGCGAAAGGAATCTTTAATAACCCGCGAGAAGGGATACACACATCCACACACACAAAGCACAAACACACAGAAACACGCACAAACACGCGTGCACCGGGGTTGACATTTTCTCTCAGCTCCATTGTTCCCTCTGCCTGGCTCACCTTGACATCAGAGGCAGCAGGACTCATTACCAGCTAGGGGGAATGAAAGGAGCTCATGGAGGGAGGAGGAGCGAGGACCGGGGGAGGAGATCAGGAGGAAAGAGGAAGGAGGCCGATGCTGAGGCGGGCACCCTGACACAACCCACCCGCCCACCCCACTGTGCGTGGATGGAATCTCAATTCAGATGGCCTGACTTCACTGATACTGTCCAGAGCTGGGTATGATGGCGAATGTGATTTGTTTATTTTCTCTTATTGACCGATTCTTTTTTTTTTTTTTTTGAGAACTGGTCAGATTTACAGCCTGAGGATAAATAACAAAATAAGCAGGATACGTGAATTTCATGCAGCAACACCTGCTACAAAGCACTAATAAACAAGAGATCCAACAAAAGAACAGGGAGGCGGACGTTCATTGCAGAAGTAGATTGCTTCTGGAAAGGCTGTTTAGAGTTTAGTTGGAAAAAAAACATTCCAAAATGCAATAACCACCATTTGAGGGAAGAAAAAAAACCCTGAAAATAAGATAAATAAGAAAAAAAGAAGAAAGTACACTATTAAAGGTGCGAGTCACCTTTAGACATTTAGACATTTCAGATAAGATCACCTGATGAATTTCAGGGAGGATTTTCATTTTGGAATGAAGCCCCTTCAGAATATACTTTCTACTCATTTTTTTTAATGAAAGCAGTGTTGACTAAACCTGCACTCTTTTCCAGCCCTGATTAAAATTCATACACTTAGTACTGTATAAACATTCACGCAATACTTAAACTTGCCCAATGCCAACACACTTTCCAAGGAGGTCAATGAGATCAAGTGGAGGATGGTTCCGTGTTCATGTCATATTGGAGCAATCATGAATTAAGGTTTCTGACTTGTAAATAGCGTTCATGTCAACATTGAAGTCGTAATTATGACTGGGAAACACTGAAAACCAAAGACAACATCTTTGGTCTTACATGAGCCAAAGTCTGTCGTTCAATGTTATTAAATCCAAATTTAATGGGTATTTTAATCCTCACACGACCAACTCTGTAATCATACAACCATTAAGTCGTTAACATGGGAATCTTTCCCATCTCTACCGCCCATCCCATAAGTTCATTTATCAAGGGCAGTTGCTCAGGGAAAACAGAGCAAACTTTACCATATGTACCTACATGTATGATTGTCAGACTGTTGTTTATTACCTGGGGTCTGGTAGTTGAGTCTTCTCATCTCCACAGGGTCGGAGGAGTTGGCCAGCAGGGAGTCTTTCACCCCACCTGAGTGCTCATCTTTGGGTAGGGGTGATGCACGCTTCCTGAGGTGGCAGAAACAGACGGTAAGGTGTTAACCACATCATGCCGAGACAACCTACATGCATACACACACATACAGTACATACACACATACAAGAGCTCTAACACAGTCATCAATTCCTCAAGCTAACTGCAAGTGGAAAAGACAGGATGATTAAGAATGAAATCAATGTTTCCTCTATATGGTAAGAAAAAGGACTGAAGGAAATGCACACATTTTTCACTGTGTTGCACACTTGATGAGGCTAATGGCATAGTTGATGGTTCTCAAAACTAGTTCTAAGGACCAGCAATTCAAGAGACAGTAGGTACGAGGGCATTACCCCCATTAGTTTGCCAACTGGAGTTTAATGTGTTTGAAGAAACGCCATCATTTTCCTGGAGTGGGCTAGGTTGGGTTTGTTTGCTGCTGGATAGGTGACAGCTGCTGTGTGGGTATGTGTACATGAGCGCGTGTGTTTGTGTGTAGCAAAGATTTAAATGTGTGATTTTCGCTGCTGTGTGTGTGCGCTAACAACACATTGTGTTTACTGGCTTTCCAGATTGAGAGGAAAACAGGCGGATGCTGTAATTAGCTCATCAGCTGGGTGGCACAACACTGGGTAATTAGACCAGTTCTGCAGCACCTGCGCTGCCAGGCCCGGACTAGCTGAGTCTAGCATAGCACAGAACAGAACAGCACAGCTCGGACTTGCTCAGCTCAGTCGACCGTAGCTTTGTCCATCAGGCGGAGAGAGGAATACAGCCTGCCTGTATTCTAATGTTCAGACAGCCAGCATATGCTGACATACACACACAAACAGGCACACAGATGTATGCTTTCCCACCTCACTCACTTTCACAACTACACACAGATACAGCTGCAGACTCACAAGCCTTCTGACTGCAAATGGAAATGGGCGGAAGGAAGCATCAGGGCGCCCTGTGGAAATTTCACATCTCATTGCACTCCATTTGCAAGTGGCGAGCGTGGGTTTTAGGCAGGAGCAGGGCCTTCTGTTGAAGCACGGCGTGGTGAGAATACATAAAGCTGGTGGTACACACACAGCCTTAACCCGGTCCACCTCAGCCTCTGGGACTTAGGCCTCACCGCCACCTGTTATCTTATGCTGCAGGGGCTTAAGCTAATGCTAGTAGCGTGACGGCTAATCTATGACAAGCATCTTTTCCTCTCCAGCCGAGAGTTGAGCCAGACCGTATCCGGTTTTCCCAGAGACCGCTGCTGGTGCTGGGCTGGGGGAGGGGGTGAAAGAGTTGGGCATCTGTGATCTGTTCTCCACAACCCTCATGTCTCCCTCTGACCCAATCAGATGCCAATCTACATGACACTTCAGTGCTGGGCTAAAGTAAACATGGCAGCACTCTCAATGGGGTTATTCATCTCAGAGTGAGGGTTAAGGCGTGTGAGAATGTAAGTACACACACACTTATACACGCACACAGTGTGAGTGAATGAGTGTGCGTGCAGCACAGGGTGCGCTTAATGAGGGTAGAACAGGGCCCTTTGTTGAGACTCCTGCCATGAGGAAGCAGGGAGAGGGGGGAAAAAAGGCTAAAAGTGGAGGAATGGGTCTCGGTGGAAAATGTCAGCTTAAAAGATGGGAACATTTCTTTTTCAGCATTTTCCCTGTCTGGCATTTACTTCACAATGGCCCATTCAGCAGCAGGTGATGCCTTGGCATATTCAGATGGGGCCAATCCTGAAGGGGCACGCTGACACTGGCTGGATAATGAAACACAGCACGGAGACAAACCATGGCAGACAGGACGATCTGAGGAGGAACACTGACACTAGATGTGGAACATGCACTGATACACAGACGTGACCTGGGGGTTCCTTTGACCCCAGTTATCAAGGGCTGCAGAGTCTGCTGCTTCTCCTGTCTTGTAAGTTATGTAAAACTGAACAAATCAGATTAGACACACCAATTTAAAGATGTTTCCGTTTGTTTCTATTTGAGTGGATTTTTTTTGTGCCGACTGGAGCTGAGAGGAAGCTGACCCTGCAACCCTAAAGGGCTGATGAATACGACCAATTTCACAATTCAACACAAATGAAAGGGACTTGGGTGGTGGGAGATGAAGTCGTGACTGGTGACAGTACAGTGACAGTACCCACCTTTCCTGTTTGCTGCATTCACAGGGGGCAAAAAGAAGGGGGGGTGTTAATAGGTAATTGTTATCCATATACCTATAACTTCTTTACTCAAAGTCTGTTCTAACTGTACTATTTTCAGAGAGCTAAATCCAGTTCTTCCAAAAATGTAAACCACATCTTGAAAGCACAGCAGAAAAAGTTATCTTAACACTTGCTGGAGACTTTTGAGGATAACCTCATCATTGTTCACTGCTGGTGTTGGTCTTGGCGAATATGCAGGTAGCAATAACAACCCGAGCTAGGCTGTGATTATTCCTTTGCACATTTACTGCCAGTCCACAGTGAAAAGGGCACACAGCCACTTCCCCACAGTCCCTCCTGTCGATCTGTGTCTACATGCAGAAAGGGCTTCCAGACAGAGGATGTGCTACTCAGCAGTGAGCTGTCTCAAGGCCTATTATTAACTGGTCCCTTTCTAAGTCTGCTGGAGACGGCAGCCACACAGCAGTGTGCGAGGCTGTGGGTGGCAGGTGGGAGAATAGGTATGATGTGAAATGGAGAATTTGTAATGGAGCCATCAGGACAAGATAGGGAGGGGGGACATGTCAAGTCAAGTCAATTTTATTTATATAGCCTAATATCACAAATCACAATTTGCCTCAAGGGGCTTTACAATCTGTACAACATACAACACCCTCTGTCCTTAGACCCTTGATTTGAACGAGGAAAAACTCCCCAAAAAACCTTTAACAGGGAAAAAAATGGAAGAAACCTAAGGAAGAGCAACAGAGGAGGGATCCCTCTCCCAGGACAGACAGACATGCAATAGATGTGTGTACAGAATAGATTCACAACAGAAAATCATAGTATATATCATTTGTCATATATGACGATAAAATGAAGATTGTAAAACATAAGAAGCCAAGGGAGTCAAATAATGGCTTGATGGTATTTTTATAGAGTCCAAACCACATTATCGTTATTATTATTGCCTCCTCTGTTAAAATACAAATAACTGTTTAATACTAACTAGCCTAAAGACAGGCTGGTTGTATCTAGGGCTGCAACTAACTATTATTTTATAGAGCTTTAGTTTAGTTTAGCAGTTTATTAATCAATTAGTCGATCGACAGAAAATTAATCAGCAACTAACTTTATAACTGATTGATCATTTTAGTCATTTTGAAAGGAAAAATGCCAAAAAAATGATAGGTCCAGATTCTCAAATGTTTTGTCTGGCCAACAGTCCAAAACCCAAAAATAAATTTAATTTACCAAGATATAAGAAGTAGAAAAGAAGAAAATCCTCAGCAGTAAATGTTTGGCACTTTTACTTAATAAATCACTTAAAATGATGAATCGATTATCTAAATAGTTGTTGACCAGCTAATCGACTAATACTTTCAGCACTAGTTGTATCATTATCCATTTATCTGTACCTCCCCTGCACCTTGTTGGCCTGTGTGTATCCACGGTGTGCTGCACAGGGGCAGCTGAAGTGCTTTTAAGAGATATTGACCGAGCTTTTAGTTAAGCCCTCTGTTGCAGCCTTCTGTTTCTTATTTAAAAATGACCAATGGTGTTGGCCAAAACACATTTCTCACTCCTAACTAAGGGTTTTTGACAGCCAAGCTGTGCTTTTCATTAGGGAGGCAATGTCAGCTGCCATTTCAACTGACACTTCTCATAGTACTGTTAAAAACGGCCAACTGGGCCCAATTCTTTAGTGGAGAAATGAGGATTTTCTGAAAGACAAATCAATCCACCCTCGGTTCCTTTCCCGTTACACTGTATATTATGGTAAGGAAATTGGATGTTACAGTTTGGTGTGTGAGCAGCGTGGTGCAAGTGGCAGAGGAGATCATGTCTCATTACCATTCCTGATGCAACCAAAAGAAACCTACAATCACTAGTGTCACTGCAGTTGAACCTCACACAAACATAGAAAATGACTGAGCACCGCCTCTTACTTCTTAAAGAGCAGGATGGCGATGACGATGATGATGATGAGGACCACAGCCAATACTGGGCCCATGACCCACAACATTTCGGGTTGCTCCGTCCCCTGAGCCATACTTGTTGTGACCTGGATTGGGTCTGAGTAGGGACTGGCTGAAAATGTCATCTGTAAGGGAAAAGAAAAGAGGGAAAGTGCAAGTGCATGAGAGCCAAGTCACTTCAGAGCTATAACACTATATATTATACATTTGAATATTTTTCTTACCTTTTTTATGGTTTTAACAGGCAGCCTCTTATTATACAATATTTTCTGTAGCTAATGTAACAATGTTGGAAACAATCAAATACTAAGAATATACTGTATATAGTATTAGCTAAATCTATTTTGATAAGGAAAGGGAATCAAAATATCTGACTGCATATTTCTTGTTTCTGGCACCCTGAGAACCAAGTTATTTCATGCTAATAATAGGGCACGGTTCAAGGATGCAGCAGAACAAGCCATAAAGCTATCAACCTAACTCAAAAGATACGTTCCCAAAAACAATCATCATCTTGGTTAATGAAGTTATTACTATGTTTCTATTAAAGCATTGCATCATGTTCGAGATGATGACAGAGCAAGTGTGAGACAGGGGAGAGAGAGAGATGCAGAGACAGGCCACTGAGATAAATGGGGGCACAGGAGAGGACTCATCTCTTCTTCATTAGTGTTCACACCGTGACGGAAGAGGAGGAGGAGGTGACGGTGAGGGTGCGTTTCCACCTTGGTTGTAAATGAGACATCTCTCCGCTCCTTTCGTCTTCAAATGGGGGGGCGGGGGATAGTGAGAGAGGCAGGTGTGCAGGTGTGTGTGAGTGTGTGTGTGTCTGAGGAGTGGGTACACGAGGCGACGCAGTATGATGCTTAAAAAAAGTGTCTGAAAGAAGAGGGAGTGCAGGAGAGCAAGGTGACAAATGAGAAAGAGAAAGAGGGAGGGGTGGGGCATCTGTCATTAGAGCTCAGCGTGACTATTGAACGGTGATGGGAGATGCAGGTCGGGGAGGGGGGTATGCGGAGGGGCATGGGTGACAGATCGCAGCCCTCGAAGGGAATTGGGCTCCCAGCATGCAGCGGGAGTGGCGGGGCGGCAGGCAGCAGTAATCCGGATCATTAGCCGCACAGCAGCCTGCTCTTCGGCACACAGGCAGATATTAATTGGAAAGATAAGCTGAGATGAGCTCAAAGAGTCCTGTGCTTTGTCATAAAGTTCTGTTATCTCTCCTTCTCTTGGGCAACTGCTGGAAAAATATACAGTATGGGTGTGTGAGTGTTACAGCATGTCTCAATCGTGTACGTGCAAACCAGCATGCTCTGATATTAGGCACAGACACAAGATAACTCAAGTAGGAAAGTAAAAAGATTCACATTTTCATATTACAGCGGTAGTTTACAGTAGCAATGTTTACATTTGTCTTTGTCTTTCTCTCTCACACACACCCACAGATACACACACCAGGCACATGAGACCGATTCCCTCCTGCTCTGTGTGCCTTCGGGAGGAACCTATTATCTCAGAACAAAGAGAAATGACACAGTGGTGGGACGCTGCTGATGTGACGACACCACAAGGCTTCCTGTTCCTTCAGGAGGGCCCAAAAAAGGCTGTAGGATGTGACCCTGCAGGGAATCCTGGGAAAAAACTTTTTGTTTTTCATGGTGTAACAAATGACTGCAGCTGTGCTTTCAGAGAAGGATAAGGGAGGAAGACCGAGAGCAGAGGAGAGCGGCGAACAAAAAGAGAGGACTTTTTGTCTGTTGGTCACGCCAAAGTACTGGGATCATCCATTTGAACGGCCTTAATATCTGATAAAAGCTCAGTCACGCAGCCCCTAATGCCTCTTCCCTCGCAGAGTGGTATCACAATGGAGCGATGGTGCAGTGAAGGAATGTGTGAGCCTGAGAGTGAGTGAGTCAGAGACAGTGAGGGACATAAAAGTAAATATATGTATGTGTATCTCTTACCACTCTGAATCAGTCTGAAAATATGTGTACAGTATGTGCATACTGAAATCTTTTACTTACAATCCTTTTTTTTTTTTTTTAAATGAAGGATATTCTCTATGTGACCAATGTATATAACATTCAGGTAGCAGACTTTGCAATTTTAACCTCCACTGACCCGCCCTTTGGTTGATTGAAATGTCTCAACTGTAGCTAATTAACTTTAATTACACAAGCAATTTGCATCAAGGCCAAAGGCAAGTTTTTTGTCTGTTTAGGCTGGTGGCTGTACTCAGCCGAAAATAGGTAGAGATAGAAAAGTCCCTCTCTAACACAACTCCACAATCAGTGGAGTATATTTTGCAGTTCAAGACCAGCAGTGGATAGTCTTCCCTTGTTCACATAGCTGAATCTCCTACATTTACATTTACTTTTATATGTCACTTTTAAACTCATCAGGAACTCCAATATTTGGAACAAGTTCCAGTATTTGGAGCTTGTGAAAAATAATGTGTACCAAAGTAGGTAGGCCACACCTGTTATCTCAAGATACATATTTAATCACCACTTCAGAAATTGATTACATATCTCAAGTGAATCTTTGGTTTTTAGTTATTTATAACTTCAGTTGCTTAAAAATCTTTAGGGCCAAACCTAAATAGATTTAGAAAGGAATTGAATTCGAAAAGTGGATTATATATTGGATTCAGATTTGATAAAAGTCTATTAAACCCCATCCATACTGAGAAGAGACACAGGAGAGTATATGACTGTGGATGTCAATACGCGTGTGCATTTATCAGTGAGAGAAAGAGAAAGTGTGCGATTGGATTGTGTGTAAAGACTGTAAACAAATGTGTGTAAGAGCGTGTGTGAGCATACGTCTGTTTTTCGGAGCCTTTTCTCAAGCTCCTCTGAGCCTCCACAAGTGTGTGTGTTTGTCTAGGTCGCAGCTGCTCAAAGTGTGTGTGTGTATGAGTGTAAGTGTTTGTCTGAGAGGGAGTAAGAGAAAAAGAGAAAGAGAGAGTGGGTGATGAGAGATGGCAGAGCGAGGAAACAGAGAGAGAGACTGAGGCAGAGGTGTTATGGTAGTAGCAGTATATCGAGTCTGCTATCTGGCCCGTGGGCTACACAACTACCCCAGTCAGCCGCTGCTCAGCCATCCCCTGAGCGCAGAATCTGCTACGCGCAGCACAGGCACATTTGTTTCAACTCGCCGTTGACCCCGCTAGCTCTACATCTCTCCAAAAGAGGCTTAAATAAGCTGCAGGGGTGTGCGCCAGACAAACAAACAAACATGCAAAGACGCCTATTATCTATGAGCCGCTCTCTCTGGCTCCCCAGGGAGGCTGAGGAGCCCACACTCTCCTCATCGTTGCATGACACCGGGAGAGACAGTGAGAGGGAGGGAGAAAGAAGGCAAGAGAACGAGATATAGAGAGAGAAAAAAACAGAGGTACAAAAAGTGAGAGGGAAAGATGACAGTATGTGTGAATATGCCTTTACGGTTGGTATGGTTGTTTGTCTATGTTTATTTTCTTGTTTGTCTCTATGCTTGTATTAGAGTGTTTTATTATGTGTCCTATCCCTTAAAAGCCTAGCCAGGGACTGCAAATTAGCTATGGCTAGAAGTCCTATATACATTGCATCGGTTGCATTTTATTTAAAGGTAACAATGCCTTGTTACCTTTAAAAATGTCAAATATATGCATAAAATAAAATAAAAATAAATCTGAGGAACAGAAATGTGGCTGCGGGGTCTAGCTGTATGATGACCCTTCTCGTTCGTACTGTAGTTCTCCCTTCATCCATTTTTTCCTCACATACCCTCTTTCCCATTCAACACCAGAAACTCGACACTCTATAACTCTCTGAATACCAAGCATCCAGATATCTGGAGGCATCGCTAGAGGGAGACGCCACTAGGAGAAGCAGTGACATAGAACAATTGAGAATCAGAGAATCCCATTGATGATGCCTATATTCCTACCACCCTTGGTGAAAAGTTGGCATTGAATATGCTTATACTCTCTGCTGGAAAAAACATCTTGTTTTCATAAGTCTCTCTTGATATTGTTTGTCAAAGCCTTTTGAATTTCGAAAGAAGCCAGTCTTCCATGTTAAGGGTGTTTTGAGCCCAGAGCACCGTCAGAATTAGCGCTACAAAGCCAATTCTTGTTGAGAGTGAGTAGAATATAAATGCCTGGATAGCACTGCAAACAACAAACTGTGGTTAACACATTTTAACACTCTATGTTTTGGTTTAGCTCTGCACCACAAACTCACCTATCCCTTATCAAAAGAAAAGCACACATTAGCACAATTCCCTCCTCTTCCACCAGTTCACTTTCTCTAATGCGAGCTTCACAAGACAAACATTCTGGCTTTCGTCTTTTCCTCTCTCCAACACCACCCCTCCTCTCTCTATCTCACATCACACAATATTACATGCTACCTCCCTCCCTCACTCTCTTCTCGCATTAAATGATACTGTTTATACACACCCAGCATCTATCATCCCATTTCACACTTCCCCCGGCTTGTTTATCTGCCTTGGGTGCTGGGGAGACATGAAGGCACACTCTCTTCTTCTTTCTCTCTCTCTCATCCCCATTTGCCTTCCTTCCTTCCTTCTCTTCTTCTTCCCTCCAACCACTGCTGGCTGCTTGTGGCCATTGATATATGAGGGCTTATTAAGCCCTGGCGGTCCTGTTTGATCTACACTGGGGGAGTTTGGGTGGTGGCAAGGAAGTGTAGTAAAGACACAAGTCATTTACTCCAGTACTTCTTGTCTTATTCTCCTGGGTCTGGTGAAGATCCTGCTCGAGGCAGCTTCTGCCAACTGCTCAATCTCGCTGCGCGCTTTACCTTCTGTACCCGTTTGTGTTTGGTAATAAACGTTTGCAAGTGCTGCGTTGGGGGTGACAAAAACAAACACTGCTGTGGTATCTGAGTTTCCCAAAGAGTGCTGTTAAGGGATTTGTGCGGCGATCAATGACAGCGAGCCTGTAGCCACCTCAGAATTCAGCATGTTTTCATGCACACAAGAAACCACGTTACTGGGAGAAATTAGTAAATCAAGGTGTTCACATGCACTGCAGTAACATTTTTACTGTAAATCCAGTGTTTACCATATGCAGCAGGTTAGTTATTTGATTCCTTTCCTATCGCCTACTATATTTTTGAACCAAGGATGGCATATTTTGAGTGAATTTGTGATACAGTACAATGCTGCAGCCTGAAGAGGTTTTGTTTTTTCTGGGACTTTGGACTGGTAGTTCAGTGAGAGGACAGGCTCTGTGGTATGAAACAGTTTTTCCTTTCAATGTGCGCGTGTCAGATTTCTGTCTTTTTAAAAAAAATTTTTTTACAGAAAGTGTACTGCTCAGCTGTGGATGTCAACTTATTTAGACTCAATTTCAGTGTGAGCCTGACTTTGGATATAATTATTTTATGTACAAGGACACACTGCAACGAGTAATGATCTGTCCTTTAATCCCTGTCACAGCGATACCTTCTCTGTCTAAAGTCTTTGTCATGCACATGCAAAAACCCTATTATAAAACTGTTGGAGTAAATACATGGTAAAAAAAAAAGGTTTCTCCAGCAATGTAGCAAACATGTAAACTTTTACCCCAGTTAAGAAAATCAGGTGTCTCATTTGCATGAAGTCCAGTTACTGCAGAAAGCAGTCAATAACCAGTTTACTGAAGTGAAAGTAAACGCACTGATTGACTCACCCTGTGAGTGAAGCCTGATTAATCCAAGCGATTAAGTGTAAAGGGTAGACGGTGCTACACAGTTTAAGGAGGGGGAGTACACAGAAAAAGACAAATCTTTAGTGTTGTGCAGCGATGGGGTTTAAGCATCTCCTTTGAAGTCAAGTGTATCATGGCTGCCCACTAGCTTCCTTCGCACCACCCTCCCCTTGTCAGAGCCAAAAGGTGGGGGATTATTGGGGTGGGGTGGTTTAGGGACATTTAAAACAGCATCTCAAGGGAGTCAGGCCTGCTTTACAGACTCCCTAGGCCCTGTGACCAGGCCCTCGTCTCCCTCTTAACTCCAACCGCACTAATCAATCGCCACTGCTCTCTTCACGGTCGAGAAAGATGGGGAGAGGGAGAGAGACACAGAGAAGCAGAGAGTGAGTGAAAAAAAACGAGCTGAGAGGAGAGAGAGAAGAGAAAGAAATAGGTGAAAAGTCTGGGATTTGGTTTTCGGACATGGAGCACTCGCTCTCTCTCCCTTTGTGTTCGCCAAGCGCCCAGCTATTGAATATGCATGTCCCGGGTAGTGGAGGAGCCCAGAGCAATCGCAGTCTCTCATTCTTCGTGCAGTGAAGTTTACTCCAGACCATCCCATGGAGAGCTGGACCTCTGTGTTAGTGCTGTTTGACAAGTGCATGGGGCCTCCACTTAGAAAGCCAAGAGTCTTGTATAAGAACTGTAAAGGGATCTGCGTGGGGCCCTGCTGGCTGCCGAAATGGCAAAGCTGGATCTCTGATGTCATTGTCGACTGATAAGGGAGTTATCAGGACAAGCTGCAATGACTTTTAGAGGCGGCCGTATGAAAGGGTAATTGGCAGTAAAAACAACAACAATTTGGCATGCCACTGCCATTTTGGAAACGCTTGAGGGGCACCGTGATAGAGCCTGAGGATGGGCGATAAACTTAAATTGTTTGTCCGAAAAAAGAAAAGGTGAGACATGCACAACTTTACAGAACAGGCTCAGGTTTTAATCTAACAAATCCAGGAGGGGCCTTCACTCCGAAACAAAAGAAAATGTTAACTATGAGTTATGCAACTGAGAATGATTGTCTGTTCTTAATCAGTAAATGGAAGTTTTATTTAATGCGTGTGTGTGTCTCTTACATAATTAGCAGTGCTGTCTGTCCCTTCATATCGAAGTACGGCCAGGACAAAGCAGAGATACTCCTGCGGACTGGTCAGGGGCTTGTTGTAGAAGCCGTTGTACCTCTTCTCATCACCCACTGTGAAGGTAGTCGGCAGTGAGGCCAACTTGGCAGCAATGTAAGGCTTGGAGGAGTCCAGGTGACGTCTGCGCCTCAGGACAGGGCCTTCACTGGATTTGAGCAGCTGTGGAAAACAGGTTAAGGTCAAGTTTGGCAACAAAGAGTCAAAGTGAGTAGGACCCTGACCTCTGAACGGAGGAGGAGCAAGAAAAAATGTATTTCTCATTCGTAAAGAGACTAAATTTACTGCATCATAGTGTAACATGGAGGTCAAAGGCTCAATCCTCACAAAAATCAATGCGACTTCGGGCAAAAAAAATCTGGCGTGAAAAAAAAAATCCTAACTAATTTATCTGAAATAGACAAACTGTCCAGGTCTGGTTCTTACCATGCCTCCAAATCAGAGATAATGATTCCACACAGCTAAAATGCCCTTTGCTCAGTGATATAACTTTGCAACAATGCAATTTACAATGCAGCCAAGCTACGAAGTGAGCAATTAGCGCTTGCTCCAGCACACAATCTCAGCATGACTGCCAGCGTGGTTAATAAATGAGCAGGAGCATACAGCACTGCGGCATTGTGTTTTCACCAGCATTTTGTTTTCTGTCAGTGATGTCTCATGTGTTGCTCCAGATGTAGCTTTATTAAATCATTATGTTGGAGGGAGGAGACAATGGCCTGCTCAGTGTTTAATGACTCAGGGAGTCCCATCTCTCTCCCTGTCTTGGTCTCCTCTGTTATTTCTTCAGGGAGCTTGAACAATAGCCATTCAAACCAACGAGCTTACTTAAAAATGATGCTATTAATATTTAGGCATGTCATTTAGCTTAAATTCTCTTGTGGACAAGGAAGACCTTTATTCAATAGAATAATAAAGCAGTCATAAATCTTTATCCTCATTTGAATACCTTATGTTAAACTTTGTTTGGAGTTGCCAAACCCTGGCTAATTTGGAACTATTGAAAAGCGCTACATAAATAAAGTTTACTTGCTTAACGTTTACATCAATAGTTATATATAGTAAGACAGACTAAGATTATTTTCTGTGCACTCTAACTGTTGGATTCAGCAGATGGGTACTGTCAGACCTGGCATCCAATCAGGACATTCCCCACCTGCCTGAGTGAGTCATTGTTTAAAATCTCTCTGTCCTGCCACCCCCCCTGCCTGAGCCCAGAAGGGTAGAGCTAATTAGCTACAACCACTGACTTCCTACCCAGTTGGAATGGGAGATGCTATCGGTGACCCCTGACCTGGCACATTAGCCAATCAGCCACCGGCTGGCACTCACCTCGTCCAGGTCCATCTCGTCTGGATTCTTCCACTGCCGTGTTGACTGGGACACCGGCACCACCACGATGTAGTACCACCTGCCAAGAAAAATAAAGCCTGTGTTAAGACAGACTGACTGAAGTACACACACACTGAGATCAAAGTGGGCCAAGCGCATTAATAACACAGTCAAAACATTTAGAAAGACATACTTTCACTGTGAGGCTTGCTGGGCTGAATTCAAAACTTGAATGGTACACAAGTGGGTCCAACCAAGGTCGAACACCAGCAGACTGCCACTGCATTCTCCAATTAATGGCTAATCACTAATAACATCTGCCATGTAGAAAGGAACAAACACTATCCCAGTGAGAGGAGGCTTTAGCTAATAGACATCCCCATAGGATTCCTTAGGTTAATAGGACCAGCTATGTGACTACTCGTGTGTGTGTGTTCTTTTACTGCTATCATTATAGACCAAAATAGAAGGACAGGAAAGACGTTTAGTTTAGAGTTTAGGGTCAAACTAAGAGTAAGGTAATGAATGGAGGAACATGCTTGTGAGTACACAATGTACAAATATCTGTGTCTGTGTTTATTTATGTGCTGTCTCTCTCAGCTCAAAGTTTTTCCCCACTGCGGCATTCAACCACTTGTAAAATCAGCTGCTGCTGACAGTGAAAGCAGCTGCTTCTCTCCCCTTCTCTCCAGGCCTCGACTCTGTGATTCAACAGCCAGTCAAGTCTGGGAGTGAGAGAAGACATGTCTAACAAGACACCCCCCCCACCACCACCACACACACACACACACACACACACACACACACACACACACACACACACACACACACACACTCTCCCATCCCCAATCACGTGTGCTCTTCGCTGTCAATCTGTGATGGAGCTTGGCCAGCCCTGACAGCCCTGTAATCTTTTTACCAATCAACCCTGTGCACTCCCCCTACTAAGATGTGTCTGTATGTGTGTGTGTGTATCTGAAGAAAAGCCTTTACTCATCAGGGTCAGGCACATTTCTGCTCCTAACAATCTGAGTCAAAAGATAATAAAGCTCGACCTGATGTTAAAAGTCTCGATTATCATCAGCCGTGGTGTCATAAAGTTGGCTGAGACTAAAAGTTGCAGCTTTAAGTTTCAAAATAGGTTTAGTATTGGTCAGATAAAAGTGTGCTATATGTGCTGCTGTTGCTGTTAGGAAGGTTGTTCAGTTTTCAGAGTTGCAGTTGAATTAGCTCCCAAATAATAACGTTTTTTGACAACAACTAAGTGGCTGTTTCTGGTACAAATTCCTTTGTTCATTTCTTGTCTTCATTTACTTACAGTATTTATTTAATTGGATTTTTTTTCCTAGTGTGTATACATTTAAACTTTCCATAAAATGAAAATGTAAATGTACTTTTTATTAACTGTCAATGATTAAATGATTCAGTCATTCAGCTGCTGGATTTTTTGTTGATCACATTTGCACAAATGTATGTAAAAACAGTGCTGCCTAACCTAAATGTCACCATATTCTTAGTACCACAGTGTGTTTTTTGAGAAATCACACTTTCAATACTAACTGGCAATGAAAAAATATATAGTTCCTTCTTAATATTTTACACAGGTAATCTGAAAGGGCTTTCCCTGATGGAAAGCTTGGTCACTGCAGCAGCCAAGAATCAAATACAAAATGGAGCTACATTTTCCCTTTCGTTAATTCAAGAAAGTCTACTGGCTAACAACAATCATCATCTATTGGTAGATTTATGCCCAGAGTCATAGCTAGCCTGTGTGTTCAGTCCTATGTGTGCGTTCGGCTCCATGTGTCTCAGTACTGACCTGACACGTGTGGTGGTCAGGACCTTAGGCAGGTTGATGGTCATCTTGCCACCCTGAGCCTGATGTGTGCTGGGCTTGGTCTTGATCAGGTCAGGGGCAGTGCGGATGGACACCTGCTGCTGTAGACCCCCAGCAATGTTGCCCCTGCTTGTCAGCACAAAAGAGTAGTCTGTGTCTGGCTGTAGCAGCGTGATCAGCTTCCTCTTGAGGTTTCCCTGCACTTCCACGCTTTGCTGGTTGTACAGGATCTGTGGCCACACAAAGAGAAAACTTTGGAGTTATGGTTTAAGTTAACATACATACACAAAATGTATATCCTCCAGACAAATGCAATACTCTCTCCTCTCACTCCCTAACACACACATGGACAAAAGCAGTATGGTCCTAAGGGAGGTGCCCATCTCATCTGACACCTTATTTCATGTGCTTCAGTGTCACACTTGCCCATTGGTGCATATCCAATAGTTTTTTTTACACTTCAAATTGGCTTTGCTCCATTACCATAGGGTGGGAATTGATTATTACACCTCATAAATGAGCATGAATCTGGCTTTTCATATTTTTCAGTGCAAATAGGGAAAGTCACTGCTTCACACTGTGGGGTTAAAGTGTAAACAGCGTTGCAATACAACTATGTTCCAAATATATGTACAGTACATGTTATATATTGTGTTGAAGTAACAATGACAGTAATAGCGTTCCAATGAAAATTGGAGATTTTACAATGCCTTATCCAAGTATAATAGTAACAACATTACAAAATATTATGAAACCAATGAAAAGTGATCAATAAGGTAAAGTCTATGTCTATGCAAATTGTGTTCATGATGAAATTTTTGCATCTGTCCTTGAGTAAATGGATGGGTATTTCTTTTCAGGATGCTGATATCCTGGCACTCACCTTGAAAGGCACTTGGGATTTGTAGTTTGGTGGCAAATCCCAGGTGAGGAGGACAGATGTTTTCGTGACAGCTTTGACACCAAAGTTTAGGGTGGGAAAATCTAGGGTAGGAAAACCTTCGATTAATATCTCAAGTAGGACATCTTGTACACCACAAAATGTAATCTCTGTGCGTAATTTAATTTCACACTACTGTACAGCCCCTGAACCCCCCCTCAGTAAACAATGTGAACATATTCCACGGTGATAACTTATGACCAAACGACAAGACACAGGAGAGGGGGTGGGGTTCTTATTCACGCTTGATTACAGATCACATAAAAATAGCCTTCATCTCTCTAAGCATGTTCCATTTATTACACCCCGTTCACAACAAGACATATGCAACAGGCCGAGATCTCCGATTACCAAAAAATGTATATGGCAGTGGGTCTGGCAACATATGTCTTAAAATAGGCATCACGCACAACTGGTTATAAATAAGAAATCTTACATTTATAAGATTATAAAATGCATGAGGAGGTACATGCTGGGTAGTACGCTTTAGATTTGTGTCTAATGGGAGGGAGGATGAAGAGGCATGGTAATGTGACTGTAGCGTGTAATGAGATTAGTACTCTATAAATCAATAAACACAGTACTGTACTGTACTGAGTGGTAGATGAAAAAGACGTGGCACTGATAAAGACAGAAACGGAGCCAGATATACAGTGTTCAACATATAAGCAGGTGATGTTGTGCAGATGTATGAGAGTGTGTAATGATTATGTGTCCATGTATTAAACCCTGATTTTATGTTTTCTGGTACGTTTATGTGTAAATGTGTCCTACCAGTTATCCTACCATTTGACATGGTCCTGCTCTGAATGCTGGGGCTGAGGGGACCCCCGCCCTTACTGGTGAATGCCTGAACCCGGATGTCGTAGGTGGTATCTGGATTCAGGCCCTGGATAGTCATGTGTGTGTCAGCCGTGCGGTTGGTGGTGTTCTGCTGACTGTTGATGTCCCTGTAAACAACCATGTAGTATACGATCTTGCCGTTCCTTTCGGGCAGCAGCGGGGGTTCCCAGGTCAGCTGGGTGCTGGACTGGGTCAGTCCCGTGACTTGCAGGTTGAACGGGAAGCCTGAGGGCACGTCTTCAGGGGTGCCGATCTCCTTTACGTAGGCCTCACCGATGCCTGCGCGGTTGCGGGCACTGAGGCGGAAGACATAAGTTGCGCCTCTATGCAGCTCAGTGACAGTGTAATGGTCGTCAGTCTTTTTCAGCTCGCGTGAGGTGTAGGTTTCTTCATCAGTGCGCTTGTACTGCAGCTGGTAGCCCATCAACTCACCCACCATATCCTTAGGCGGCTGCCACTGGATTAGCGCTGTGTTGCCCATGGTGGTGCTGATCATCATAGTGGGCTTGCCTGGCACTAAAAACAAAAAGTAGAGAGAAAAGAGGTTTTGTTGTAATTCCTCCAAATGAAACTATTTTAAACAACCCTCAAATTTACAGTAATAGTTTAACATTTTGGGCAAATATGCTTATTCGCTTTCTGGTGAAGAGTTAAATAAGAAAATTTATACCGTTCTCATATCTGCCCGTTAAATATAAGGCTGGAGCCAGCAGCCGGTTAGCTTAGTTTAACACTTAGAGTCACTAATTAACTCGCAGCTCATTAATTAATGGACAGATATGAAAGTGGTATTGATCTTCTAACTCTCAAGCGTATTTCACAAAATTTCAAACAAAAATTGCCCTATATAACAAATATCCAAAAACAAGCAGTGGAACTGGAGCATATGCATAGGTCATAGCACTTCAACAGCAGTTAGTTATGGTAACTAGTCTGGGCGTCGAAGCTAACATACATGTAGCACCCCACTAAAACTAACAAGACCTTCCAGTCACATGGACAGTCTTTTTATCATAGTACCTCTTCGAATGAGGGAGACAGAGGTTATCAGTTTTAAGCCTTATAACACAGATAATAACACAGTATTCACTGTAAACAGACAGCACATATCCTATGTTTTACATGATAATGTGATTCTGATGAAACGGACTCTGACCTGCTCCAGTCGTGGTGATGACTTTAGCTTTGCTACGAGCTCCGTCTCCCTTGGTGGTGTACGCTGCTACAGTGACAGAGTAGGTGGTTTCAGAGTGCAGTCCACCAATGATGGCCTCCTGCAAAATGGATAAAATCACGAGGTTAGAGGTTAAAAGGAATCAATAAGCCTGTACGAGGCAGCCTCAATGGCAAAAAAACAACAACCAAAAAACAAAACAAAACACAAACCCCTCTCACACAAGCTCCCATCCCCTCACAAAACACACAGCACCAAAAGAAACCATAATAAAATTAAACACCCTTCTCTATCCACTTGTAGTTTCTTGACCAATTTGCCTATAACAGGAAACAAAACATTTGAAGCATTTAACAGAGAAAAGGTTTGAAGGCACACAAACAGGACCAGGAACTTTTCTTAGTCAAGAAAAACTCCTATGCCCAATCCTAAGGCCCACGCTGAACCCATTAACCAACAAACCAACCAAATGAACAAGAACATCACCAGTGTGTCAGTGTTCATGCCTGCTGCATGGATAAGCATGAGATTACACTCAGAGGAGTTTAGGATCATCACTACACTGTAGTCTGTAAAAGCCCACAAATAGTACACTTCTGACTGTGGGACATATGGTACAAACTCTTAATAATGCTAAGATTCTTGGTATTCATTGTCCTCTGGATCCCCATGTAAGTTGGGTTGAATGTTTGAACAAAAACACAGACACACTAAGGTGGTTGAACAAATCAGTAACTGAACAGTCAGGAACAAACAGACAGCAGAAAAACAGCAAACAACTGAGGTAACATTGTTATTGGTAACCTGCTGCAGTGCTGGCACTCACTTCACCAGACTGCATCAGTCTGAATAAAAATACACCCACACACGCTAGAATTAAACACTCTCTGAGCTTGAACAAAGTCCATACGTAAACAGACATACACACACACACGTGAATGCATATACTCACCGATGTATATATACTGTATATAAACACAAACTAAAGAATGCATGCATGTACAGACACACCATAAATGTGCACATGTGAACACGCATAATAATACACGCAGACATGAGCACACACTCGATACCAAGAACAAATGAATGCCTGTGGCTTGAGCACACATGCTGGAGTTATCCGTTTCTGACTGAGGCCACTGAGAGGACGAACAATGCCTACAAGCCTTCCTGCCGGATCTCCTCGCAAACTTCTCATACTCTTGGAATATTATACGGCTTTGCCCTAATGCTGTTTCTCTAACTAATGAAGTTTTAATTTCCTAACCATAGAAGAACATTTAACAGCCTATATAAGCCAGCTCTGTTTGACAATGCTTTTTACTGCCCCTCTCTTTAAGGGACATTTGGTGCTCCCATACTACCCTTTAAGAGAGACGAGGGAGAAAATGCTAAATTACTGTATCATAAAACCATTTTAACTTTATGGAAGAAGTCTCATTACTTTAATCATACAAAATGGCTTTAACAGTCTCAGCAGTGGCAGCCACAGAGATCTTTTTCCCCCTATTCTGGCAAGGTCAAATCGGGTCTAGTAACACAGAAAAAGCGAGGCTTCAAAGTTTCCTTCAGAGCAAATGCTTAGAGCAGCACCAAAGGGCATTACAGAGATTATCAAGTCGACTAGTTATAGAAATGGATTCTTCCCTACAAGCCTCCCTATGCCACTATCCACACTAGGGCCAGGAAAAAAATGGGCAGCATTGTTAAAACAAATAGTGTATATACGCTTTAGACAATTTTTTGCTAAAGCTTGATTTATTTTATTTGTACTGGTTTGCAATAAAAATGACACTATTACCTGAAAAAAATAAAAATTGCTTCAAAATTCTACTCCCTCTGAACATGCTGTGGGTCAACAAGACATGCTAATGTTTTTGCTGTTGACAGCTGTCTGTGGCTAGTCACACTACATTAGTTACCTGGCACATAGACTGCTATCGCCTAAATATGGCTGCTAAAGAAATAATAAAGATGTGTGAACAGATGTCTTCCTCTGACAGTGTCTAGCTCTGTGTCTGTCAGGTGTTAATCAACACATTAAAAGGAGAGGGAGAGGAGGCAAGCCTGACTCATGCCATGTGGGTGTAGCTGAAGGAATCTGGCCATGTGTGCTGTGCAAACAGATTTCTGTTTAACTGGCTGTTATCAAATAAATAAAATGATCTGTGCACATCCCGCTGGCTCATTTATAAGGAAAGAAAAAACATCCAGTGTTGATACACAGAACAGATGAACAAAAAAATATCTCAGCATCCATCACCTTTTGCGGGTGGTCACCAGATTGATTGATTAATTTCTATTTTTTCTGTCAGAGAGGACACAAGTACCCAAGATTGCTCAAATTAATTCCTTAATGCAGTTTCTTAAAAGCTATAAACCATTTTTTTTTTTTTAACACCTTGAATGCTGAAATCAATGTTTGTTATTCTGACAGGTTTCTATTGAATTTCTGACTGGGAACAGTAAGAGGCTCTGCATTTATGCTAGTGCAATATGACGTCTAGAAGGTAATAAGCCATAACAATGGGCTGTGTGACAGCCATGGAACAGTGAGCTGCCATCCAGGCAAATGAAAAGTACATGAAAGGCTGGTGGCAATCTAGGAGATGTGTGGAGCTGATAAAACACACAGCTCCTCCTCTCAGATAGACATGTCATCTGGAACAGTAGGTGAGACAGCAGGTTAGGCGAGCCTGATTAATGTCAGCATCACATTGGGATGGTGACACACAGCCTTTGACTGCACTGTGCGCTCAGTGACGGGGGAAAGCACTGCATGCTCGCTGCAGTAAGTGCCTCAGATCTGAGTGAATGCCCAGCTGTTACTACGAGTTTGTCTTATGGTAAAATTTTGAAATATTAGACTTGTATGCAATCATAAGTGGAAATAATCCTCATGCTTTGTGGTTGTAGCAGCTCTTAAAGAACATCACACACACACAAATATAAAAACCAGGAATCGTTGACACACATCTCTTGCTGTGGTTATGATGGGTTATGATCTTTCATGAGTGGATTACAGGCATGGCACACACACACACACACACACACACACACACACGCACAACTCATAATCCAAATACACAAGCACACACAGCACCCCCAAATTGCAGAGGGGAGAAGAGCTTGCCCTGCAAGACAACCCAGCAGCACACATGAGGGTTACTCACATGCTCGGTGGACTCCTCAATATTCCACTGATGGGAGAGAAGACACAGGACACAGGGTGGGGAGAGAAATGAGTCAGAGACAACACAACAGGCAAGGAAAAAAAGCGCTAGTCTTTTTTTCGCTGACAGACGGATGAATGTAGGTGTCAACAGAGTCATGCAGTTGAAAAAAAAAAGAGGGAGAGTATGATGGAAGAGAGGGAGTAAAAAAAGAAATGAAGACAAGTTGAGTGGCATAAAAGTAATTGTGTAGCAATGGTTGTGAAATTCATTAATGTTTATGATGCACTGCCTTGTTTCTCTTTTGCCTATGAATCCTATAAAACCCTCTCTCTTCCTTAATCACAGAACACCTCTATTCAGTATGATAACTATCTCACTGTGGATATAAAGCATAAACTATGCAGAATCTTTGAAGCATTTCCTCTTTCCTTTCTGGGATGGAGGGAGGGCCTTTTATTCATTATATTTCAATATGTTTTCAAAATGTTCTCCTTGCTCGCTGTGCTTAGCCAAGTGATTCCCGGGGGAAGTGAAAGCCCATTTCGTGCCGCGGGGCTCCGTTGGTGCCGAGCGTGAAATCCTATTACCAGTGCTGCTATGCTAGCCCTGTGACATCAAACCCCATCGATGCAGAACGCAACTGCTGGTGTTTACCAGAAACTCGCTCCACAGTTCAGCTACTGCAGAGAGTTCACTGATGGGTGGCCTGGCTGACAAGGGGCAGGAGAGATGACACTGGTGACACTGATGTGGGACAAAATGAAGAACATAGAAGGAAGGGGAGCTGAGGAAGAAAGGTGGGTGAGGGTGGCGGCGGCAAGCAATAAAATTTGAATACTAGGGTGCATAACTACAACTGCAGCTACAGAAGTGGGGAAGACTGGGAGAAATGGAGGAGACTGGCAAGCAATGATACTGGAACATGGGGGGATTAGGGAAGGAGGCCAAAGGAACCATCAAGAGTTTTAGTTAAAGGTTCAGTTCCACCAAATAGAAAAAAAAAAATAAAAATATATATA